>CM031614.1:29589782-29639185 GCA_018398815.1 Conus ventricosus | reverse complement strand
TTGACAGTTTTCATGGCAGTCTGGATCTCATGAAGTTCGCCTTACACAGATAAAATCTTTTTGTTTTTGTGTTTTCGTTCTTATAACAATCAGGTTATTCCACCTTCCACATTCACGCACACATACGCTCGCGTTCTAGCACTCGAGATGAGGGAGGCCGGGTGAGACAGAGACAGCGGCAGAGACTGTCAGAAACAGGGATATAGACGCAGGGAAAGCCTGAGGAAGACGAACACTCAGAGAGAGAGAGAGAGAGAGAGAGAGAGAGAGAGAGAGAGAGAGAGAGAGAGAGAGAGAGAGAGAGGCGGATGGTAGCTGGGTAGGTGGTGGAAATAGTGCGTAGCGGCTGTGCAAACAAAGTGTTAATCGCTAAGCGCCAAACCCAACACTACCACTCAAGAGTTCATTTGTTTAGCCAACTACCCGGTCACTGCTAAACCAGGGCACACTACGACCGGTCCCGTTCTGGCCCTTTCCTTATACACATGACAGTGGTGACTAAGTCTGCAGTAGAGCTACAACTTAATGTGTTCTCTTTTTGCCAGTCTGTCCATCCTCTTCGCCCCCCCCCCCCCCCCCCCCCCCCAACCTCCCCTCCTCCAACAAATTTCGTGTGTGTATGTGTGGTTCATATGCTCTTTGTTCTTCAATCATCAAAATATCCATTTGTCACACCCATTTCGCATGCACCACACACACACACACAACCACACACACACACACACACACACACACACACACAAGAGAGAGAGAGAGAGAGAGAGAGAGAGAGAGAGAGGAGAGAGAGAGAGAGAGAGAGAGAGAGGGCAGACAGACAGAGAGAGACAGAGAGGGAGAGAAGGAATACATAGAGATAGACAGACATACAGCCAGCCAGCTAGAAATTTACATACATACATACATACAAACATACATACACACATACGTACGTACCTACGTATGTACATTCATGCATACATACATACAATTGAACAGCAAAAATAGACGAAAGTCGAAACAATTTTAACATTTCCGCAATTTTCCGCCGCACTGCATTCCTCAGAGTCATCTCCTCTGCTACTGGAAGCAATTCCCCCATTACAACCTGTCGCAGATGGAGAACAGACTCAAGAAAATCCGACTAGGAGAGGAATGGGATCTGACAAGTTCGACTACTCCAAGACATGCCGCATGACAGAAAAGTATAGAGAGTGTACTAGATCAGTCGCAGTCCGGATTAACAACGACCACGTCATTTATCAACCGCCATCACATCGGACACGAAAAATGTGCTACGTGGTAGACGGGGGTGTGAGTAGGTGGGGGGGGGGGGGGGGGGGGGGGGGGGAGACAATGTATTTGTGGAACTAACAGCAGCACATTCGCCGCCTGGAATGTAAGAAACAGGCAGGTTGTAAAACTCAAAGAATGAACCCTCGAGGTAAACAGATACTCCTCACACATGTTCAGCCTCCAGATGTTAGAACAATGGAGATGTACAGATAGAAGAATGGCATGTCCTGTGCTACCGTGGAGAAGACAAACATGTACGTGGAAAACAATTTCAGTTAAAGTCTGGAACGCGGTGCTGGGATGCTGCCCGTTTCCAGCACGATCATGACCATCCGCCTGCGAGCAAAACCATTCAAAATCAAGACAGTGAAAATATCTGCTCCCATATCAGACAATGATGATGAACACATTGAAGAATTGGACAATTAGCTTCAATGATCTCTAAAGAAGCTCCTTCAAATTCTTGAATGAATAGACTAACCAAAAGTGAGGCGATGCGTTCAGACCTCCGGTATACAGGAGCTCGGAAACAGTACATAAAAACACATGTCCACAAACTATTGGCCCACTTAAGATGCTGAAAACGCTGTGTCAGCAAACATACATTTTTTCTGTGTAAACGGAAACACAAATTATCAAACAATCGCGCGTCTGAGCTTTCGAGAAAATGTTCTCTCCCGTTTAAGGGGCCAGCGGCCTACAGGAACACATCATAAGTGTATCAGTTGTTTTCGACTGTGATTGTGCTCTTTTCCAGCCAACGTGAGCAACTCCATTGCTGATTCAAATGTGACTCTGGTAACATATACAGCGACATGAAAAATACTGCAATGATCGGGCAAAATAAACCTCTACAATAAAGCATTTTGATGCTATCACACTGAAATCATACTATCAGGGAAACTCTGTGTTCCTGCGCACTAAATTTGCTCTTTCCTCAGTCGTCGGGTAAGTGAATAACTATGCCTCGTTTCTAGAACTAATGAAGTTTCAAAAAGCAAATGTTCAGGATAAAATTCCGTCAACGTTCTTGAGAAGGAAACTTCTTACAGCACTACTCTACCCTAAGATGCTGCCACCGTGCCTATAGATTCATCCACTCTTTGATGCCAAAAGTAAAGAAAGACCTTGAAGAACAGAGCAAGAATGCATTACATCTCCTATGAAAGGACCAATAAGCCTGCTGTTCAGGAAGAGTTGTGATCTCAAATTCAAACAGCGCAGAACGAATTTGTGTTGATCTCACCTAATCAAACAAATCTGTTGGATATAAGATACAGTCAGTGTCATCAGTTAATGAAATCTCGTAAAACTTGGATTAACTCTTAGCAAAACTTTCCGCAAAGAGCAATTTCTGGAATATTCCAATGGGTGAAAAAACAAAACAAAAAACGTCACTCCATTCGGGCGTTATTGGGTTTTTTTTTTTATAGAGCTCCCTTTGGAATCAGCTCCGCATCTGAAATATTCCAGAGGTTTATGTCTCAAATACTGAAAAACCTTGAAGAGAGCTGCCTTTTCCATTGACATCATAGTCATCCATGACTGCCTGAGGTGTGGTTCAACGACGTCACAAAGCTGGAATCAGTCTGAATAACTAATGTGAATTTGTAAAGACATCGGTTAAATGTTGGGGTCACATCGTTGATGAAGATGGATTCCGTGCTGGACGTTTGAAAGTAGGAGCCATCTTGAAATGCCCAGCTTCTAAGTCAGTCACAGGTCCTCAACGCGTTTAGGTAAAGGTGATCCAGTTTGCACAATTCATCCACGTTATGGCCGAGAAAACAGCTCCATTATTAGAACTACGCAAAAATTCGGCTTGAGTTTAAGATCAATATCAAGTAACACCGTCTCAACAACTGAAAATTACTTGCAAATCTAGCTATTCCTGGTACACAATGACCCTGGAAGAAAGCCAACCATTTTTGCAGACGTGCCTTTCCAAATCCAAATTGATGAGTCACCGACCCACGCTCTCTGTCAGACACAAAACAAGGTAATGCTGTCACTGCGCTTCAGTGATAATATCCCAGGTCTTCATTTCATGACCGAGATAAACCAAAAGCCACCGCTTCGTCCACCCAGCTCAATAGGCCATAAGGAGCGTATCAATACCCCCTCCCCCTCTCAAATGCTTCCCCACTGGATGTTCCCCCTGCTTGATACTCCCCTGCTTCTCCTTACTCGATACTTCCTCTGTCCAATATCCCCCTGCTCGACAAATCCCCCCGCTCGTTACTCCTCCGCACACGACAGAAAGACGCTATTGTTTGTGGGGAGGGGGGTATGAAAGGAAATCCCTCCCATGCCACAGCTAAAGACCACGTTCATGGCCGCACACAAAGACTCACATGCCTTAGGCAAGCAGGGGAGCATCAGGTAACTCACTGTTTCTACACTTCTGAAACCCTTTGCTTCTGATACATCCCTACTTCTAAGACCTTCCTACTTGCTGACAACTTTCTACTTTTAAAACTTCACTACCTACGACAGCTCACTACTTCCAGGCAATTCTACTTCTTAGACTTCTATTCTGAAACCTTCTTACATCTGAAACTCCCTGCTTCTGACACGTCCCTACTTCTGAGTATTCTCTATTTTCTACTTCTAAACCTCCCTATTTCCCACATCTCACGTGCAAGCGCGAATACGCATATCCATAACGCAAGTCCCTTAATCACCTGTTTTCCTAATCAGACCGTTAACCACTCCGAAATCTATGTCTACATGTATTTCACAGACAGGCGACGCTTGACAACTACGCGTTTATTTATTCTGGCAAAGAAGCTTGTGCTGATTAAAAAAAACAACTGTTAGGCATCACACAATGAAATTTCTTCGCTCCACCCATAAGTCGATAAATCAGAATTCAAATCTGATTCGAACTGAATGATAACATCTGCTACAGATGTATGTGATCTAAACTTTCCCATGTGCAACCTGTTCGACTGACAGCCCCCTCCCACACCTTACAGTCAGAGAAGAAAGAGCCACGCCTTGGTACAACATTGTCCGCCCCCAACTGTCCGAGTTAAAATGTGAGCGTCGCAAAGCAGAAAGGCATCTCACTGTTCATAAACAGATGTACGACTTTATCATAGGGAACATGGCAGACTTACTTACTTAACAGAAAAATTACTGAACCGCCGAACGAAAGACACAAGCTACAAGACAAACACAACGCGTTTCGACCTTTCTGGTCTTTTTCAGAAAAGACAAACAACATTCAAGACAATGAAAATGAAGCACCAACAGTCACTTCTCTCCTCAAACTGGTGTAAAATGAATACGAAAGGGTATTTTTTAAAAAAATGCCGGGGAGGGAGACAATGCCGGTTAAAATGATGATGATGGTGATGGTGATGATGATGATGATGATGATGATGATGATGATGATGATGATGATGATAATCAAAATAATGGCGATGATGATGACAGAAAATATTGAAAAAAATAAAAGAGGATTACTACCACTTTTCGTAATAGTATTTCAATTATTGTAGTAATAATAGTAACTATACTGACAGAAGGGGAGAAAGAGGGGCGAGAGGACAGAACATGGTTATAGTAGCAACAGTAAAAGTAGTGATGCTGCTGCTGATGAAGACGATGATGATGATGATGATGATGATGATGATGATGATGATGATGATGATGATGAGACGATAGTAATAATAATAATAATAACAACAATGATGATAATGATAGTATTGACGATGCTGATGATAATAATGATAACAATAATATAATGAAAATGCTGATGATGATGATGCATCATCATCATCATCTAAGATAATAATAAGAATGAGAGAAGAGAGGAAGAAGGAGGGGGGGGGGGGGGCGACTGGAAGAACACAGAGAAGAGGGAAGATATAGAACATGGGAAAGATTGATATAATCTAGGAAGTATATTAATAGCCATTGTAATAATCATGATTATGATCATCAAATAATGATAGTAACGAAATGGCAACTGAAATCATGGTAGGTTGAAATGTAAAAAATGTACTAATGAAAAATGATAGTATAAACAATAATGGTAAATACAATAGTTATCAACATTAACAACTACGTAGTTGTTATTGTTAACAACTATCAACATTGATGTAATAACAGTAAAAATGATAATAATGATAACAATGTTAGTAATAATAATGATCATAATAGTGATAATCATGATGATAATAGTAATGTTAATACTAACAGTTAATGAAAATAAGTGTTTCTTTTTAATTGAAAAATATATACATATACAAGTACCACTACCACTACTGCTAATGATAGTGATGGGATTAGTAATAATAGGACACTAGCAGATATAAACAAAATGGTAGTGATAATCATATGGTGCCAGAAACAACGATGACCATGGCACTGATGATGATGACAGTAGCGATGACAACAATATGATGGCAATTATAATGATAGTAATAATGATGAAAGTAATAATAGTAATAATAATGTGTACTGCAAATGAATAGAAAGGATCAATGATTAAAATGCTAACGGTACTATTGGAACAGGGTGATTAAAGTAACGACAATGATGGTAGTGATTACAATGATAATGATTGTAATATTGATGAATATAGTAATATTAATAATACCAATAGTATGTGGCAAGGAACAGAAACTGTCAATGAGTAAGAGGCTAACATTAAGGGGGGATGAATACACAAACACATGAGTAAAAAAACTAACATTAAAGGGGGGTGCGCGCGCGCACACACACACACACACACACACACACACACACACACACACACACACACACACACACACACACACACGAGAAGGAAACTTATGTAAAAGACGTAGTGCATGTAAATGAAAGAAAACCAGATTGATTAAGAAAAGGAGATGAGATTACTACGTATGTGAGTAAAAAAATTGATTGATGGAACAAGTGGAGGAGGGGAAAGGAGATAGCTGTGACTTATATTATGGGGTGAATGATGAGTTACTAGTACGGTACTGTGTGTATGGCCGGCTGGGTTGTTGTGGTTGGGTGGGGTACATGTACTTGTGGATGTTGATGCCAGTGGTGGGGTACATGTACTTGTGGATGTTGATGCCAGTGGTGGGGTACATGTACTTGTGGATGTTGATGCCAGTGGTGGGGTACATGTACTTGTGGATGTTGATGCCAGTGGTGGGGTACATGTACTTGTGGATGTTGATGCCAGTGGTGGGGTACATGTACTTGTGGATGTTGATGCCAGTGGTGGGGTACATGTACTTGTGGATGTTGATGCCAGTGGTGGGGTACATGTACTTGTGGATGTTGATGCCAGTGGTGGGGTACATGTACTTGTGGATGTTGATGCCATATAGGTCCCAAGTCTGGCAATGAGATAAGATTCCAGCATAGTACGCTCGAAGTTGTAACTCTGTGATTGCCAAAGTGCAAGGACATCAGCATGGTTGATGTTGTGTTGGGGGTGGTTGAAATGTAGAGACACTGGTTTGGGCGGATGTCAGCCAGGTGTTTAGATATGCGCGTCTCAAGTGTGCAGGATGTCTTGTCTACATAGATCTTACCACACAGCTGACAGTGGATAGCGTAGACAATGTTTGCGGCTCTGACAACAAAATGTACGGTTGACTGTGAATGAGCTTTGGGGCGATGTAGGCAGGCTGGCGTCTGGTTTGGTGAGAGGGCAGATTTTGCAGTTGCGTTTTGAGCAGGGAAAAGTACATGGTGAACCAGGAGTGGATATTTTGTTCAGTTTGGAGCGCACAAGTAGGGTTTTGAGATTTTTGTTGCTTCTAAAAGTAATCGCCGGTTTGGTCTCAAAGATATGTCTTGCAGTTTCTACTACATGCCAGTTGGACTTCAGTTCCTGCGGATGGGAACAGTAAGTGGATGGAAAAGGAGGCAGGCGGTGGGTCTGTCTGTCTCATTTGGAAGCTAGGTTTCCAAAGTGGATGTTCAAAGTATAGTTGTAGTGCAGCTGAGAGTATAATTCAAGACGTCACAGGGGTATCCATGGTTGGTGAAAAACTCATTCATTTTGGCTGCTTGTAGAGTAGTAATCGGAGCGAAGTCTGCGTGCGCGGCAGAATTCACAGTATGCAGACTTAGTTCAAAAAGCTGAAACTAGTTTCTTCTCAACACAGTTCTCAGTTTACAAGACGTGTTCGTAACTCTCCCGCAACAAGAACCAAATCCGAGTAAAAACAAAGACAGCTGTATTTCCTACCAGCTTAGAACCTTTTAAACTTCCTGATATCTTTTTGATTTTTTCCCCGTGAAAAAAGTCTCTGTCCTTCAAGAGTAAACTCCACTTACTCATGTCCCATTTTGTTCAAGATTGAACCAGGTCCCCCTCAGTTCGTAAAGTGATTCTTCAGAAAACTAAAAAATCCCAACAAAATCATGTGAACTTGATCCAACTCCTATTTCTCTTTTTGTTCTTATAGAACAGGGAGTACTTTACAATGGGAACGAAGAAATGCTGTGCATGTGTGTGTGTGTGCGCGCGCGCGCGCGGTGTGTGTGTGTGTGTGTGTGTGTGTGTGTGTGTGTGTGTGTGTGTGTGTGTGTGTGTGTGTGTGTGTGTCTGTCTGTCTGTCTGTCCGTCCGTCAGTGGTCAAAATGTGTTCCACTCGCTCCAGACAAAACTACTGGGCCGACCATTCTGAAAATTTGTAGGTATGTTCATTATGGGTCATGGAGGATGATGCCCGATGTGTTATTTTACTAACGGCTATAACGGCCCATAACATAACGGTTTTTCTTTTTTATGGAATATCTCAGAAAGTACTAGGCCGATCTTTCTGAAAATTTGTAGGTATGTTCATTATGGGTCACAGATGATGGCCGATGTTTACCAGAATAGCCGTTACTAACGGCTATAACGACCCAAAATGGCTTTTCCTCTTTATGGAATATCTCACGCGTATTCAAGATAAACTGTGAGTACGTTTATATGCTTTGCATCTTGTTAATGAAAATCTGGACACCCTACTATCTGTACTACATATTCAATAGGTTTCTGATGGTGGTTCAGTCCCTGATGATTGAAAAATGAAATTGTGAAACCTTTTTTTTTAAAATGTCGCTCGATCCTAATGAATTGGACATTTCCCGACTAATTTCCAATGCCCCTTTCTTGTCAAAGATGTTAGAGAAGTTGGTCCTCCTTCACTTATCCAAACATCTTATGAACAACCTTTTCAGTTTCGACAGTCAGCTTATCGTGCTGGACATAGCACGGAGACTGCTCTCATCTGAATCTTGACCGATATTCTAACTTCTCTTGACGACGACAAAATATCTTTTCTTCTTCTCCTAGATCTGTCCGCAACTTTCGACACATCTGATCAAAAAATTCTCCATTCACGTCTAAGCACAAACTTCAGCATATTTGACACTGCACTGAATTGTTTAGACCTTATCTGTCAAACAGACAGCAGTTCGTCCTTATTAACGAGAAACGGTCTTCTAAAAATTAATGTCGTCAGACATTGGCGTCCCCCAGGGTCCACTGCTTTTCATAAAGTAGTCGACGCCCCTGACAGAGATCATTAACAACAGTTCTGTTCATTAAGAAATGTTCGCCGATGACATCAGCTTAGACATTCTGACACGCTAGATAACTTGGACAGTCTCGTCAAAAAATCTTCGAAATTGTGTTTCCGATATCAAACAGTGGCTGAAATTATACAATGGTAAAAGATGCTTTCCAGTTTATGAAACACTCTTGGACACACACACATCTCCCCAACTCCCCCTCTTCATCTTGAATAGTCCTAGGTTCCACTGACATCTCATTTATGCCAGCGACCTTGGCTTCTATCTCGATTCTGATCTCATCCTGAAACATCACATAGCCACAATCTGCAAAACATCCTGTTTTGAACTCAGTCGCATCAAGCTATATCAGACCTTTTCTTCTGAAACAGACCATGAAAACGTTGGTGTTTTCCTACATCGTGACAAGATTAGATTATTGTAATGCTCGTCTCCTTGGTGCACCTGCATTCTTACTCCAATTACTACAACGCGTTCAAAATTCAACCTCTTGCCTTATCTACAAGACGCCAAAACAACTTTATACTTAATATCTTTTGAAGAAATTTCACTGGCTCAAAATCGAGCTCACCATTCAGTATAAATCTGCGTCTTTGTTATTATCATATATGAAGCACATGGCTATCTCTCTGACCTCTCCAAGATATACATACAAACCTGTTCCCTCCGTTCTTCCTCTAATGACAGTAAGATTCTAGGGCATTCTCATTTTCTGTGGCAATGCTTTGGAACTTACTACCTCCCCATCTACGCCATTCCCTTCCGTCCGGTCTTTCAAGTCTGCACCTAAAACTTATATGTTTAAATGGCAGTTGCAGAATAATATAATAATAATAATAATAATAATAATAATAATAATATATTAATAGTATAATACTTATATAGCGCATTTCTTGTTGTACAACTCAATGCGCTTACATCCACCATTTGCACTTATTCATACAATATTCATGCGCACAGCAAAAAGAAAATACACAATGGCAGACGCACCTACCTGCCTCACCGAACTAGTTGTGGAGGAATTTAGGAGATATCTAGTCATCTACAGAAGAGAATAGGCCTTTTTGAAGAGGTAAGTTTTGAGCTGAGATGTAAAAGAAGAAAGAGTAGGCTGATTACGAAGGTCTTCAGGGAGGGAGTTCCAAATAGATGGTGCTCTAAAACTGAAGGCTCTTTCAGATTTCAGAGAACGCTTAGGGATTTTCAAAAGTTTTTGTGAAGAAGAGCGAAGGGTACGAGAGCTTTGGTAGGTGCAGAGAGAAGAAGAGAGATAGTGAGGAAGAGATTCATTGAAGTGGCGGAAAGCAAGAACTGCCAGTTTAAATTGCCACCGATACTGTATGGGAAGCCAGTGCAGTTCGATCAGCATGGGAGTGATGTGCTCACACCTCCTCCTCTTCAAAACAAGTCGTGCAGCGCTATTTTGGACTCTCTGCAGCCGAGCAATCTGTTCTTGCGGGAAGCCCAGCATAAACAGAGTTGCAGTAGTCCAATCTTGACATCACCATAGCACAGACTAGCCTGACAGCTACTTCCCTGGATATAAAGCGTCGGATGGAAGCAATACGTCTCAGCTCTAAAAAGGATGAGCGACAGACTACAGATATTTGATCAATGGTAACACCAAGGTATTTGACAGACTTATTGAAAGGTAATTCAGTACCATCAACAACCATTGACTCTGACTCAACGAGTTTGAGGCAGGAGGAGGTTCCAACGGGCATGACTTCAGTCTTTTCACAATTTAATTTAAGCTTATTGATTGTCATCCACTCCTGCACACTGCTGATACACCGAGACACCCCAGATTGAACAGAAACAAACTCATCAGGTGTGCCACTCTTAGAAAGCTCAGTGTCATCAGCATACTTGTGAAAATCACAATCATGGTCCGAGATAACATCCGACAAGGGCTGTGAGTACAATGTAAACAACACTGGGCCCAATACAAAAGAGGTGACAAAGTAGACCTTACACCACCCACAACCACCGCCTGCGACCTATCTCTGATGTACGATTCGAACCACTGAAGAACTATCCCATCAACACCAAAAGTGACCCTAAGCCTTTCAAGTAAAGTAGTGTGATCTAGCGTATCAAAGGCAGCACTCAGATCAAGCAAGACTACGAGAGAAACAAGTTTACTGTCAGATTTGCACATTAAACAGTCCAGTACGCTCAATACAGCAGTCTCAGTGCTATGATTCTTCCTATAAGCAGACTGACAGGCCTCAAGAAGACCATGGTCTGAAAGGTAAGATGAGTCTGAAGCTGCTTCAGCACAACTCTTTCAAGGATTTTTGAGAGGAATGGGAGGTTGGACACCGGTCTATAGAATACCACCTGAAATATTAATAAATTGCTCCCTGTTGCTTGCACACATTTGCTCGTGTATGAATGAGCAGTTCATCGTGTTATACAGTGTGTGTGTGTATGTGTGTGTGTGTGTGTGTGTGTGTGTGTGTGTGTGCGTGCGTGCGTGCGTGCGTGCGTGCGTGCGTGCGTGTGCGAAAATTTGTAGAGCGTCCAGTAGTCTACATCGTTAGGATGGACGCTACAGAAATTGTGCTCATTACTACAACCACTACTACTACTACTATTACTACAACTACTGCTGCTGCTGCTGCTGCTACGACTATGTGTATGTCTAGCTCAGTCGGTCATAGCTGACTATGAATAAAGTATATCCGACCTAAGATTAGCTATCTGTCTGGGCTGTCTGCCAACCCAAGCAGCGTCGCCTGTGGCTGTAGAGACCGATGCGAGAGTGGCAGTCTCTATCGCAGCGGTCACATCTGTATGTTGACACTGGTTTGTTGACTGTCATCCCTTTTCTGCGGGCTCGCTTTTCTGCTGCAGCAGCTGTCAGTTTGTCTTCGCCAATCTGCAGCTGTCTCTTGAGAGTGCTTCTCCAGCTGCTGCGGTCTGCTGCTACAACAACTACTGCTACTATGATCATTACTGACAATTACTTCCAGGCTGTAAATGTATATTTTTCACTGTTGTTATGCTACTGCCAATGTCATCATGCAAAATGTCACTGCTAACAATCGTTCATCATTCTGCACATGTTTTGCTTTAACACTACTTATACAGGTCTGTATGCTCAGATCCCTCCTCTCCAACTTCTTATACAGGTCTGTATGCTCAGATCCCTCCTCTCCAACTTCTTATACAGGTCTGTATGCTCAGATCCCTCCTCTCCAACTTCTTATACAGGTCTGTATGCTCAAATCCCTCTCCAACCCCTTCCTCCTACCCTGCTACTTTTCTTTCCCCTCCGCCGTCTCCCAAATCTTTTAAGCTTACTTCATGCTGTTAATACTCAGCCGACCAAAACGGGTCACATTAGGGCTGGCCCTGTAGCTATGTGTATCAACTCCGAATGGCAATAACAAAACAGAGCATTTGCCATCAAAAGCCAGAGTGGGAAACACAAAAAAAAGTCGGCACATGTTCAGATCACAGCAGCGCCATTCCACCACGATCACCTTTATCAAACACTCTCCCACCACAATCACCTTTATCAAACACTCTCCCACCACGATCACCTTTATCAAACACTCTCCCACAACTCTAAATCGACACATCTTTTAGTAAACAGGACTAGCAACACCACCACGATCACCTTTATCAAACACTCTCCCACAACTCTAAATCGACACATCTTTTAGTAAACAGGACTAGCAACACCACCACGATCACCTTTATCAAACACTCTCCCACAACTCTAAATCGACACATCTTTAGTAAACAGGACTAGCAACACCACCACGATCACCTTTATCAAACACTCTCCCACAACTCTAAATCGACACATCTTTTAGTAAACAGGACTAACAACAACAGAAACGAGTCGGCGGTAATCAATTACGCCAAAAAAGCAAGGATTTCCCGGAGTCAATTTCTTTAGGTGCACAGTTTTGCGAATCCTACACTATTCATTCTTCCTGTGAGCTCTCGCCAAACTTGCTTTCCCAGGCGTGGGGATCTACTATTATACGCTCCCTAAAACATAAACGCCACTTGCAGATCCACTATTGACGTCTTAGGATCGGCTGTACAGGCTAATGTTGCTTTTACAGCTTACCTTGCCTGTGCTGTGTCCGCCAATATGTTAATCCTCACCTCCACCACACACCGTCCACCTTTTACTCCCCTTTCCACCACCTCTACTTTTACCTTGAGAGTACGGTTGGCGTAGGCGCATGCCTCATAGTTTTGTTTTTGTTTGTTTCTTTGTTTGCCGTTGTTTTTGCTTAATACGAAAGGTGTCGCAAGAAAATTTGAAGTAAAGGCCACGCTGTCCTTTGTTAGGATCAGCAAACCTCCAGGTGAGATGTGGTGAAAATTGGGGGGAAAAGAAAAAGAAAATGATAAGGATTAACATTCTTTATTCTAAAACACTCTTCATTCTAAAAATCTAAGAAATGATTACCTTTTTTCGGAACTTTTTCCACAGATAGAGAAGGGGCGAGTAGTCTACTTTTTTGTCGAGAGGGGCACAGGCACAGTTTGTATGTGTTTGGAAGTCGACGAGAGGTCGCGGAGATTGAACATATTTTTGTCGCTGGTTGAGACCGAAATTGGGAAAGAAAGCTGTGACGACTAGGCAATTTCATTTGCAAAAACAATTATGTGTGACACTGTTGATGCCAAACTTGAAATGGTATTTTTTTAGTATGTGAGAACCTGTTCTTGCATTAAATTCAAAATGTGTCTATATACTTTTGTAAAACCAAAGTGGAAATAATTATATGTAAAGAATGTAAAAGGTTAGTTATTAATTTACGTGGGAAAGGTCGGGGGGGGGGGGGGGGGGGGGCGCAGTTCTCTTATGTTTTACCAAACTGGTTGTGTGAACGGGAGTCTGACAGTGGTGATCCCCACAACAGCTTAGATGCCGACTGACAACATTACTACCGTCGAACTTACATCAGGATAAGAACGCAAAATAGGCACAAGGAAACATGAAAATGTTGTCAGATTTTGTTTCTTCCCCTCCAATTGCTATACTCATATAATTTGTACCCCTTCGTTTCTGTTTTTACAGTCTATATTTACTTATTTATATCTGTTGCACTGACCTGAGCGATTACAAATGTGGAAGCTGTCGTTTCCAGTTTACAGGAAGTATATATCGCGTGGATTCTGCCTCAGCATTTCCTTTTGCTTCCCGCTTGTCATCTGTCGAGGCCTCTAGTTCATGGTTCTTATCCCCTTCATTTCCCCATCCGTCTTCTGTAGAATAATCGATTACATATCGTGTACATTTTAGGCTACGTAGGATTTCTTGATAGGTTTTCGTGTTGAATTCTCCCTTTCAATACATTCCAGTTTGGGTTCTTGAGTTATTTGTCTTTTCAATAATTTGACCTTCACTTCCTAGCTTATCTACTAACATTCTGAAATATACCAGCAATTTTGAATTACATCAATTACAAATACTTATTCAAAATTTCGGTAATGTAGTTAAAACGAGTCAAAATTTCCAAATTGTCCCTCCCTTTCAGTTATTAATCTTTGCGACCATTTTCGAAATTTAAGAATTCCTTTAATTGTATTCGTTCTTTCTGACGGTGAAATATCATTGTAGGGGAGAGAATGGCTGTTGATTGAATGAATTGATATATCTTTTCTTCTTCTTTATATGTTTACATGTTAATGCGAAGGATTTTTTTTTTGCTCCTCTCCCCTTTTTTTTCTTTGTATGTTTAAATGTTAATGTGAAGGTTCCTTTATGACCCCTGCCCCCTTTTTTGTTTTGTTACGTTTACAAATTTACATGAATGACTTTCCGATGTTGTTGCTGAGGAGGACCGCACTACTGGCAGAGTTGTACAGGGACTGGATGGTTTGGATTAGTCCCTCCTCGATTCCAAAACCTCTCAAAACATGCCACAGTCCTTCGTGCCACACTCTGTCGAAGGTTTTTTTTGAAGTCTATGAAGTTGTGGTATAGATCTTTTTGGTGTTGGAGGTGTTTTTCCATCATAATGCGGCAGTTGAAAATCTGTTCTACTGTGCTTCGGCCTGCCCTGAATCCGGCTTGTTCTTCTGCCAAGTGTTCTTCAGCTTCGCCTTTGAGCCTGTTGAGAATGACTCTTAGCATGATCTTGCTGGTGGGCTGATCAGGCTGATTGTCCTGTAGTTGTTACGCTTTCGAAGGTTTCCTTTTTGGGGGGGGGGGGGGGGGGGGGGGGGATGATGAGTGATTTTGTCCACTCATCAGGCCATTGTTTGGTCTCCCAGATCTTCTGACAGAGTGATGTTACCACAGTGACCAAGTCATTTCCCCCGTGCTTGAGGAGCTCTGCTGGGATGTTGTCTGCTCCTGATGACTTGCCCGTTGGAAGGCTGCGGATGGCCTCCTCTACTTCTTCCCTCATGATAGGCAGTGGAGAGGGCTCCTTGGGTGGTCTTGTTTCCCTTTTAAGCACGCTGGTGTCTGGCTGTATGGGATAGTTGTATGGTTCATCGCAGTACTCTGTCCATCTGGCCAGCACTGCGGAGCTCTTGGTCAAAAGGGTTCCGTCTTTGTCCTCGATTACTGTTGATTTGTTCTGCTGGGTCTTTGTGAGCGTCTTCAGCGCCTCGTACGCTTTCTTGCTATTCCCTTGCTCCGTGTTTTTCTGAATGGCTTCGCACTGTTCACTTATCCACTTCTCCCTGGCTTCATTCATCTTGCTTCTCACGAGCTTGTTTGTTTTGCGGTACTGCTCGGCTCCCTCTGGACTGCTGTGCTTTGTCTTTTTCTGCTCACGCCTTTTGTCGCAGAGATCCAGGATATCGTTGGTTACCCAGGGACGTTTTTTCTTCCTCTGGTGGCCCAATACCTCTGTCGCTGTTTCCAGGACTGCCTCGTTATAGTTGGAGGTGAGGTCATTAATGTCAGTGTCCAGGAGGCTGAGTGCTGCGAATCGTCCACCGAGTTGAGCTTGGAAGATCTCGGCAACTGCTGGGTCTTGTAATTTTTCCAGGTCGAACTTGATTCGTGGGTTTGCAGATTGGTGTTTCTTTTTAAGCTTTACCTTCACTGTGAGCAGCACGAGGTCGTTGTCGCTGCCCACATCAGCACCAGGGTATGTTCTTGTCTTGGCCTGTTGATGCTTGACTTGAAGTGCCGAGGGGTCAGGATAAAGTCTATTTGGTTGTGTGTTTTCCCATTTGGCGCGTGCCAAGTTGTTCTGCGGGAAATCTTGTGTGGGTAGAGGGTGTTGGCGATGCAAACTAACCATGCAAACGGAAAAAAAAGCTACACAAACATTTACGAATATTTGATGCCCACGTAGTTTTCCCTCTCATATACAGATCAAACGATGATTTGTAAGCTTTGACGGGTAGTTTATGTTCTTCAACATGTACCAGTTTAAACCAGTATCTTACACATTTCACATAATTCAAATAGAAAGGAATTTTGAGAGAGAGAGAGAGAGAGAGAGGAGAGAGAGAGAGAGAGAGAGGAGAGAGAGAGAGAGGAGAGAGAGAGGGGGGGGGCAACATGAACTTGAGTTGAAAAAAAAATGAACATAATCAGATTGTTGATGTTGATGCCGACGATAATAATTATCATGCTGTTTCCTCCACACTCAAAGCTCATATATCCCCACAATTCCTCCATTTGCAGAATCACGTGATGGAATCGACTCCTTTTGGAATAGATTTGAAACGCGTGTCATTTCTTGTGCATGGCCTAAGCAAAAATGGCCTCTGTAGGTCTCTTCCCTTTTTCGTGGCAGTGCATTATCCTTGTACCATACCGTTTCCTCTGAACAGTCAATCATCCTCTGAACAGTCAATCATCCTCTGAACAGTCAATCACTTTGAACGATTTGAAAGGAGAATCACTGCAAAAAAAAAGTTAGTTTATAGTGTGCTGTTCGGTCTGACACGAATGTGTCATTTGCTACACTTTTAATTCGTTCCGGTCACTTACTTGACCGATGAATTGATCTTTCGGAGATCACTCATGATTTGGAAAGATTGCATGATTTGTTTTTGCGCGAGCAAATTTTTACAAACGTTTCATAGGATTTATAAGTTTACCTTCGCAAACGAAGTTTTAAAACTGCGGAAGACGAGTGTAAACTCGCGGATCAGTACAACAGTTTCTTGTCACTAGAACATCGAGGGAAGTTCGGTATGAATCATGTCTCATACAATCGTGGTTAAAACCGAGCGTAAAGTCTAAGTTCAATTTCCAATCGTCCCCGGGATCAGCCTGAAAGTGCTCCCTAACCAAGAGGAAGCCAGACAAATCTTCGTGTGACTTTGCAGTCCCGTGGAATGCGTGGTCGTGGTGTGAATGTGAATGCGGGAGGTGAAAACGTACGATCACGGTGGACACGTGGTTGATGGATGCACAAACGATCAGATTGTCCCATGCACAAATCAATCAGGCCATTTATCAAAAAAGAACGCTGAACATGCCCTCGTGGTTGAAAAACCAAGTATCTGGACTTCATGTGGAGGAATACACCATAAGCGGCTTCAGTGGCACATTAGTAAGAGATACATGCTGTACCAAAGCCAGTGTTAAATGTTCCTTGGTAGGACGATCAGTACAGCAGCACTACACAGGAATGTCGCATATGGACGGGCGTGTTGAGTCCTTTCCTGTGGCAGTATGTTCAACATGAAAAATAGGACAGTTGTAATAAGTGAGTCACAGCCATTTTTTATTTTTATTTTACATGATATGGTTAACAGAAAGTATCTTCTTTGTACTCACGGAGACTCCGAGAATGCGACCTATGGTTTTTGCATTGTTTTTAGGCACATTATCATTTGTTGGCCAATACCATGTCCATGATCTTCCTGCAAAGCTGGATTGCCTGCCCCGTGAGTAACGTTGTCTTCTGTGTGTTGATTGCGTTGTTTACTGGCACGCCACAGCCTCATCATCTCGCCTCCTTAGGCTACCCAACAAGTTCGGACATCTCTGCACTTTCAGAACCATGGAGCACTGCCACTGTCTATAGGCTTGTGTTAAATACTGGGTTTATGGTTTCACTTTTCTTACATTCATCAGCACAGAAATTCGTGTTGTCTCCGAATGTACTTAGCGCCGTAATATTTCCCCAATGTAAAATAAACTTGGAGGGGTTGGGAGAAATAGCGCAGAGAGGGATCAAGATGAAATCACTTTCTGTTCTCTGTGTGCCCTGGCTCTTCTCATGTCCCTGGTTACTTGGATGGGCACTGCGGTATGAGAGCCGCCGATTTGTCGCACACGCTGCTTTGTCGCACGTGCGACAAATCAGCGGAAAAAGGGTTGTGCTGAACCGCCGATTTGTCGCACAAGCCGATTTGTCGTACGTGCGACAAATCGGCGGTTCAGCCTCACGCTGCGTTGTCGCACATGTCTAGGTGTGTGTGTGTGTGTGTGTGTGTGTGTGTGTGTGTGTGTGTGTGTGTGTGTGTGTGTGTGTGTGTGTGTGAATGGGAGAGAGAGAGAGATGAAAAGACAGAGAGAGAGAGAGAGAGAGAGAGAGAGAGAGAGAGAGGGAGAGAGGAGAGAGAGAGAGAGAGAGAGAGAGAGAGAGAGAGGAGAGAGAGAGAGAGAGAGAGATGAAATGAAAATGAAATGAAATGAATGAAATGAAAAATCTTTTTAATTATTTTGCAAAAATAGCAAATAGCTTTCAGGAGACCGTGGGAACCTATAGTATGTTGGGCGCCACGCATTCTCTCTCTCTCTCTCTCTCTCTCTCTCTCTCTCTCTCTCTCTCTCTCTCTCTTGTATCTTTTCCTCTCTCTCTCCCATTCACCACACACACACACAGACACACACACACACACACACACACACACACACCACACACACACACACACACACACACACACACACAACACACACACACACACACACACACACACACACACACACACACACACACGTGCGACAAAACAGCGTGAGGCTGAACCGCCGATTTGTCGCACGTGCGACAAATCAGCGTGTGCGACAAATCGGCGGTTCCCACGGTATACATCAGTGTCATTGTGAGTTGACTGTGAAGATTGGATTGCTGGTTTCAGTCGGAGCACAGCTACGATGTGGTTACCTCTACCTTCTATTTTGAACAAGGACGGTGACATTTCTTGTATAAGAGTATTAAGAACACTTTTTAAAGGAGACGGTGTAGGGAGCTCTGGATGAGGTAGCACCTCTTGTTCGGCAGCTGCATCCTAACTAGTAGGGTGGACGGGCATCACTGGTCCTCATCCATCTCCTAAAGCTCTCACGTGCTGGCTACTAGTGCCACACCCTGGTACACCGCTTCAGCTGGCGGGCTGAGCCACGTGAGGGGGTGGTGTTTACACAGCACCACTTGGCGTACGACTTCCCTTGTGGAAGCATCGGCTAGGGCGGAGGAGTTTCCAAGAGAAGCTTAACGGCCACGTGTACGGTCCAAAGGCGAACCCTGCTTAACGAGTGGACATCGGCTGTTGGTCTTCCAGAGACGATTGCCTTCTTTAAATAACTGCAGGGAGGTTTGGCTTCAGGCTAGCACCTGAGCTACGAAAACAGTTCAAAGCATATCATTGTCAACGCAGCCAAGACAACCTTCGACTCCAACTGGAGACAGAATGACGGACGCCAGAGAAAGCCTCTCTGAGGAAGCTGGCGCCCCGATGACTCGAGTCCTAGTTGCGAAAATGGTTACACGCATTGGATATTGGAATGTAAGAACTTTGTTCCAGTCATTCAAGTTGGCACAAGTCATCAAGGAAATGAAGGCCTACAAAGTCAACATCCTAGGTCTTAGCGAAACTCGTTGGAGAGAGTCAGGGAAATTTACATCAGAAGACATGAGCATCCTGTTTTCAGGTCGTCATGACAACATCCACCGCGACGGCGTCGCTCTTATCCTTGACAGACAAGCAGGCAGTGCACTAAAAGAATGGACACCAGTGAACGAGCGCCTCCTGACAGCAGGATTCATCACGTCACACGCCAAGGTCACGATCATCCAGTGCAACGACCCCAACCAATGACCACGACGATGCAGACAAAGACACCTACCAGCAGCTTCAAGACTTGGTTGAAAAAAGTACCACGCCATGATATCTTGTTGATCATGGGCGACTTGAATGCACAGATTAGGGAGGATCGGTCTGGCTTTGAGCATGTCCTTGGTCCACATGGGTATGCAAACTGATAATGGTGAACGCTTTCAGCAGTTCTGCGAAATGAACAACATGAAAATTGGGTCGTCACTATTCCAGCATAATGAAATTCACAAGATCACATGGATATCAAATGATCACAGGACTCAGACTCAAATCGATCACATCGCGATTGGACCAAGGTGGAGAACCCCATGTCTACAAGACGTACGCGTGTACCGTGGAGCAGATGTGTGCAGTGACCATCATTTGGTGGTAGCAAAGCTGTAGATCAAGCTGAAGAGAAGAAAGAAGAAAGAGATTCCGTCCAAGAGATACAATACAAGCAAGTTAAAGGACCCCACCACAGAGGCCCAGTTCCAAGCTTTCCTGAGCAACAGGTATTCAGCCCTTACCGAAACAATGCCAGGATCGACAGAATGGTGGAAAGAGATGAAGGATGCCATGGCAACAGCTGGAACAGAAATCCTAGGGTTTAAAAAGTCACTGCGGGGATCCTCAATCCGTGATGACACATGGGAATTGATAGCAGAGAGGAAAGAACTTCATCAGAAGAGACACAACTGCTCCTCAGACCAAGCAGCGTACGACCAGGAGTACATCGAGAAGGACAGGCAGGTGAAGCGAAATGCCCAGAAAGATAAAAGGGATCGGCTGGTTAAGCAAGCAGAAGATGCCGAAGAAGCTGCCAAGCGCAACGACATGAGAGCTGTCTACCAGATCGCAAAGAAGATTAACTGTACTATGAGGACTGGCTCTGGACCTGTGAAGGCAAACGATGGCACAGTTCTGTCAAGAGGCGAGGAGAAACTTGCAAGATGGGCCGAGCACTTCAAAGAAGTTCTAAACAGACCCGAGCCACCGACACCAGCTGAGGCAGAAGACCCATCCCTCCTGCTCCCAATCAACACCAATGACTTCACTAAAGAGGAGATCAGAACAGCCATCAAGATATAAAAGAACAATAAGTAGCCTGGGTTCGACGGAATAACAGCGGAAATGCTCAAAGGTGGTAGTGACTGCATCGTCTCTTGGATGTAAAGTAGGCATCCTTCAGTCTCGGAACTATGGAGTTGCGCTCTAGGTGTCTATTCTGGTACAGCGACGGGTGTGGCTGGCCAGTCCGACGCGGGAATGACAGTCCCTGTGGCAGAGGGCACAGATGAAGTATGACGCTGGTTTGTCTGCCTGGGCTGCAGCCTTTCTTCTCATTCTCTTTTCCCCGTGCTGCTGAGCGAGTGTCTCTTCGAACTTGCGAGAGACCTTTTTGCACATCTGTCTCCAGGCTGACCGTTCGAGGGCTGTTGCTTCCCAGTTGTTCTGGTCGATGTTCAAGGCTTGGATGTGCAGTATCTGTAACCAGGCCTGGAACTCCGGCGTCCTCCCAGAGGACTGGAAGAATAGCGAAGTCGTCTGTATTTAAAAAAAAGGCAACCTCTCAGAGTGCGACAACTGGAGAGGAGTTACTCTACTGTCGACACCAGGGAAAGTGTACTGCCAGGTCATCCTCAACCGACTGCACGACGTAGTGGACAATGAGCTCAGGGAACAACAAGCAGGCTTCCGCCCAAAACGATCCTGTGCGGAACAGATCTTCACACTAAGACAGATCATCGAGAAGTGTGGAGAGCACCAAGTACCCCTGGCCATCAGCTTCATTGACTTCTCCAAAGCGTTTGACAGTGTCCACAGATCATCACTGTGGAAAATCATGAAAACCTACGACATCCCAGAGAAAGTTGTGTCGGCCATTGAGCAGATATACATAAACTCCAAGTGCAGAGTCAGGACGGAAGATGGCTGCAGTGACTGGTTTGAAGTTCTCACCAGAGTAAGACAAGGTTGTATCCTCTCCCCTCTCCTCTTTGCAATTGCCATTGACTGGGTTCTGAAACACGCAACCCAAGGAAAGGGAATCAAGTGGACAGAAGGAAACGAGCCTTTCAGATCTGGATTTTGCCGATGACATTGCCGCTCTTGCAAGCACAACTCAAGATCTGCAGGTGCTTGTAGACAACATCAGCAAGTTTGCAAACAACATTGGCCTCATCATCAGTGCCAAAAAGACTGAAAACATGCTTACCGGTAAACACCATGGGCCAACAGACATTCTCATCGACCAAAAAAAAAGTGGACGTAGTAGAGAACTTCACATACCTAGGCAGCTCTATCAACGACGCCAATGACCTCGAACATGAACTGAAGTGTCGTATTGGGAAAGCAACATCAGCATTCAATCAGCTGAACAAAATATGGAACAGCAAGAAATTCTCCCTTGGAATCAAACTGAAATTTTATAACGCCAGTGTGATTTGAACGTTGTTATATGGCTGTGAAACCCAGCAACTGAAGACCACCCAGGAGAAGAAACTCGACGCTTTTCATACTAAGTGCCTACGTAAGATCTTGGGCATCAACCAAATGAAGACGTCAGGGAGAGGTCCAAACAGCACCCCGTGTCAACCATCGTCTGCAGATGGCGCCTCCACTGGCTGGGTCATGTCTTAAGATTATCCTTTTCAAGACCTGCAAACCAGGCCATTAAATGGACCCCAGCAGGCCAGAGAAAAAGAGGACGACCCAGGATGAGCTGGCGACAGACAGTAGAGTGAGCCCTCCGACTCGTTGACAGAGGATGGAGTGACACTAGCAAACTGGCTGAGGACCGTGCACAGTGGAGCGCCTTGACTGCCTCATGCGTCGCAAGACGCCGGAGCATCTAAGTAAGTAGACCATGCACAGTGAACAACTGTCAGCTAAATTTGGCAAGCATTTTTCTTTGTTGTTAGAAAGCCGTCTTGCTGGCAGCCAAGCAAGGGAAGCTACTCAAAAAGAAATGAAAAGAGAGAAAAGAAAATGATGAAGATTAATATTCTAAGTTAAAGACACTTTCTGAAATATTTCAAGGATTCATTTGATTTTGTTTCGTTTTCACAAAGTTTATCCCCGGATAGAGTACGGGCGAGTAGTCTACATTTTCGTCGTGAGAGGGAAAGGCACAAGTTGTTTTGTTTTTTTTTTGTTTGTTTGTTTTCGTAAGTCAAGAGGTCGCGGAGATTGAAAAGATTTTCGTGGCTGGCTGAGGGCGAAAACTGTTGTAGGTCTATGAGAACCAGGGAATTTTCATTCGTAAAAACAACTACTTTGTGTGACACTGTTGATGCCAACCTTGAAAAGGTATTCTTGAGTCCGTGAGGACCTGTTATCGTGTGAAATGGAAAATTTGTCTGTATACTTACGTGACACCAAAGTAGAAATAATCTTATGTAAATAATACATATGTTGAGTTACTTATTACAAGAGGCCACTTACTTTAGTTTTGTAAAACTGGTTGTTATTGACGTTGCATATGCGACAGTCTGACAATATGTAACTGAAGAAAACCGGAGTAAGAAAAGGGAGTGGCTAGAAGATAAGTGAGTAAAGAACAGATCGGTAAAGAAAATGGAGATAGTGAAGTGAGGAGAGAAGGAAAGATTGCTGTAACATATACACTAAGTCAATAAGCAGTATGATAGCGTGTCTCTCCAGAGTACTGTGGGCTGGTGTTGTGAGGATGGATAAGCATAATTATGCTATGTTTGGATGACTGCCATGTGTTCAGCGATGCACGTCTCAAGTGTGCGGGATGTCTCACCTACATATACCTTATTGCACAGATCGCAGTGGATAGCATACTCAATGTTGCGGCCTTTAATTGGGAACGAATCTTTGGGACCATGCAGGACAGTGTATGGCTTTGGGGAAAGGACAGATCTTGTAGTAGGATTCTGAGCAGGAAAAGTACCGGGTGACTTAGGCATGATGATTTTGTTCAGTTTGGAACGCACAAGAAGGTCTTTGAGGTTTTTGTTGCACCTAAAAGTCATCATGGGTTTAGTCTGCAAGGCAGGTTTGTGACTTTTTACGATGCGCCAGTTGGACTTGAAATGTAAACTTTCAATGCATTTATTCTGGAC
This sequence comes from Conus ventricosus, assembly GCA_018398815.1. NCBI lineage: Eukaryota > Metazoa > Mollusca > Gastropoda > Neogastropoda > Conidae > Conus > Conus ventricosus. The sequence continues at coordinate 29,615,285 of CM031614.1, read as the reverse complement.
ACGTCTGCCGTGTGGCTGTGAGCATCATTAATGACAGCACTGATGTATCCACGGTTGGTGAAAAACTCAAACATTGTCTTGTGACTCGTTTGTCTACGTTTTGTTTAGATTTCCGCCTGCAGTCGTCTCACTTTGCAACTAGATCAAACATTTTGGCTGCTTGGAGAGTTGGTAGTGGATTTAGCAGAAAATGAAAATTAAAGAGCTCAATTTAAACTGGAACATTAGAATCAAACTTGGCTGTATTATTATCTGTGTTTAATCCAATTCACATCATACCTAACAACAACAACAAATATTTCTAGGCAACGTACTAAAATCTTGAACGTCACAGGGCAAACAAACAAAATACTGTTTCATATCCCAGTCATACCGATCCTAAAACAAACAATTGTTGTGGATATAGTACTGTACAAATAGTACAAAATGTCAGTGATCGCTTTGATAATTAGTTTTAATTTGCGTATACTGTAATTTCCTCACACAATTTCAAACAAATTTCAGTATGTAAACAATTTCTTTTAAAAATTCCATGCTCCTCATTTCTGTCTAGTGCATTCATTGCTCAATGCTTAACATTCTCGAAAAAAGCGTTGGAAAACAAGCTGAACTGTATTTATGGGCACACGTATAAACAGTTATTCAAGTTTTAAAACTGAATCCTGTGCATCAACTGAATGTTTTCGTCACATCCGAACACTACAATTCAAAAAACATTTTGACAATACAAGTAATAGCGTAGGGTATTCTCATTCCGATTACGGAAATCGTCTTATTACCGGCCGATATTCATTTATTTTTCCCAAAATTTGTTCGAATAATAATTTGATATTTTTCATCTGGCATCAGAATGACATCATTTCCTTTATCTTTTCCGATCATTTTCAGCGAAACATCCAATCTACAAAGTAACCAGTGCGCTATCCTGTTTTGAAAAAAAAAGATATTATATTCAATGTGAAGACCTGCTCCAGTAACTTGGAGTAAAACGCTCTTGGCCCTTAGAGAACTAATAAATGCCGATTCTGGCTCAACCATCCCTCAACCAGTTTTGGGATGGTTGACCCCAGAATCGGCATTTATTAGTTCTCTGACAAGTAAGACTTTAATAACCAAAAAATATCGATTTTTTACAAACAAACATACTGTGTAGGGTTGTCCGTTTTCAATACTAATTTACTAAACTTTTCAGATTTTAGTTTTTGCTTAATCCTGTGTTTTTCCTAATTATTTTCAATAACATCATTTTCGAATGCGTCTCTGTCTTTAATTGGTCTCTAAAGTCTTTTAAATCCACACACTTATCCTAGCATGATAAATCTTATAAAACGAAGTAGATAGACAGACAGACAGACAGACAAACACTATGCAATGGTGGGGTGGGTTAAGGCTGGTTGGATCATACCATGTCTTTAATCACTTATCGTCGGCCTGCTACACCGCCAGAATACAGAGACCCGTCATTAGGCTGACATCCGATCACTTAATTTATGTTCTTCTATGCTAAGGGTCTTACGGCTTGACAGACAAGAGGTGTTCTTTAATAGAACACAGCACACAGTCAATTAGTTGTCAATAGCAACAACCAAACAATGCTACATACCTTCAACTGAGCACCCTATCCCGTCATTTTTCTTGGTGGTGTTGTGTCGGACAGATGTGCGTGCGTTTTCTGTGAGAGGTGATTTTACCAGAAATATTTATGTCTTAAGACAGCATTTCTTCAGAATTAGAGAGAGAACTTCTGGAATCGCAAGTTGCTCATCAAAATCTATTAGATTTCTCAACATAGCCATCAACTTTAATTCTACCTGACATGGATTAAGCTTCTACTTTTCAACAAGCTCAAAATCTCCCCTTACCACCGCCAACACCAACGAAATTGTGGACAGAGGAAGAAATGTTTATTTTGCAAGAGAATCAAGACTACTTTAAAAAATGACAGAAATAATTGAAAAGATTAAAAGGGAAGGACCGCAGGATTTGCCAAAGAAGCCGAAAAGAAAGCTTGAGCAATTGTTAAAAGAAAAGAAAGGAGACAAAAAAAGAACAGATCTTTCAACACCACCGTCGAAGCACAGCCTAAAAATAGAACCGTTCACGCGTGAACGGTGGAAGGGTGAACGGGTGCACTGTTTGGAGACTATTCATTTCCGTAATATGGGGTGTCTAGCGGTTCATGTGGTCTTGCCGAAGCACAGCCTAAAAATAGAACCGTTCACGCGTGAACGGTAGCCTACCTGCTGACATTCTCACTCCTGTCCCAGGACTTTGTGTATAATGAAATGACTTTTGCTGTTGTGGTTGGCTGCTTCACCGTTTCAATTCACCTGCTTAAAGGCTGCCTTCAGGCGGCCGCCGGGTGTACTTTATACAATTGTCTTGTTTTATTTAATCAGGCTTTTGTTAAATGCACCTGGTGGCTGCTTTGAACTTGCAACAAAAGAGCCAATGAATCACAAAAACGCAAGCACCGTCTTGCGCCAAGTGGTGTTACACATGACAAATAATAAAGCTCTGTGTACACTACACACACTCCTACCCCAAGTCACCCCAAGTTCTTAATTAAGTTCTTAATCAAGTCACCCCAAGTTTTTAATAAGTTCTTAATTAAGTTCTTTATTAAGTTCTTAATCAAGTTCTTAATTAAGTTCCTCTAAGTTTCTACTTAAGTCACCTCAAGTTCTTAATAAGTTCTTGATTAAGTCACCTCAAGTTTTTAACTTAAGTTACCTCAAGTTTGTAATTAAGTCATCCTTTAAGTAAACCAAGCTCAGGGGTTCTATTTTGGATCGAGTTTCTAATTACCAGACAAGTGACGTTGTCCAACTTTTTATCCCCCCCTCTGCCTGGGGTGCTTGGCTTAATGCAATTTGGGCCCTTAAAAGCCCGGTTTTGGAGTGGGGCTAACAGCACAGTGTGTTCTCTGATCGAGTGGGGAGAAGACGGTTAAGTTCTTATTCAAGTTACCTTATAATTATCAAAAAAACAATACAATCTATGTTTTGTCTTAAATAGTAGATGTCTAATATAGTACACACTTTGCCTCAAAAACGCTCATCGTCAAGGATGTCTTGCTCAGCGTCCTCTGCGCAAGATCGGTCAGTATAGATCTTAATGAAGTTCTTACATCCAAAGCAACCGCATTGATTACAATTCTGGTTAGGGAAATGCCTTTTATGACTCCATGCCTTTATTTTTTTGACTCCATCATTTTAAACAAATAATGATCCGCCATGATCTATTTTTTATCAAAAAAACAAAAAAATTTAAATTAAGTTTTAAAAATATTATTGCATTAGAAATGGATCAAAATGGCTTTTTTGTTGGCGGTTCTGGCATGCTTTTGTGTTCGGCTTCTGTATTTAGTGGCGGAGATTGTTTGGACTGCTTTGGTTTTCGCCAGCGTTGTTTATATATTTTATAACCGTTAATAACCGCCCCCAGCAGCAGCAAGGGCGCCAAAATGACAACAGTTTTAAGTTCAATATTCCATGAAGACTTTGGTGCTGTAGGTCTTGAATCAACTTGTTCTGTTTCTGGCGTTTTTATAGTGGCTTTTGAATCAACTTGTTCTGGCGTTGGCGGTTTTTATGTTTCATTATGAGTTATATTCTGTGATTGTAACATTAATTTTCTTTGTCTGTTCAACTCTGCTACTCTTTTTCCTGCTGCAACGCGCCCAGGTGCTTTTTACGGGTCACTTTCTCCCGGATTCAATGTTTTCTGATTCTGCTGATTTTCTGGCTCGGTCATTTTGAAGGGAAACAAAATCTATATGATTAAAGTAATTAATCCCATGATTAGCGGCGACAATAATGTTCCAAATCTGTAATATAGATCACATCCTAGAGACTCTAATGACTTTGTTTAAAACTGGATCCTGCGTTAAATCATACATAAAGTCTTGTTTAGAATCAATAGGCGCAAATCTACTAACTAGTTTAGTGTACAAACTAAGAAACCGTTGTCCTACACTTTTTACCATTCTTGATCCTAGTTGCGCTTCATACCTGTTGTGATACTTTACAATGTCTTGTGGCGACATTTGTTGAATCTGTTCTATGCTGAATTCATTTCCGAGGTACTGTTTTGTTTTTCCACATGCTGCCAAAGAATACAGCTGTTCTTTTTTGCGCATAATAGCTTGGGCATCAACTTGATCATTTGTAAGTTCGGGAAAGGGTTTAGGCTCCCCGGTAGCTGTAGTAGTCATCGCTTTTTCATGTTTTTATTTATTATAATTATTTTATTTTCAAAAAATGAGCACCGAAAAAACTTTTTACCAACCTTGTATACTATTCTGCTGTTATTGGAGGCTAAGTTTTGGATACACAATGCTTGGTAAAAGCCTGTTAAAAATAAAACAGCAGATCTTGGCAAGCTAGGCTTTGAAGATCGGCAAAGCTGATTGCTATTATTGCAGCTTCATTTGCTACGAAAGATTTTCTATTTTAAAGCAAGGAAAAATTTCCAGACAGTTTCAATATGTAAAATTTTAAAATACATTTATAAAATGGCTTCACTCGTAATGATGTGGGCGGCGCTGTAGTGAATGCGCTTGCTTTTTAGCGGAAGTAATTACGCGGTTTAGTAAACGGGCGGGATGACGGCGAGAGAAAAAAAGACAAAACAAGCTGTGGAGCAACTAGCTGCAGCACAAGATCACTATGAAAAGCAAAGAATTGAGCAGTTAGATTTTATTAAACAAACTGAAAAAACAGGGACATGCAGCTTACACATTTAAATACGTTGACCAGGCAATAAAAGAATTTTCTTGTGACAGGTAAACCAATTTTGAGACATTGCCCCCAAAAATTCAGCGATTTTTTCATCCATCAGAAAAACAAAAGATGCAGAAATCGTGTTTTCGTCTTTGGTATGACCTTTGTGTATTTTGTTGCACATAATTGGCTGAATAAAAATGAACAAAATTTATTATTCGCCAAAAGGATTTTGGGAAGGGGAATAACAGCAATCAAAGCTAAGCCAAGCAGCTGGAGTCAGTGAACAAACAGAAAAAGGAATGGTTATCTAAACAAGCGATTTGGCAAAGTTTTTTTTACCAGCGCCTAAACGAATACAGAGACCACACTTTGTGAACACAACGCCAAACGACACCCATTCAAATGGATCTTCTATATTTACCCCATGATACGATTAGACGAAAAAGATTTAAGTACGCACTTACGTCATTGACGTAGCTTCAAGATACAAAGATGCGGAACCATTAACACAAAAGAGTGCTTCTGCTGTTGCTGTTGCTATACAACTAATATATCAACGAGGCCCATTAACTTATCCTCGCATGATTCAAGTCGATGATGGAAAAGAATTTAAAGGCCAAGTGAATCAATTATTGTTAAAACATGGGAGTTACCATTAAAAGAGGCATTCCAGGAGTTCATAGATCACAGCTTTTGTTGAAAACTTTAACAAACAGTTATCTGAAAAGGGTTTTCTTCCCACCCGTATCACAGAGAGCTTATTGACAATTTCGCAACACAGAATGGGTTAGAAGATGCCCCCAGTTTTGCACGCAATGAATAATGAAGAATTTAAATTTAACAGGTCTAAAACCAGTACAAGCAAACAAAAAACAAACAATAATGTTGCTGAAGGAGACTCCAGTACACCCGCAAACTTTACCCTTTGGCTTGAAAGTAAGGTACCCTTTTTTTGCCGGGAGAAGCAGAAGGGGGGCACTGCATCAGGGCAACAGATCCAGTTTGGAGTGTTGACCCGAATGAAATAAAAGAATTGTAAAAATGAATCGCCTGTGTATTATTTACGAGAAAAATGACACAACAAAACAACCAGCTCCCCAAAAATCTTTTGTGAAGGAGGAACTGCAGATAATTCCGCCAGACACAGTTCCGCTTTAATTAATTTACGTAAATAATTTGAGTTAAATTTGGGAAACTCAAAAGGAAAACGAGGATGATACAAGAATGATAAATGAAAAGACCCTTTGAATTGATGCGGGAATCATATAATATGAATTTTTGTGTTTAAAGAAACCCAAATTTCAAGGATTCATCGGCACATGGCAATGCATCCAGATCAACTACAACCCAAAATCCCAAATTTTGATTTTCAGGATAAAGAATATCTTGGGAAAAGATAAAAAAAATTCAAGCGCATCAAGCAAAAATGAGAAAATTTTGTCTGAACTGGATATTGATATGATTGAGCTTCTAGATAAAATTTAGGAAAACTATTATGATTGAGGAAAAAAAAATTTAAGAAGATATAAATTTTGCTGTCTCCAATGTCCGATTGCATATGAAAACTTGGATTAACAAATACTCGTTTTGTGTTTGTTCTATCTAATGACTTCTTTGTTACAACAGTTGTGTTGATCTCATGTAGATTAGATCGTAGTTTTACGTTGTCATGATGAAAAGTATGTTTATTTAAAAAATGCTTCTTTGTAGTGTCATGCGATATGCTCGACTGCACAACACTGCGAGTATTCCTTTGCTTTTTTGATAGTTTTTTCCTGGCTCGAATACTGTACATTTTTTACCTTAACCCAACAAATCCTTGTCACCTTTCCAGATAAATTTATCCTTCATCTTTCCTAAAACCTTTTGTTAGTTAAATTTAATGCAAAGGCGAATCTTTGGATAATCAGATGTGTCGTCCATCCCCCATGCCTTTGCTATTCTATTCCATGTCTTTATAGATGTCTTCAGTAGGGTATCTATAACAAAACTGTCTGTATCTGTGTAAAGTACTCTGGGGCTCAGGATACGAGGGCTTAAAGTAGTCATAAAGAAATTTTTAACATCAAAAGCTTTGATAATTCTAAAACAGTAAACCCAATAAAAACAGGTTTGTCCCAAATTTTACTTCTTTTTTTTCATTTTATGCCAAAAAGTGATCTGAAATCTTTGAGTCCTGATAATTAGGTTTTGAAGTCAGCTTAATTGCTTCGTTTCTCTGGTGACCAATCTAACATCTTTGCGCTGTGCGGATTCTCCAAAACAGCTGTTGTTCATCAGCTTGAAAAAGTCTTTTTCTGAAGCATCTGTGGATTTAGTTCTGAGATCAGTGTTCTTCATGATGTATGGTTTCATGAAAATGTTCTTGATTTAAAGCAATTATACGATGAACAGTGTCAACTTCAAACCATGTCTTAAATAAAATTTTTGAAGTCTGTAATGACATACATTTAATTTTTTTGCCCCGAAAATTGGCACAAGTTTAGGCGGTTCTGTTTTTGCCATCTTTAGACTTTTTGCTGCTAATGGATAGTCATTATGTAGGTCATGGAGTTCCTGAGGATATTCTAAGTCAACTTCTAGAAAGTATCCACGCTGTTGACCCGGCGTAAACTGCTTTAACCACTTTAATGCTCTTTGAATATTTTTTAAATTGTCGCCTGTGTACATTTTAAAGTTGCGTAATGGAAGCGGATGCGCCATTGCCCATCCATACAGATTGTTTTCATCTAAATACATGAGTAGTTAGACCTTTTACTCGGATCAAGTCGTCCAGGTATTTGTTGTTTGCTTTACAAAAATGGTGCGACGCCATACTAATTCCTCCCCCCAATCCGTTTTCAATCATCTGAATCATTGGTTGGTAGACAATAAATCAATCTGTATTCCTGTAAACTTTAAAAAAGCATCCCAGCTCATCCCCCGGCGCAGAAATATAATGCGCAGGATCCAGGCTATAATGTTTCATGCAGGTCTTCCTATAATTTTCAAAGACGTCCCCCAACAAAACATACATTGCCATCAAGTATGAATCATGATAGTCTCCCATTGTTTACACTCTAACTTCTGCCACGCATCTTGAGCATGCTGGTAATCGGAGTCACTGATTTCTTTCCTCTAAGACTAGAACAGAACGCAACTTTAGGAGGAAGTGTGGTCTTCATCAAACCTTTCCAAAATGTTCATGTATTATAAGGGTAAACAACCCTTTCTAACAAGAGTTGGGTACAAAAATTCTTCCGTTATTGGGCTGGATTTTAAGGACGACGATAAAAGACTCTAATGATCCCATCATGTGCTGCATAGAGTCATAAAAAGAATGTTTATTTAAAGTGAAACACATGTACTTTTCTGATGATGTGCAATGCATGACACCCTAAAGGCGTCGGTTACTGCTTGCATTATAAGGTGAGAGTCGTAACCCCGCAAGTTGTGAAAGAATATAGGCAGTTCCATGTCTTTGGTTTTAAACTTTAGTTGAAGATTGCATTTAATGTGTGCTGCTCCCCTGAACTTTCCCTAATGTGATCATGGTCTCTTACTGTCGGATTGGTTTCCTCACTGTTAGACATTAGTTTCTAAACCGGCGGCAACCAAGGCCGCCCACAAAAACCAACAATGTGTGGATGATTTATACTGTTGTTGGTCTTTGGGCGTCATTTATGATTTCAGATAAGTTTAGATTATTAGAACAATCATTGCGCACTTTCTGCATGCGTTCTAAGAAGTATTCTGCAGCATCTGGGCCTCTATACAAATTCTGGTGCTGAATGGGCGCCATCCGACCCGACAACAATGAAGGCAAATGAACAAATTGATGATTACTCATTAAGACTGTTTTTCGAAGTTTTTGTGGCGCTGGCCCTTCATAAGGAACAATGAGTGATTCAAAGTCTGCGTAAACAACATATGGAGAATTTTGCATCCGTTTCCAGTTCTTAAAACTAACTTTAGATCCAGGTGGGGGCGTAATTAGTTCTGTATTACAGTCAACTGGACCAATACAGTGTTTCTTATGTTCGCTTGCGGCTTGAACAGATGGAATTCTTGTTAAACATTTTCTACAGAATTCTTGTTTATGTTCATGCTTTGAAGTATACGTCAATAATCTACTCATTGTGCGTATCAATGTGTAATGTGGTAGCCCCGCTGGTGAAAACATCAGTAGTAAGTCAACATGATTTTTGTCTGGTTCGCCAATTGTTGGGCTGTTCTTAGACACTTTAATGGGCTGTAGATTTGTTTCCTCATCCCATGTGTAGATATTAACAGTTATTGGTTTGTTTTGTTCTTCAAACTGATCAATTTGATCTATGCTAACAGGAAAGGATATTCCATTGAAGTTAAGATCATTGATGTAATCCAATAGTTAGATACTCTCTCTGCGTTTTTGCTGACATAATGCAGCCTTGCGAGAACACACCACATGAAACATTTGTTGTCTGTATTCTTTATGTTTAGAACTGCTCTTTTCGCTACCAATGCTGGGGGCAGTGGAATGTAAGCCTTGCCTACAATCGGCGCATACTTAGCCTGTTTTAATCTGATCTCTAAGACTTCGCCCTCTGACCAACCAGAGCCTCTCATTTTGGCTTCTTCAGCGGCCACATCAAACTGTGTAAGCAGTTCGTCTGCCCAACCGGGTGTTAAGTCATTATGAGAAAGAATAGTCTGTTGTTTAGTCGAGACCCAGACTTCTAGATTTTCTTCATTTATTGTTACATAGTCGATTAAAACAGCTAACATTACTTTAACTGGCGGGTCTATTGTTAGTTTACTTGGAACTTGAGAAATTGCATGACCAACACTTGCCCATACGTTTGCTGGATCAATGACTTCTAAATCAATATCATTCAGTGCTCTTGATAAATCTTCTTCCTTACGCATTGCTTCAAACAATTCGTCTGGACCTTCATATATCTTATCCATGCTGAGTTTCTTTTCTAACTCAAAATATTTATTTAAATAAAAAAAAATAATTAATCAGAATCAATATCAACGGTCTTTTTGTGCTTGGACTCATAAACTAAAGTATAAACACCCTTTGGCGTTGTTAATGTGAGCTGTTTAGAACAGAGTTTAATGTCTCGTCTACTTTTTTTAAACATTCCTTTTTTATCTGATCGGTGTCTGGCTGTTGAGAAAAAAGTTGTCCTCGCCTTTCTTTGAAGATCAAACTTTTGTCTTTTGTAGTCATCAAAATCGGCCTGTAAACGATTAAATTCTTCATCCGTGATGTTTGAGTCAACTAGTGCTTTATTTATTGTCAGTTTGAACGAACTAAGTTTAGCTGTTATTAGTTGAACCATAGCTGTGTGCTTTTGGAGTTTAGTTTTTAATTTTTTGCTAGCAGCACCTACAGCTAATGAACACAGGCCAAGAGCTAAAGACAAACCCCTAGAGGTAAAGCTGCGGGTGCGCATATGCCCGTTGCTAAGAGACCAACACTCGTTCCTGCTGATGCAGCGCTTATAGCCGATGCTCCAGTATTAACATAGGTAACAGCACTAAAGGCAGCAGAATACCTTCGTTTGGTTTTGCTGTATTTTGAAAGGTCCTGCTTAGTTTTTGTAGCATTTGTGTAATGTTGGTTAATCTGAAAGTTTTTATGTCAGGGTTTTCTATAGCAGCAGAATTGCCTGCTATCTCTTCTTTTGGATAAATGTGAACAGACATGCTTTTTTTAAAAATAAAAAATAATTTAGTATTGTATATTTTCTATCTGTTATCTTGAATATTTAGCTGCGCATCATATATTAAAAACAAATGTACATTAACTGGTTTATCGCCATCTTTTTCTTTATCAATTTGAATGTTTATTACGTCTCTAACCGTTCTCCCACTTCCATGCAACTGATTATCCTCTGTCGACCTTAGGTCAATCCATAAGCCGTATTTTGTTGTTAAATAATCATCGAGTCTAACATTGTGAAGGTGTAGATCTTTAGACACAAGGTCTACTGTTGGACTTCTACACCTCCCACCCCAAACAATTTCTTATTTCGTCAAAATGTTGATAAGGTTTAAGCCGCTAGCGTAGATTTGGTTAGGACTGCCCTCAATCGAACATTGTACTTTCGTTATTTTAGGATTAATATACTTTTCACTTCCTCTTTCGAATGGTTCTTCATCTTCACACAGCAATAAAATACCTTTAAGCGATCTTGCTGCGACACTAAAACTAAAATTCCATATAGTGTCTGCCTTGCTTCTGGGATATGTTGTATGATGAATCACTCTTTCGTATATATTGCTAATTTTAACTGATATTGTTGCTCAATCAGCCTTGCTAAATTAGGGTTGCTAACAACGTCAAACTCTAACGAGATGTCAGAAATGCTGTACTTTGCTTCGGTGTCTGTTGATCTGATAACACGTTTGTATTCATTAAAAGTTAGTTCATATGACAATCTGTCTTTTAATGCTCCTTGAAAGTATGGCGCATGCGCTTTTAACAACTCAAAGTCTAAGGGTATGGAAAAGCGATTACCATACGCAAAATTTACAGCCACATACTTTTTGCCGGCTTTATTAGCATCTGCGGCGCCTATTCTATGTTTTAGTGCTTCTTCGTTATCTATTCCTTGAAACGCAAGATCAGCCCTTTCATTCTCGGTTAGCCATAGATCAGAATAGGTTAAAAATATGTCTGCATTGTGTAAAGAAAATATTTCTTGCCCCTCAAGTTTTATAGAAATTTTCCTAACGATTGCCCGCCCCAGATTCTGGACAACTGTCCTGTTTGGGTCTGTTTCTGATTCGAGTTCTATTTTGAAAGTAAGTTGCGCAGAGCCTGGCACAATCACTTCATCTGCTCCTAGGTCTGGAAATTTGACAGAAAGAATTTGATCTGCATCAATAGTAGATGGATTATTTGGAACAGTAATATTCCGCTTATTTCCCTTCACGCCAAAGGGCTCTTTCAGTCTTCTATGCGGGTCAAGAATCGAGCCATATGCTTGTGACATTTTTTTATAAAACAAAATAAAAAGTTAATTATTTAAAAACATGGCAGGCATTGAAGGTGAAGAAGATTATGATGTTTTAGATCCTGGAGACGACATGAGTGAAATGACTCCTTTATACATCGCTCAACGCTCTCATTGCATCGTGAATTAACAGAAAGTAAGGTTAGATCATTGTACCAAAGTTTAGGTCTTGACCCTCCCGAATTTATAGCCCCTGATGATTTTGTAAAAGATGATGATGGCCATTTGTATTTTAAAGACAATCAAGGAAAACGTTTTCAGCTTACAGATAAACGAGACTCATCAAAGTTTGTAGGCATGAATACAATTAGACAAAGACTTAGGGTGGAAGATCGAAATCGCCTTGGCATTGTTAAACCAAAATTAAGGGAGGAGGCAGTTGCTAAACTTCAAAACACACTACAAGAACTCCCAACAGATAACCAAATACAACACATGGAACTTCAAGATTTAAATCAATCAGCAGATGAAATAATAAATGCAATAGAAGCAGAAAGCAGTTTGTCAGAAGAAACAGAACCAAAAACTATCGCCGGCTCCCCAACACCCCCGCAAGAAGAGGACTTTGATCGTGCTTTGAAAACTGTTAGAAAGAATTAATAAATGGTAGAGCAATACTGCGTGAACTAGATGAGGATATAGAAAGAGAAAAAGAAAACTCGCTGAGGCTGATGACGCCAACTTAGGACCTGGTGTTAAAGAAAGAATAACCCGAAGACTAAATTATTTTGAAGAACGGAAACTAGAAGTTTTGTCTACTACCCGAGAACAATTACGAACTCAAGTGACCAGAATAAGAGAAACTATCCGAAGAATTTTATATGAAGACACGACACTAGCAGAACGAATAAAAACACTGTTTAGAGAGCAAGGTGTCACATTAGCGAGCGTTATAACAGCCTTAGGATTTGCAATAAGTACACTAGTGTTGGCTATTACAGGCGGCGGTGGAGGTCAAATCCCAGTTCTCCATCGCCATCCCTCCATCACCACCTGATAAATCATGGGTAAAAAAACAACTTGACCATCTTGCGGGTTTATTAAAAAAAGTAGCCAGTAAAGCCATGGACGCTTTACCAGGTATATTAGGAGGTGTTGTTAGCTGGCTTTTGTCTACTGCAGGCAAAGTAGTTGGCTTTATGGCCGAGCACTTATGGACATTAGTTCTCTTAATAGTTGGGTTAATATTTAGTAAGATAAAGACCGAGTAATCCTAGGCCAGTTAATCCAACAACAAGTGCTGTCTTTTCATATTCATGGTCATTATTTTTTTTGACTTCTTCAACGGCCTTCGGGCTTTGGGCACGGGGATTGGTTGACTTATTCTTGGGGGGTCATCTTGTTTGTTTACTGCTTGCAATATTACCGGCTCAGAATTTATGTCGTTTTGTCCAACCTTCTGTTCATTGCCTGCCACAAGGATTTCATTGTTGTAGTTCATTATTGTTCCTACCTGGAGTCTGAGGTCAGAAGGCAGCATGTATAAACCAGTGCCAACAGCAAAGTCTACTTTCGATCTTGCAAATTGCAAAACATGTTGGTACCTTTTAATACTTGAAGGCAAATCAACTGTAGAATTAATAGCGTCCTCTAAATTTCCCAAAAGTACTGTTTTTGTGCATCAAAGCCAGTAGAAGGATCAGTTATGCTCGATCTTGCCTGTGCTTGCGAACCTAGCAAACACAAACGTAAGTACGAATAGAGTCGTTTTTCGTTCTATTCCTGCTTTAGTTAGGCCCTTAGAAGTGTCTAAGATAAATGTTGTCCACGCTGTTTTATGCTCTTGCTCTATGGACCCGAGGTGAACAGCTGTGCCTGAAGAGAAAGATGTGTAAGGAGGTTTCCAGTCATAGTTATACTTTCTGTGCACGCCCCAAAAATAAGGGGTGCCTAAGCCATGATTAAGGTCCAACTTTTGTCTAAAGTCTGTCTTGGCCTTAATATTAAATTCGTTACAAATCCTTTCAAAAGCCTTCATGTCTATTCTGTTGCTGAATGGATTTAAACGGTTTGTCATTTGGTAATGGCGCTTGCAGTTCAGTCAAAATACGTCTGAAGGTGTAATAAAAATGAAATCTATACACTGACCTCACCAAAGGATCAGGATGATTTAAATGATCAGCATACGATACTCCACACCCAGTTGATGCCAAAACACAGCAAAGTTTAATGGGTTCTGATTAAAACTGCATCGGATGACTGAACCACACTTTCGCGATGTAGTCTTTTTTAATAGGAGGGTTGAGATATCTGTTTAATGGCGTACTCACCTTTACTTGAAAGGTGTCAGTCTGGGTCACAGAAATGTCAAGAGTATCAGTTGTTATTTTTTTAAGATTGTAGTGCGGCCCAACAGAATATTTTTGCATCAGTATATTTAAACGCACTCATTTTTATTTTGTTTAAAAAATGTTTGTAACAATAACAACTCAAGACCGTCCTTCGTTTTTAGAACATGCTATTGATAACAATTGCGGAGCCAGAATGGTGCGCTTCATGAAATATTTTACAAAGTTGTATGGTTTAATATAAGTGAATCCAAGAAGAATAATAAGATTAAAAAAGTTGATAATAGAGGAACATTAGTTAGCCAGTTAACCATACCTGAGGGTTTTATTACGGGTTTTGCTCACTAAAAGAAGCAATGAGTAACTTTGACATTACTCTCAAACTTAACAATGCAAATCTGAAAACAATGTTATCATTCAAACCTGAAAAAGAAGAAGTAGGTTACTATTTTTGATGAAGAGCTAGCTAAAATGTTAGGCTTTACAACACCCAAATCGAGACATTCATAGTTTTAGTGTTACGCTAGACAAAACTACTTATGAGGGAGAAAATCCGCTCGATCTTGCATTACATTCATTACTCTATGTTCATTTGGATGAGCTAAGCACTGATGAAAACTTATATGATGGAAGGCCCTCAACTGTTTTAAGAGCTCTTCCATCAGGGAAAGCTGCATATTTCGATTATGAAATTATACAATTCCCTAATTTACAGTTTAAAGATTAGTTTGTGAGAGGGTCGGATCATTTAATATAAAAATCGCAGACAAAGCAGGAAAAACCGTGGAATGTGATAACCTGCACATTGTTTTGGAAATAAAATAATAAGTTGTACTAAAAATAATGTCACGAGGACCAGAAGAACCGGGAGTTACATTAGCGCCTGTAAGGTGTATAACCTTAGAATTAAAGACCTTGCAGACGTTGCGGACTTGAACAGAACGGTGAGATAGGCGCTTTGTATGGTTTTGAGTACACTAAAAATGGTGATTATAAACGCAAAGAGGTTGCGACAACAAAAAGTTTCCTAAACTAGAACAACTACGCAATGTAGAAGCAAATATGCTGGCCAGTATGAATTAAAATAGTTCGAAAACCTGACAGCAAATGGCATTTAGAACCATATTTAGAATGGGAAATAAAATTTGAATTCATAAGCCCCCTTTACATTTTTTAGCTGTCAAAAAAGTTTCTAGAAAAGCATTCAACTCTGGCCCCTTTTCATGTAAGTCTTATGCCGGACGACAATAGTCGGAAGAGATTGAAAATACGCCCTATGGGAAAAAAACAGTACATCCTCCACAGAAGAGAAACGGTTTTAAAGAAAGCTTCTACAAAATTACAGTTCTTTCCAAGCAGAAAATTAGGAGACACGTTCACAATGATATTTGAAATTTCTGTCTTTAAAGATGTGGAGAGGGATGGGGTTGTGGGCGTTAGTGACGTCCTTATAAAGGAATTAATATTAGCTGGCAAAACTTAGACGTTAAACGTCTTAAAGTTACCATCGTCGTTCTTCACAATGGTGAGGATATTAAGGTCATAACAACAAGCAGCAAAATCAATGTTGACTTAAATAGAAACAATCTTACAGAACTGAATTGGATTAATCTTACACATTTAGGCCTCATAGGATTTTATTATACTGAACAAGTTCTAACAGAGAGTATGATAAACATAATAACTGGATTAGATTAAATTCTGTTATAAAACTATGGAGCAAACAACTATAGAATCAATTGCGGATGTTAAACTTTATGATAAAAACCCCTCATTGCTCATTGGGTTTGTGGGCGGACTGGTTGTGGAAAAAACAATATTTGTCCTCGACCTATTACAAACAGTTTATCGTTATAATTTTGATTATATTGTGATTTTCTGTCCAACACTTAAAAGGAACAAAGCATATCATGATAGAAGGTTTATATGGACAGACGATGACGTATATTTAGTTAATCCTAGCAATAAACTAAGTGAGTGTTTAGAATACTTTTATAAAGTGTTTGAGGGAACGCAGACACTCTTTATTATAGATGACTGTTCAGCAGAAAAAGATATAGTTAAAAAGAGAAACACTTTGTCAAAACTGGCTTTCAGCGGAAGACATGATGGGATAAGTGTGTGGATTTTATGTCAAAAATATAACTCAGTTTTAAAAGACTTTAGAGAACAATTAATGACCGTAGTTTATTTCACATGAAAGACAAAGACTCATTTGATGAATGTATGCGTGAAAATGATGTTATTGAAAACGATCAAGAAAAACATAGGATTAAGCAAAAACTAAAATCTGAAAAGTTTAGTAAATTAGTATTGAAAACGGACAACCCTACACAGTATGTTTGTTTGTAAAAAATCGTTATTTTTTGGTTATTAAAGTCTTACTTGTCAGAGAACTAATAAATGCCGATTCTGGGGTCAGCCATCCCAAAACTGGTTGAGGGATGGTTGAGCCAGAATCGGCATTTATTAGTTCTCTCCCTTCGATGGTTTCCACAAAAAAAAGTCACTCAGACAAAAATCTAAAACCAAACAAACCCGTGAGTGGTGCAATCTTTTGAGTGCTGCTCAAACATTTTTCGAACATCACATTTGGCCAGCCGACAAAGCTCACTAGGCTAAAACTTGGAGGTTATTATTTGACAAGTGGTCACTTCGATACAAGATAAGATAAGACACAAAAAAGACGAGGTAGGGGAAGGAGATTACGGATGGGAAACAATAGAGGGGAAAGGAAGGTGGAGGGTAAGAAGAGGAGGGGTTAGAAGAAGTGGAGTGTGGAAGCACACACACATACAGAGAGAGAGAGAGAGAGAGAGAGAGAGAGAGAGAGAGAGAGAGAGAGAGAGACTCAAGACTCAATTTTCTTTTTGAATTCAGATAAAGGCCAAGGCCCTTACTGAAGGGGGATATACATGAACTGGACTAAACAAGGAAAAAAAAGAAAAGAATCCAGTGACATAAACGAATACCAGAATCAATAACAGAATAGCACTTTTCTTCACATAGATCGAAAAAATACTATTCTACGAGCTCACTGTTGAGCGCTTGGTGAATATGCATTGCTAATTTTTTTTGTTGATGTAGTGTCATTCCTAGTTGACACTAGCTGACATTAGGAAAGTTAAAAATTCTCTATACTTAAAGAATCTGAACAAAAACAATAAAAAATTTTTAACAACTTCAGCAGAAGTAGATCTATATGAACAGAGTAGGCTCAGTTTAAACAAAGATGGCTGTCTGTAGTATTTGGGGTTTAACGTTTCTTTAGTACTCATGAGAGCTGGACAAGACAGGAGGAAGTGCAATTCGGTTTCCTTTCATTTTCCACGTAAAGGACAAAGCAAATCATAATCATTACACGATCGATATCTAAAATGATGGCTGGCGAATGCAGATATTCCTAATCTGAATTTAGCTGTTACGTTTTAGGTGCCTGTACCTGTCCATATCTAAGGTCAAGTATGTTTTCAGGTCATGAACATCGCAAAAGTTCCTGTCAAAATCAAAGCTGTCACTGCTATGAACATGACTGGGCCACTTCTGCTATCTGCAATCAACAAGCCGTTGATGGAAAAGACAGACATCAGAATTGTTTAATATTACCAACCCCTTTATTCAGCCAAACAAAATCAAATCCGTATTCAAACACAGGCGCACCTTGGTCACCCAGTTACTTTCACCTTTAGTATCTAAGTCACATGACATGCTGTACGCCTTACGAGGAATTCTGCAGTCTTCCATTTGTATCAGTTTGAGCCAGTAGCGGATGCATCTGACGGCAGAAACAAAATAAATGGGAAATCGATCAGTTTCACTGTAATTAAGCTCATTTGGAGTCCACCTGTTTACGCCTAGAATTCTCTTCAGACCAAAGATGCACATATGCATGCCCGCACACATGTGCTCGCTCGCACAAACAAATGCACGCGCGCGCGCGCACACACACACGCACGCACACACACACACACACAACACACACACACACACACACACACACACACACACACACACACACACGCACGCACACACACACACACACACACATACACGCACACGCACGCACACGCACACGCACACACACGCACACGCACACACACACATACACACACACACACACACACACACACACACACACACACACACACACACACACACACACACACCACGTCAAAAACGACAGAAAATGAAATACTCATTCGTGCTATTACATGCACAAGGACAAAGATTGAAGAGGTCACATCGCCTAAAGTTTTAGGTGTTATCATTGTCAACGATTTATCTTGGTCTTACCACATTGCGGATCTTGGAAAACGTATTTCTAAGAGAATATATCAACTTTCAAAAATAATAAAAAATCTAATTCTTCATTCCAGAAGAGATTCTTTCATGCGCACATCCTTTCTCTTATCAATTATGCATCCCGTTATGGGATAATGCCAGTGAAACTAATCTGAAACTAGTAAGTCGTCTGCATAAAAGGGCCATTAAATTAATTCAGCTGAAATCCAAGACCCTGACAAAGAGTGTTTACAAAACTTTAAATATTCTTCCATTTAAAGACAGACTCTACTTCAACAAATGCTTGAGCATGTACAATGTAATGAATGGATCAGCCCCGAAGAAAATCATTGAAAGCTTTGTCTTCAATCGCTACAGACATACACATAAACTGTCTCTTCCCAGACCTCGAAGTAATCTTTATAAATAAAGTTTTCTGTATTCTGGAGGGACCGCATGGAATAATTTGCCTTCCTCCATAAAATTACGTCCCTCAAAACTGACACTTAAAATAGCACTTAAAATGCAACTGTTAGAAACTCTGCGCATCAATTAAAGTCATTTCCATCAATACGGTCCCCTTATCCCTATCTCCACCCCCCCCTCCCCCTCTCTCTTTGTCTCTCTGCTTAAACTGGATGTTCCAACAATAGTTTCATTATTGTTTAATATTTGATGAGAGTTATGTATTTGCACGATAGAAATCGTGTGCTTTTAAAATGTTTTTTTTAGCTTGTGGTTATGTTGTATTAGTTTCTTTCTTGTTTATGGGGGCAAGATGTAAAACAAATGCTAAAAAGCTTATTCTTTAACCCTTAATAAAGATAATTTTGACTTGACTTGACTTCACACACACACACACACACACACACACACACACACACACACACACACACACATGTACAGACAGGCAGAAGACCCATTTCTGAAATAATCTTGATTTTTCTTTGGTTGGCATATGGCCATCTGTGATCCTGAGGCAGATGGTGGCATGCTTCCCCTCTACTTGCTGCTGTCTGCAGCTGTTGACTGGTTTTTAACAAGCAAAGGAGTGAGTCCCTCTTCTGACTTCTGGCAATGATCTCGGGCTTTTTTTATGTATTCATTCCCATAGCCTTTCTTCTTTGCTGAGAGTCAAGAAACCTTTCTTGTCCAGCACTGACAGGCAGCCCCAGATGTTTAGACTTTTTTTAAATGCCGCTATTTTGGGCCATTATTCCATTCAAAGCAGTATGTAGCTATTCTAGCTGTGTGTCCCCTTGTTCCAGTCAGTGAGTTTGGTGTGTATGTGCTTGTTTTTTGTAAGAAAAATGGAGTGCTTGGCAGGCTGGAACATATGTAGTCACCCAGGCAATGACTTTTGACCCCTTTTCTCTTTCCTCAATTGATGTGTTACTCCTTCTTGCCTGCTCTCCCTCCTTCCAGCTGATCACCCATCTTCAGCCTTCACTGCCTCCCTCCTCATGATTGCCTGTATTTCATGGAAATGGTTGGACGGAGAGAGAGAGAGAGAGAGAGAGAGAGAGAGAGAGAGAGAGAGAGAGAGAGAGAGAGAAGAACAGACAGACAGACAGACAGACAGACAGACAGACAGACAGACGGAGACAGAGACAGAGAGACAGAGAAAGTAGCGTGGGATACCATGGGGTGTGGGGTGTGGATGGAAAGGGAGGTGGAGTGGGCAGAAAGTGGGGGGGGGGGGGAGGTTAAGATTACATGAGAAGGAGGAAGGGGAGGGGATAAGAGGGGTAGAGAGGTGTGAAGAAGGGGAAGGCATGGATTATGAGTATGGGTTCATATGCTGAAATCACAAGACACTCTCTTTGTTCTTTTCCAACAGAGTGGATGGATAAATCCTTTCACTGAGGTGCAGTTTGGCAACAGGTTCAGCAAGTACTTAAATTCATTTTATCCTGCACACCAGTTGCCTGCTCTGCACAGGCTACTTCGAGGTTAGTTCAGTTTTCAGTGCGAAAGTTTTCTTTTTATGGCAAGGGAAATGGGGAAAAATATGTATTTTAAAACTAACTTGAGGATGGTAAGTGTTTTGAGGAAGTCAGATAATAGTCCTTGCCAAACATCAAATGGATGGAGTACATCATTCACAGCACAGAAGCCTGTTAAATCAGGGCTAACCAAACATCAAATGGATGGAGTACATCATTCACAGCACAGAAGCCTGTTAAATCAGGGCTAACCAAACATCAAATGGATGGAGTACATCATTCACAGCACAGAAGCCTGTTAAATCAGGGCTAACCAAACATCAAATGGATGGAGTACATCATTCACAGCACAGAAGCCTGTTAAATCAGGGCTAACCAAACATCAAATGGATGGAGTACATCATTCACAGCACAGAAGCCTGTTAAATCAGGGCTAACCAAACATCAAATGGATGGAGTACATCATTCACAGCACAGAAGCCTGTTAAATCAGGGCTAACCAAACATCAAATGGATGGAGTACATCATTCACAGCACAGAAGCCTGTTAAATCAGGGCTAACCAAACATCAAATGGATGGAGTACATCATTCACAGCATAGAAGCCTGTTAAATCAGGGCTAACCAAACATCAAATGGATGGTGTACATCATTCACAGCATAGAAGCCTCTTAAATCAGGGCCAACCCTGGCATCATCAAAGGAGGTATACATATATGAGTTGCAGATGTTAATTTTGCACTACCTTGACATAAAGGTTGTATAAAGGCAATTGTCACTTGAATGAAGTACGTAAAGCGTCTGAAGCCTCTCTCTCTCTCTCTCTCTCTCTCTCTCTCCTCTCTCTCTCCTCTCTGTCGCAGTCTATACATAAAGAGCATACTCGCACGAAAACTTTTGTCCACTGTTTTTTTTATATGTAGCCAATGGAAGGGGACGAGGATCGGAGGTGTGTGTGTGTGTGTGTGTGTGTGTGTTGTGTGTGTTGTGTGTGTGTGTGTGTGTGGTGGCGGGGCGCGCGCGCGCGGCGTGCGTGCGTGTGTGCGTGTGTGTGTGGAAAGGGAAAGGTAAGTGAGCTGAAGCTGCCGTAACCACGTTTTGCCAGGGTCTACTCGCCTTTAAAGGAATGAACCCTTTCGGTTAAAATGGTGGTGTGAGGTGACGTTGTCACCCCGTAACAAGCGTTTGTACGGGTTTCCCAGTCCACAGTTACAGTTTACGCCTGAAACGCTATATTTTCTGCATTACACTCAAAGCTGCAGCTGTTTTTCTCAGATGATCATCAGCCAGTACTAAAAACATATTCATCGCTTAGTCACCCCTTGGGCCCCATACCATACCTGACTCTGAGGTGGGTCTATTGTTCGTTCCTTTTCTATGCGAGCACGACCCACACAACCCTCATTTTCCTGTCATCGGTTGGACTTTTCACAACCAAACCCTATTGCCCTACGTAAAATACAAGGAGTCCAGAAGTCATGCACCATTCTGCTATTTTTGCTGACCTATGGCATTGAAAAAATTTATGATCCCAATTCCAGGATAAAATCATCTTTTTAACATTCAATTTTTTTCACATAGCCAGATCGATTTTCATCTGTTCAAACTTGATTGTTACTACTTCACCTTTCCTGTAACCCCGAACCCTGACCTTGATACAAGCCTATTGTGTATATGTTTGACCAAACATGCTTAAAATCTTCTTTGCCCTATCTGTATAATAGTAAACATATATATATAAATATAAAAAATATATATATATATATATTTATATATATATATATATATATATATATATATATATGTCGTCCCTAATTTGAAAAATTTGGGCCTAAACTTGTTGACTAGGCAACTGATTTGCCTATCGTAAATTGGGCAGTGGCGTTGCCTAACATGTAAACTGTTTTAAAACAGTGCCGATTTACAGATTAGGCAGCCTAGTCTGTAGATTAGACAGCTACTTTTGTAGATTAGGCAAAAAGTGCCTAGTCTACATATTAGGCAATGCTGGGATTTTCTTTTTCATTGTAGATTAGGCAACGAATTGCCAGTCTGTAAGTTAGGCAGTGGCGTTGCCTACCTTTTTTCATAGATTATCTTTTGTAACACAAAAAAAAAAAACTAAAGCAAGAGCTCTGATTATGATTCTTTTTTAATCTTTACCCCAAACATTTTAATCTTTACACAAAATGTCATACAATCCTTTCTATTTATCAGCGCCAAGAAATGTCATGGTGTTACTGAAGATTTTGCTATTTGTACTAAGGACAGTTCATTGTTCAGTTCATTCTATCAAATAAGTTTTTTGTTTTTGCACGTTTTGTTTTGTGGGTGGCAATGGCTGTGGCACAGGGTTTTGTTTTTTTCTGCACTGAATCTCTTCGTCATGCAAAGACCTTGGCAAGAGCATTTGGTAAAGCCTTGCCCACCATGCCTAGAATAAGTGTTGTGAGCGTTGAACGGCAGTACATTGACTTCATCAACATGTCCCGTGACATTATCTCGTAGTTGCTTTAATGACCTGATTTCTTGAAAACCAAACCTTTTCACGATCCCATGCTTTTTTCCAAAATTTTGGGAGTTGTCATTTCGAACTCCCATGACAACACGGGTACATTCGAAAATTTTAATCTACCCCTGTCAAACTCACTAACAGGGACAAGAACTACATCATTTTCCTGCAAAGGTACAGCTTTTCCTGAGTTGTATGCGCATTTCAGCTCTGCTTTTTTCCTGACCTTAGTTGCATCACGTCTGCAAGTATCTAAAGAGATTGTATTGTTCCCAAAACCTGTGCATCGGTTTCTGGAACCCCCTTGCACCCTCTTCCACTACAACTCAAACCAGTTGCACCGTCTTCCACTACAACTTCAAATCCGTTGCACCCTCTTTTCTACCATTTCAAATCCTGTTGCACCTTCTTCTGCCACAACTTAACCACGTTGCACCTTCTTCTGCCACAACTTCAACACCATTGCACCTTCTTCTGCCACACTTCAACACTAGTTGCACCTTCTTCTGCTACAACGTCAAAACCAGTTGCACCTTCTTCTGGCCCCAACTTCAACACCAGTTGCACCTTCTTCTGCACAACTTCAACACCATTTTCACGTTCTTCTTGCCACAACTTCAACACCAGTTGCAGTTCTTCTGCCAAACTTCAACACCAGTTGCACCCTTTTTCTGCTACAACGTCAACACCAGTTGCACCCTCTTCTGTTTGACTTCAACTTCAGCTTCTTTAGCTTCATCTGAACCTGTCAATTCTGCGAGAAACTGGTCAAGCTCCTCTTCTTTCTCCAACTTCTTTATGACCTCTTTAGGCAGACATGTTCTTTCAAGACCAGATTGACCCCTTTTGACCACAAAAGACTTCCAGGGGGTTCTTTGGCAAAAGATTCCTGTGGGGGGAGGAGTTTTCTGCAGCATTACAAACCGCAGACCTTCAGCCCATTGACTGGAGTTGTTTGTCTATTGTCCAGGCCAATCAACACTGTTTCACGTCGGCGTTCGATCTCTCAACACTCCCCTGGGACTGTGGATGTCTTGGGGATCCGTGGACGATGTTCATCTGTGGCCAAATCAGTTTCATTTCATTGGGTGACAGATGCGGTGAATTCTCGACCGTTATCTGATTGCAGTACTGCCGGGGGGGGGGGGGGGGGGGGGGGTAATCCAACAAAAAATGTAACGATGGGATGCGTTTCAGCTGGGTTTTGGGGTCATTGCCTAACCCCCACAAAATTTGTTTAAATGATCCTGGTTAATTTAAGGATGTATTTAAATCCACGGTCAGGGTTTGATTCCATTACAATGAGATCTACTGTCCTCTTTCGGCAAAGGTCTTACTTTTTAAAGCCGCACGACAAGTCCTTGTTTGGTTTGTCTTTTTCTTTTTGGGATGTTTCGCATTTTGTCACAAAGGAGGAAATTATCTTTTGACTGATATTGCAATATTTTTCGCATAGAACGTGTCGCAGCTTCCAGTCGAAAGGTGAGCTTCGTACAGGATGTCGAACATCTCGATTTCGTTAGCAGGTATTTGATGCCTTCGTCTGCATTCTTCCTCCGCTAAACACACACAAATAGTGCGAGGGTGTGAGGCGTGAGCAAAAAGACAGTGAAGATAGCAGACTGACAGGACAGTGAAAGTCGAATTTTGCTAACAAACAGAGAAAGGAAGAGAAGTTTGGAGAGAGAGAGAGAGGAGAGAGAGAGAGAGGAGAGAGAGAGAGAGAGAGAGAGGGGAGATTGTAATCAAAACGGAAAGGTTTACCTTGATTATTTTCTTGCGTCCTGCAATTTGAATCATCTGAAACTTTCGCTTGAGATATAGGCTTTCTGGGTGATTGTGCCAGTTCATCCACCATACTTTATAAAATCTCAACATCAGGGAACATGTAACTGTTCGATGTGGTGCCATCCAATCCTTCTTTTGAATCGTTGCCGAAAAAGCACTCTTTCCTCAGCCATGGCTTCAGTTTGAATAACCAAGTCAGACTCTCAAATGGAGCACTCAATGCTTGGCTGATTAAATAGCCTTTCAAGTGTTGTCACTGTTACGTATGGTGTGCGGTGCGTGTTTTGTCTGACTCTCGCTCTCAAAAGTTTGGATGCGTGTAATAATTATTCTCTACACACAACCACACCATACGTACATGGGTAGCCAGGGCAACACACGAGTTAGATTTCTTTTCTTTATAAATTTGCTGCCTGAACCATCAAAACATACATTCATGTGAATTGGTACAAATTAATACATGTCATTATAAAAGCATATAGATCAAGAAATTTAATCAATACATAAGGAAAATTCAATTTATCAGATATCAATTACATATCGTTATATCACTACAGATCTCGCCGGCGCCGTCCACAGTGTCCACATATATAAAACAAGTATTCAGTTCCACAGTACCCAAGCCACAGTCTACAGCATAAAATAAGACGAAGAAGGAAACCAAGTCCCCACACGGTAAACAGCCGTTCACAAAAACTCCAGCGATGAAGAAGAAACAGGGTCTCA
Organism: Conus ventricosus; assembly: GCA_018398815.1. Lineage (NCBI taxonomy): Eukaryota > Metazoa > Mollusca > Gastropoda > Neogastropoda > Conidae > Conus > Conus ventricosus. The sequence goes on along the minus strand of CM031614.1, from coordinate 29,590,029 downwards.
AACAGCAAGCACAATATATTACGTCGAACTTCAGAAGAAGAACCGCAAATTTACAAGGCACACAATCCACAGAAGAAGAACCGAGATTCATAAAGCACAGAATCCACAGATGAAGAACTGAAGATTCATAAAGCACAGTTTAACCATAGAAGAACCCCAGATTCATAAAAACACGCAATCCCCAGATGAAGAACCGCCCGATTCATAAAGCACAGTAAAACATAGAAGAACCGCAGATTCACAAAAA
>CM031614.1:29556103-29589682 GCA_018398815.1 Conus ventricosus | reverse complement strand
CGGGATGTAGAGAGAGAGAGAGAGGTAGAGAGAGAGAGAGAGGTAGAGAGAGAGAGATGCCCACCTATGTCAACCATACTTATAGGGACTGGAATCCTTCAATTATGTGGATTTGAATTTTCTATTCCCGTAACTTAGGAAGAGACAAGCGGCAAGGCAACAACAACAACAACAACAAAAAAAGGGGGGGGGGGGGGGTTGGAGGGGAGAATAATAACTTACGTATCTTAGGGATGTACATCTTTTATGGAGAGATTTCCACTTCGTACGATTCCACGTTATTGTCAGTGTCATCAGATTTCCATAGAATCCCTCCACAGCTGGCTGTTCTTTGGGTGACACAGTCTGCACAGTAACATTATCAGTCTTGCAGTCTCCAGAGCTAGCAGTCCTTGCATGTTCCACACTCGACTGACTGTCTTCACTAAGACTTGTCACAGCAGTCATCAACTGTCTTTCTTGACACACGGTGGCCTTGGGCGGTGTAGATGGGCGGTGAATACCTCCAGGGGTAGACGATGGACATGCTTGTCCCCAGCCTGTCCTCTCCAACGTCCCCTGTATACCTGACCGTTCCCTCTCCTCCAGGCTGCACGAGTCCCCGGTTCCCCGTCTGCCTGTGGTCCCGAGGCCTCTGGGTAAGGGCTGTGGAGTCGAACAAAGCCCTGTCGATTTTACCCTATCTTTGTCTTCTTTTGTTCCGAGTGTTGTGGTCGGTCAGCTTGCAGTATAATTTTCCGTGGAAAGACCAGGCAGAAACAACAGCTGGGTGCCTCTTCATCTGCAAGTCTTCGCGAGTTTAGTTTGGTAAGATCTTCGTTTATGTAGATCTGTGAATTTTTATTCCTCTGCCTAAATATTTCTGGTTGTATTTTCCTGTTTGTGAGCCTGATTATGACCGGTCTGTTCTGTCCGTGCACAAACTTTCCCACTCCGTGCGCGACCCTAATGTGGGCAGGGTGAAAAGAAGAGACTCCCAGCGTTTTCTGTATGAGGTGTAGCACTTTGTCTCTTCTGACGTCTCTTTTTGAGAATCTCCAGGCAGGTTGATTATTTTAAAATTGTCCTTCCGTGTGTATTGCTCAAATGTATTTCGAAGTTCTTTCTCTTGTTTGACTTTTTTGTCCAGATCATCGACTTCATCCATTAATTCAGATCTCTTCTCCAGTAGTTCTGTCCTTTTCCTCAAGTATGAATTTTCTTTCCTAATCTCAAACATTTCCGACAACACCTTTTGTACAGGTGTATTATTTTTTTCTGTTTGTCTTCTCCCATCTTCCATACCACTTTCTAGACGACGTAGAGCGGCGGTAACTACACTGTCATTTTTTTCTAGGATTTCCTTTCGAGCACCCTCACCTGCCCTTTCGTCGCTGTTGGCAAAGTCTGTTATTTTGTGCTGTTGTTGATCCGCAGTTTTTCGTTTACTACTTGACGAACGTTCTCTTCTAAACACTTCCTCCTGAACATGTTCCTCTTCTGTGCGAGGGTGAATCGACTTTCCTGTGGTAGGACTTTCACTGACTGGACTTTAAACATTGTTGGATCTTTTTGTTCTAGTTCTATCCCCTGGTGTTGTCTTTTTTGGGGCCCATAGTCATGAATGTGTGACTAACCTGAACACAATCACCGAGCGAAAGACGTTGCAGTCGGCGGGAGTTCGCACACACACCTGCACACTATGTCACTGGTGAAGTAGTCGTCTGTCCGTTTTTGATGTCACTGAAATAATATTTCTCTTTGGTAAGAAAAGTTCTTCTCTTCAATGTCAAAAAACGCTGCAATAGATATCTTTCACTCGATTCACGCGCAGCTAAACCGTCCGGAAAAGTGCACTCAGGCCATTTCGTGCGGAGCACCGACAAAACACGTCTTACTCCGACGGTGATCAGCTGTCAAGTCCAAATGTCTGGGAAACCTTGTCCTTAAGGGCCTCAGGCCAATAGGACGTTAATCTCACCCATTCACGCAGCGACTGGGAGGGTAGAGAGAAATGAGAGTGGCTGAAGAGTTCTAGCCTAGCCATTGTAGAACCTAGAAGCGTTAAGAGTCTAGTTGATGAAAAGCTGCCATCAGTAGAATATTGGCTGCGGTATGTACGATTCAATTCTTGTGCGACTTATTGAACCTGAAGGTCAGCTGACTGCCTTTTGTTTCTTCCGATATTCCTCCAAATTTGTAAATAAAAGGATCCTCTTCGTTTCAATACTGCCTGGTGAATTTTGTCGTCCGCAGGCTGAACACCTAGCAAAGGCCACAACGAAGCTTTTATAACCTACTGCGCTTACCTGTACATGTTCACTTATCTTGTACCGAAAAAGTCCGCGGTCTAGCATGGAACATTTGGGGTCCAAGCCGGTGATCCTGCTACATTGGTGTTTATTCCAGAGAAGAAAAAGAAACACCCGAAGGTGCTGGGGAGGACCCAGAGAAGCACTGTCTTCACCTGCCCTTAGAGCAGTCCTGTACCACCCCTGGAGGCCTGCGCTGTGTTGACGATGGGTACAGGCACGCGCAGGACACTCCATTAAGATATCAAGGGACATAACTGCTCCTGAACAGAGGTAAATTAGACTACAGGATGCAGCTCATAACAGCCTCAAAGTAGCATCCCCCATGGGTGTACCAGCCCGTATTTCATGACTGCAGAGCCCACCGGCGAAAAACACCACCCCCCAGCTGCCGAGCACACCCCACAGACCCAACCACCTCTCCCCACGGACAGATGAAGACAGTGCCACTCCAGACACAGCCAAGCTTTCCCATACGGTCTTATGTGCCCTCAAGAGAGAATCCAAAGTTGTAGTCTTTCCCACTGTCAACAGGACTTTCCCTGTGGTCAGTGGGTCTTTCCTCACCGCCACTGGACCTTTCTCCAGGGTCAGCCTAGTTAAGGCAAAGAAGAAAAAGAAACACCCGAAGGTGCTGGGGAGGACCCAGAGAAGCACTGTCTTCACCTGCCCTTAGAGCAGTCCTGTACCACCCCTGGAGGCCTGCGCTGTGTTGACGATGGGTACAGGCACGCGCAGGACACTCCATTAAGATATCAAGGGACATAACTGCTCCTGAACAGAGGTAAATTAGACTACAGGATGCAGCTCATAACAGCCTCAAAGTAGCATCCCCCATGGGTGTACCAGCCCGTATTTCATGACTGCAGAGCCCACCGGCGAAAAACACCACCCCCCAGCTGCCGAGCACACCCCACAGACCCAACCACCTCTCCCCACGGACAGATGAAGACAGTGCCACTCCAGACACAGCCAAGCTTTCGCCATACGGTCTTATGTGCCCTCAAGAGAGAATCCAAAGTTGTAGTCTTTCCCACTGTCAACAGGACTTTCCCTGTGGTCAGTGGGTCTTTCCTCACCGCCACTGGACCTTTCTCCAGGGTCAGCCTAGTTAAGGCAAAGAAGAAAAAGAAACACCCGAAGGTGCTGGGGAGGACCCAGAGAAGCACTGTCTTCACCTGCCCTTAGAGCAGTCCTGTACCACCCCTGGAGGCCTGCGCTGTGTTGACGATGGGTACAGGCACGCGCAGGACACTCCATTAAGATATCAAGGGACATAACTGCTCCTGAACAGAGGTAAATTAGACTACAGGATGCAGCTCATAACAGCCTCAAAGTAGCATCCCCCATGGGTGTACCAGCCCGTATTTCATGACTGCAGAGCCCACCGGCGAAAAACACCACCCCCCAGCTGCCGAGCACACCCCACAGACCCAACCACCTCTCCCACGGACAGATGAAGACAGTGCCACTCCAGACACAGCCAAGCTTTCGCCATATGGTCTTATGTGCCCTCAAGAGAGAATCCAAAGTTGTAGTCTTTCCCACTGTCAACAGGACTTTCCCTGTGGTCAGTGGGTCTTTCCTCACCGCCACTGGACCTTTCTCCAGGGTCAGCCTAGTTAAGGCAAAGAAGAAAAAGAAACACCCGAAGGTGCTGGGGAGGACCCAGAGAAGCACTGTCTTCACCTGCCCTTAGAGCAGTCCTGTACCACCCCTGGAGGCCTGCGCTGTGTTGACGATGGGTACAGGCACGCGCAGGACACTCCATTAAGATATCAAGGGACATAAGGGACATTTGGGGTCCAAGCCGGTGATCCTGCTACATTGGTGTTTATTCCAGAGACATTATTCACTGGCCTGTACTAAACGAACGGCGATTTTGAATGCGCCAGTCCAATTCTACGTCGACAAACGCCGTCACGGAGTGTCGTCTTAGAAGTAGCGTAAACTTAGATCAAAACGTTCAGCATCAAGAAAGTCTTCAGCCGTGTTTCCATATACACAGGGGGTGTGTGCAGCGTTTAGTGCATCGAGCAGGTCCGGGGAAGTGGAGAAAACTGTCGCCTGTGTCTGCAAGAGCAGTTAGGGTTCTACAGAGCTAGGAGAGTCAAACGGAAGACTGTTGCCTGTGTCTGTAGTTGAACTCTGGAAAGCATTGTTTCAGTGACTGATTGCTGACGTTAGTCTGAGTTACCATGGAATACCTGGAGATTGGGAAGGACGTAGGCCTTGCAGGTGATGAACTCAGGAAATGATTATGTTCAAGAGGCTGAGGCTGCAGCAAGAGAACTAGAAAGACAAAGAATAGAATTGCCAGGAAGACATTCTCCAAGAGAAAGAATACCATTGTCAACAAAATAAGCATGATATGGTGAACCGAAGTCTTGTCAATCAAAACAAAAAGAGCATTAGAACAATTCATTTGAAGCTCTCTAACATTAGCACAAAATAATTCTTAATCAGACATAATAAACCCCTGAACGTCTGCCTTGACTTGCAAACTTGATAGGTTTATGAAGCACATAGTATAACATGTAAACACATTAAATTCAATATTTTCCACAAACGTTTCAATGAGATAGATAAAGTTAAAATTAAACAATTTGAGATAGATATTTTCTTGTGAATTTTAGAAAGAAATCCATTTATATTCCAGTGCAAAAACATAAAAGATTTTGAATATCTATCATTTACATGATTTTCTAGTTGCAAAGTGAGGCGACTGCAGGCGGAAATCTAGACATGATTTTCATTAACATACAGGACAGGTGTACCTTCATTACAATTTTTATCATCACTTTCGTGACAGAGACAGATTTCTCACATGCCCATTAACATTAACAACAATGCTGTTATCTTCATTACAATTATTTTTTTGAGACAGCCCCCAGTCTTTATCCTTAGCTGTGCCACGTGCTTCTGTTGATAACTGTCTCTGCTCTAAATATTAAATATCCTCGTTTTCTGGTCGAGTAGTGACATTATCCGCACACAATGGTATCTGTAATGTTGTAGCAGACGACTTTATTCCCATCATGCTTTGGGTATGCAGGAAGCAGCGGCGGCCATGTTTTTATGTTGTTGACACATTGTATGCTGATGGACAACCCAACTCTCCGGAAAGATTATAAGTATTTGAGGAACTCTAAAGTGTGTTAGCATGGACTCTGATGAGTGCAAGAGTGTGAAGAAAGGTGAGATATAATACTGGCGACGAGGATAGAAAAGAAAAAAGTTTGAAGTTCATCAAATTAACTTACGCATTTTCAAATCAAAGATGGCGACTCCTCTTCCACCTTTTGACAGGTTCGTGGTTCAGCAAGAAGAAAGTACCGTAGGAAGACCTGGGTTGACAAATTCGACAATCTTTTGTGTGCTTTGGACATTACAGATGCCAAAAGAAAGAAAGCGCTCCTCTTGCACTATGCTGGTGACGAAGTGTATGAAATTGTGCAGTCCTTCACCCCCGCAGAACAAGGTGTGGATGCTCAAGACACAGATGGCCATCCCCGTGCGTACACAAAGTTAAAAGACAGTCTTACTAAGTATTTCACGCCAAAGAACAACCTATCTTTTGAAGTATTCAAGTTCAGGCAGGCTAGACAGCTGAATGGTGAATCTATTGACACTTTTCACACCAGACTACGAAATATGACAGCCAAATGTGACTTTCATGATAATGACAAAGAAATACTGGCTCAAATCATACAAGGTTGTGCCTCACACGTCTCCGACGAAAAGCCTTAAAGGACAATTTGACACTGCAAAACATTTTAGATGAAGCCAGAGCCTCTGAACTATCTGACAGTAGGGCATCAGAAATTGAAAGGACAATACCTTCGGTCAGTGCACTCCACATTTCTCATGGCTGTGGTAACCCACAACGCACTCAAAGTGGTCAACCTGGCGACCACTACGCTCCTGGTTATGGTGGTCAACTTGGCGACCACTATGCTCCTGGTCATCGTGGTCAACCGGGCGACCATTACGCTCCTGGACATCGTGGTCAACCTGGCGACCATTACGCTCCTGGTCATCGTGGTCAACCTGGCGACCGTTACACTCCTGGTTATCGTGGTCAACTTGGCGACCACTCTGGCTCCGGTCATCGTGGCAACCGCCACACTTCTGGTCATCGTGATCAACCTGGCAACCCCCGCTTCTATCAGCAGCGACGACAGCCCACTAGTGGGGGTGAACGTGCTTCATCCTGCCGTTACTGTGGTGGTCCTTTTCCTCATCATTCAACATGCCCAGCAAAAGGAAAAGAGTGTAGATCGTGTGGTAAACTTGGACACTTTTCAAAGGTATGTGAATCTGTTCGTCACACTGTTCGACAGACTTACACATTTGACCCTGAACCATACATGCTGGACACGCAAGAAACGGATCAGACAGTTGATAGATCCCCTGCTGATGAGTATGTGTTTTCCATATCCGCAGACAAAAGTGAACTGAACAGAAGTCCAGAAGTAGAAGTCTCTATTGCTGGAATTCCATGCAAATTTGTCCTTGATTCAGGAACGACTTCAAATATTATAAATTTTCAAACTTTCCAAGAAATCAAAGAAACTTACCCACAAGTAGTACTGCAACGCCCATGCCCCCTCATTTACCCCTACGGATGTGACAAGCCCCTGCCTCTTGAAGGACATTTTCAGGCTCAGATAGAGGTGAACAGCTCAAGCACCTCTGCAGTTTTCTATGTCATGAAAAATATTGCAGCTAAGAACACTGCCAACCTTCTTAGTTGTGCCACATCCAATGCTTTGGGTCTCGTCCATTTCACAATGTCGACCACGCCGCAGAACATCCCAGATCAATTTCCATCTTTGTTCAGTGGGGAGATGGGGAAGATCAAAGGCATTTCGGTTAAACTCCACATTGACGAAGACATGAAACCGGTATCCCAAGGACACAGAAGAATCCCTTTTCATGTCCGGAAAGATGTGGAAAAAGAGCTTGATCGACTGGAGAAATTAGATGTCATCGAGAAAGTCGACGGTCCGACCCCATGGGTTAGCCCCATCGTGGCTGTTCCAAAGAAGAATCAAGATGGAGTCCGCATTTGTGTCGATATGCGACAAGCCAACCAAGCCATTGCTAGGGAAAAACATCCCATGCCAACCTTGATGACTTGATATCAGAACTGAATGGATCCATCGTATTCAGCAAACTGGACCTCTCATCTGCTTACCACCAGTTGGAACTGAGTGAAGAGAGCAGATACATTACTACTTTTTCCACTCATGTGGGACTGCGTAGGTACAAGCGTCTTTTGTTTGGTGTAAACGCTGCTTCGGAGATATTTCAAAACGCAATTGCTGAACTGCTGAGTGACATATCTGGCGCAAGAAATCTCTCAGATGACATTATCGTGCATGGTCGAACCCAAGAAGAACATGATGAAGCTCTCAGACTGACTCTGAAGCGACTGGAGGAACGAGGTGCAAAGCTGAAGAAAGAAAAATGTGTGTTCTCTGTGCCAGAAATAACGTTCTACGGGCACGTGTTTGGTAGGAATGGAGTTGCCCCAGATCCAGAGAAAATCAAGACAATCTCTGAAACCCCTCCACCGAAAACCGTCCACGAGGTTCGTTCATATCTTGGAATGACTCAATATGTGGCACGTTTCATCCCGGGTTATGCGACAATCACAGAACCTCTTCGAAATCTCACAAAGAAGAACGCTCCTTGGAAATGGGATCCTGGTGAAGAAAATGCATTTCAGAGACTGAAAACTCTCCTCACAAGTGCTCACGTGATGGCATACTTCAACCCGCAAAAGAAAACAAAAGTACTGGTTGATGCAAGTCCTGTCGGTTTAGGTGCAATCCTCACTCAAGACGGAAAACCCATCGCCTACGCCAGCCGGGCGCTGACAGACACAGAGAAACGTTACTCTCAGATCGACAGAGAAATGCTTGCTGTGGTATTCGGGGTTGAACATTTTCATCTCTACTTGTTTGGTGCCTCCTTTTCTGTTGTTACGGATCACAAGCCTCTTCTCAGTATCGTGACTAGTTCAAAGCCAACGAACGCTCGCATTGAACGCCTGCGACTTCGGCTCATGCCATATGAAATGACACTCCTGTATGCTCCTGGTCAAAACGAGCGAAATCCCGCTGACTACATCAGCAGACACCCAACAGACCAACCTCGAAGTGAAAATGCTTCGGAAGAGTACATCTGCTACGTGTCAAGAAACTCTATCCCCAAAGCAATGACCTTGACTGAAGTTCGAGAAGCAACAAAGTGTGACAAGACTCTAAAAAAAGTCATGAAGGCAGTACAAAAGGGTGAGTGGAATGATCCAGACATTCGCATGTATGTGCCATTCAAAAATGAAATTTCAGTGTGTGATGGTCTTGTCCTCCGTGATCACCGCCTCATCATCCCTACCAGCCTACGCTCAAAGACTGTCGCCATTGCTCATCAGTCCCACCAAGGGATTGTGAAGACGAAACAACACATCCGCGAAAAAGTGTGGTTTCCTGGAATAGATCGAATGGTTGAAGACACAGTGAAGTCATGTATTCCGTGTCAGGCTTCATATACAGGCCCCGAGTCACGTGAACCGCTGGTCCCCACACCACTCCCGACCCTGCCCTGGGTCTCCCTCTCAGTGGACTTTGCTGGCCCATTCCCATCTGGTGACTACGCTCTTGTGGTGATGGACGATTACAGCCGGTATCCTGAAGTTGAAATCGTCCCCACAACATCTGCTTCCTCGGTGATTCCTAAACTTGAAATGATTTTCGCCCGTCAAGGATTTCCAAATACTGTAAAAACTGACAATGGCCCACCCTTTCAAGGACATGAGTTCACAAACTTTGCGAAAAGCTGTGGATTTGAACACAGAAAAATCACCCCATTGTGGCCAGAAGCCAACGGTGAAGTGGAAAGATTCATGCGAACACTAAACAAACACGTCCGTTCATGTGAGGCAGAAAGGAAGAACTGGAAAACAAACCTGCAGACATTCTTGATGATGTACAGAGCCACTCCTCATGCTTCAACCTGCCTATCTCCATTTGAAGCTCTCAACGGCAGAAAAATGAATACTGGACTGCCTGCTGTGATTCTACCTTCAAACCCTGTGAAATCTCAAATCTCCCAGAAGGACTCAGAAAGCAAGGAGAAAATGAAAACAAATGCAGATTTGAAACGAAAGACGAAGGAGTCCAACCTCGCAGTCGGTGACAGCGTGCTAGTAAAACAGCAAAGACAGTCCAAACTGACTCCTCCGTATGACCCAAAACCCTTCACCATCACTGACAGACTTGGTCCCAAAATTACTGCCCAACGAGGTTCCAAAGAAATTGTAAGAAACTCATCATTCTTCAGGAAGGTCATCGTCAACGATCACAACTTCTTGGAAGAAGAGGAGGAAGGTGAAGAACACATCCCTTTCGAGTTTCCAGCTGCTCAGGAGAATCTCACACCTCCTGTGAACACACCACCAAGGAAACCTACTATGAACGTTACCCCAACAAAGACACCAACACGGAATGACTTCCCAGTGAAGACTATGATTGTGACTGCAACACCGCGACGTCTTGCCATGACCCCTGAGAAACATGATGCGAAACCAGTCCGAAATCGACGTCCACCAGAGTATCTGAAAGACTATGAAGTTTGATAGATTTTCACACACACACACATGAGATAGACTATGAGATTTAATTATGAACTGATGAATATTCCACCATGGACATTTTATTGAATCGACAAATTTGTGTTCAAGTGGTGTGAATGTCTGAATGAGAAAACAAGGGTTAAGTTTTAGATTCAGGTTGTGTTTCAAGGCGAAAGAGGATACTGGAATGGCTGATCATTAGCATTTAAGTTTATGAGGGTACAAGATAGTATTTTTGAAAATAATAATTGTTTAAGTTGTTTAGAGAGAGAGAAGTAAAAATTTGAAAAGTTTGAAGAGTTTCAAAATAATACATAAGATTGGGATGTTTTGTTTTAAAGGACGTTTCAATTTCAGTTGCTAATTTACATATTAAAAATCAATACATGTATTTGTTAAAGTTGTATTATTTTATCTGAAGGTTGGGAGGAGTGTAATGTTGTAGCAGACGATTTTATTCCCATCATGCTTTGGGTATGCAGGAAGCAGCGGCGGCCATGTTTTTATGTTGTTGACACATTGTATGCTGATGGACAACCCAACTCTCCGGAAAGATTATAAGTATTTGAGGAACTCTAAAGTGTGTTAGCATGGACTCTGATGAGTGCAAGAGTGTGAAGAAAGGTGAGATATAATAGTATCTATGTTAATTGTTCACTGTCATTAAGACAGGATACATCAGGTTCAAAAGAGATATCATCTAAAAGCTGATTTTTTGCGAGTATTCTCTTCTCTATCTACACAGAAATATTTATCCCCCGAGCCACCATGGCACCCATGTTTACAGTGCCACAACCAGATAGTTCGCTCACAGGGGTCGAGTTACTGTCAGTGTCACACACAACCTGCTGCTCCACATGAGAAGTTTGCCTGTACCAGCGAAATGCAACCGGTGTCACTGCAGGGCGGCCTACAGTTTCCCTCAGGCTGGATCCGTCCCCACCGTCAAGACCACACTTCCTGTCTTCAATCCACAGGTGATCAAAGATGGTTGCACCTTTCCTTCACTTCTGGCTTTTTCAAATGAGGGGTTAATTTTCTCCTCACCTCTCCCACTCAAAAGAAAGTCATCACCTAAAAACACCTGTGATCCTATGTCTTGCTCTCAGAATCCTTTCTTTGTCCTTAAAAAACGTGCAACAATCACTGGAGCGGCCTAGAATTCTGGTGGTACACACGGTCGAAAGGGAAATTTCCAGCAAGCTCCAGCGTGTCTGTAATCAAGTCATGGACCACGGCTTCACACTCCTGCTGAGTGTCATTCTGTTTACGAGCAAGTCTGTGAAAAAATCAAGGTTTTGTGAGTTTTTTGTTTTGTTTTTTTAAATTAAACATTTTTATTAATGTTTTACACAGTGAAAAAAGAAAAAGAAAAAGGGGTGAAAAAAAACAATATCTTCTTCCCAATCCCTCCCCCCTCTCCCCATCCCCCCTGAACAAACACCCACCCACTCCCTCCCTCCCAATCCACTCCCCCCCCCTCCCCCCTCTCACCTCGTCAAGCTGTTGACACAATGTTGATCAAACATTGCTTACACGTGTACCTGTCTTTTAACATGATTACAATGTGATATACATAAAGTATTTTTCAGTGAATGATGCATATTTCAATTATATCAAAGCAAATGCATGTCTGGGGAGTACAGAGCGTAGATGGACAGATCGATAAATACATGCATACATATGTACAATACGGAAGGAAATACAGACAAAAATGTTGCCAAACAGAATGGGTTGGACGTTAAGGAGGTGAGAGAATGCTGACATTGTGAACTGTTTTTCGACAGTTATAGTAATTAGTCTCATTGATAGTTCTAGTGATAACTACATCAATAAAAAAGAAAGGTTTACCACCATACAAACAGAGTCATATGTCATGAAAAGGAAAAAGGTACCATCAATTACCCCCTCATTACAACGAGATTGATCAAACTATACACAAAGACAAAAGTTAAGCACCCCCTTATATTTTCAACTGTCAGAATTGACATCAACAATGTATGACCCCCAAATTTTCAATTTTGTCAAAATGGTGTGTCATTGAAAGGATAAAACCAGTCAGGCGTGTATGTGAAGCATAGTCATGGTGTGGCATGCACCTGCATTACGGTTTTTGAAACTTTTAAAATTGAGGTTTTGTGAGTCATCCAGTTTAGCAATCACAGTTGGTTTTAAGAAAAGATATTCTTTGCAAAGAAATATGGTGCGAAGGAGGATAGCAGAGGCCAAACGATGGCAAATTATTGGCATGCATTCCACTGGAATGTCCTTCAAAGCAATCGGGCGTCAATTGGGCTTCCACTACACTGTCATCAGCCGGCTGGTGAGGAAACACCAGCAAACCACCATGTCAGACCCGATCTGGCCGACCACATGCAACGTCACGGCGCGAAGACAGGGCTCTACTTCACATGATACGCCATGAGCCATTCGCCACAAGCACCAACTTGAAACGACAGAGGATGCCTAACAGACAACTTTCCACAAGAACAGTGCAGAGCCGCTTAAAAGCCCACGGATATAAGGCGAGGAGGGCTCTCAAGCGCCCTCTGTTGACTGACCACCACAAAAGACGGCGTTTGGACTGGTGTCTCGCTCGGCGGGAGTGGTAACCTGAGGAACTGGAGAAAGATACACTGGTCGGACGAAAGCCGATTCCTGCTGCACGTCACTGATGGAAGATCAAGGGTTTGGAGACGCCCAAATACAGCCTATGCGCCCAGGAACATACAGGCAACTGTTCCTCACGGTAGCGGTTCCATAATGGTCTGGGGGTGCCTCTCACACGACTGCAAGCTGGATTTGATTACCATTCGAGGAACCCCACAGGCGGACGGTACATCCGAGATGTCCTTGAGCCGGTCGTTGTGCCCCATTTTGACAACCACCCACTTGCCACCAGACCAGTGTACATGGATGACAACGCCAGGCCTCATCGTGCTCAAGCAGTAACAGGCTTTCTCCAGCAAGAAGCAGTGCAGACCCTGCCATGGCCTGCCATGAGCCCAGACCTCAATCCACTGGAGCACATCTGGGACATGATTGGCCGTCGTTTGCAGACCTTGGACCCTCCTCCACAAAATCTGCATCAACTGGAAGCTGCACTGCATCAGGAGTGGCAGCAACTGACGATGGAACAGATCCGGCGAGTGACTGGAGGGATGCGACGCAGGGTTGAGGCGGTCATCCAGACTCAGGGCGGATTCACGCGCTACTGAACATTTTCATTTTTCTTTGGTTTATGGAGATTCATGGCCAATATTTTCAAATGAAATTGCCACTTTGATTAAGCACTATGATTTTGTAATGACCATACTTTTCATGGGTATTTTTTTATGGGAAAATGTCATTGATCTTTCTTTAGCAATACCACATTCTGTTTATGATTTTGTATATCATTTGTTGTGTTTTCATGCTGTCAATATCTTTATTTAATACAAACAAAAGAAAAAAATGTTCCACATTAAACAGTTTAGTACAAAAAAGAATTTCAGTTTCTCCAAACTAAAAAACATTGGGGGGTGCTTAACTTTTTTCTTTGTGTATATTAAACAGGGGAGACAAGTGATACACTATGTCAGCCATTTAGTACGGAAGTCTTTATAGTTCATGTTTATGTACGCATTATGTTTTTCAATCTTGTATTAAAAGTTAGTTTTCAGAAAGCCTGCTACATATGGAAGGCTGCTTTTCAGTTTACATGTGTACATACATTGTTTTGCCAAAAGAATAATGAAGTAGAAAATACAATCAATAGTGATCGTTGCATTAAATCCTAAAACAACAAGTGTTTCTGTCAGACGTATGTTCTGGACATTGGTACATTTCTCTGTTATTAGTAAAAGTGTCCAGAAACGTCGAGTATAAGTACGTTTCCAAAATACATGGTTAAGTTAATGCTATCCTTGCACAGCCCACAAAGCTGCACCTGTCATTATTGACGATTCCAATTTCTGTTGAAATGATATTTGCTCCTTAACATCTGTGTACTATTCTGAGTTGAAACCATCTGAGCTTTATGTCCGCTATTTTATGAGCATGTAGGAAACATGACTCCGAGTCATAAGTTAAAAGACAGTTTAAAATCCCATTTTTTTGCAACATGGAGCTCTCAAGTTATTATCAATCAATATTCATAGTATATATTTGACCTTTATAAGTGGTGAACAATTTTTATAGCAGAGAGGAGGACTGTTATATTTATATTTATTGTAGTTGATATTTATTCTAGTTGTCTTTTATATAATCGAGTACTGCGAACTTATACCTGGTGAAAGTGAGATAATCAATATCGACATCATATTTTTCCTTAAAACTTTTAAAGAATGTGCTAGATAGTAAACATTTTTGTTTTCAAGTTTTCTGGAAACAATGTATTTTTTCCCGACTTGAATACGTTTACGGTACCATACAGCAGAATGTTTGGGCACACCTTTGTAATAGAAATGTTTATACGCTTCAAAAACGTCTGCCCAGAATCGGTTGTATTTTGTAAGTTTGAAACAATCTCAGGACCATGTTTATTGATCAAAGACCATCGAGGGAGCTGCTGAATTAATATTTTTCCACTTGTGCTGTGATCTTTCACTTCTATGGAAACGAAGCCACTCACGGAAAGTACTTCGTGGAGTCCTCCCAGGAACTCCCACACAACAGAAGCACACAAGTCGTTGTCCCGACGAACTCTAAAGTCCTTTCACACTCCAGCTCGTTGCTGTCCTCACGGACAGGCTGTCGACACGCCCATACGGGGTGGCGACGGCCGCTGGGCTCGTGCTGCACCCCACACCCGGTTGGCAGTGCACACACACACGATGTCTACTGACCCTCAGTCAGCCTCTCAATACCCGGTCGGGGTAGAGACGGTGGTTGGGCGCAGGCTGCACCCCACACCCGGATGGCAGTCTGTTCCAGGTCGGACACGGGACTTCACCGACACCTGGGCGAACTGATAGCTACCTTGATTATCAAGCCTACTTCCAACACATTTATCGTCCTTGTTTGTAAATGACAGTCACTCTTTCCATAATACATTTCACTGGGACTTGGGGAAAAATGCCCATAATAGAATTTCCAAAGTTTCAATACAATGGGTACAGTACAATAGAAAATTTTTTTTTTATTAACACCCTGATTGTTTACATTGAAGGAAAGGAACTCTTTTTCAAAGTACCAAGAATGCAGTTATTACCATTCCGTTTGTCCAATTTTATCAAGAAAAGAATGTTTTTATCATATCGCATCATCACTAGACGTGTCCAATTACATTTCAAGGAACGGTTTCTCTTCGTCCCTTTTTATCTTTCCACTACAAAAATCAGAATACATTTTCCGATAATCTATGCACAGTAATTTACATTGCTCACTTCCAGAGCTCACCAACACTCACATCATTATGATACTTTATGGAAAAAGATAAACAACACTTTTTTTTTCAATAATACAGTGATTTTACTAGATTGCTTTTTTCGATCACATATCAGTATACATATTCTTTCTTCTTTCTACCCACTCCATTCTCCTCATCCTGCTCTCGACTCACATTCACTAACTAAGCTTATAAATTGCTACTGTCACCCTATGTCTCGTCAAATCATAAGGTATATCAAGGGACAATTGAATATTTTTAGGTCTAAACCAAGAGCTGGAAAGTTCCTAACCACTGTGGAAAAGAACAACTTCAGTAATTCAAATCCCAACTTCAATTCAATTATCAACATATACGTGACTGCTACAAGAATCGCCTTCAGTCGCTCTTCGCTCTCTGGAGATGCTTCTGTGCCGGCAACTCTGTGGTGACTAAAGGGAAATCTTCGCTCACCTGACTAACACAAAATGCAGGTGAGTAGGTGTCAGGTAAACAGGCCAACCGGTTTTACAAGTTTACCTGTGTCAGTGGACACGTTCAGCCAGCTTCTGCGGGCGGATCAGGAGGACCTGAGCGTAGACTTTGCCGACAATGCTAAGAAGAGAGGTGCCCCTGTAGTTATTGCGGTCGCTCCTCTTGCACTTGTTTTTGTACAGGTGACCATCTTGGCATCTTTCATGTCCTGTGGTACAGCTCCCTCATTCCAGCACTGACAGAGGACTGTGTGCAGAGGGTGCAGAAGGGTAGTCTTACAGTGTTTGATGAGGTCTGGAGGAATGCCATCATTGCCAGGTACCTTGCCTGATGCCAGGCTGTCAATGGCCTTGCTGAGTTCATCCATGGTCGGCTCTGCGTTAAGCTCTTTCATGACTGGCATGCACTTGATAGCATCAAGGCTGTGGAGGTCATTGTGTTCTCTCTGGAGTCGAGTTCGGAGTAGTGTTCCACCCATTTCTCCATCTGCTGGCTGGTGTCATTGATTACTTCCCCAGTGGAGGATCTGAGGGGAGCCGTCATGCTCTGCATTGGTCCCAGTGCCTTCATGATGCCGTCTTAATCCCTCTGATGCTGCCTCTTTCAGCGGCTGTCTGTGTCTCCTCGCTGAGCTCTGTCCAGCACTCGTTGGCACAGCATCTGGCATTAAGCCTACCCCTTGCTCCTGGCAGCCCTGAGGATCTGCAGACTGTGTGTGTGTGTGTGTGTGTGTGTGTGTGTGTGTGTGTGTTGTGTGTGTGTGTGTGTGTAAAGTAGAAGGCAGCTTTTCTCAAAGACAAATACTTTCGAAGGAATGGATGTTCAACGTAAAATTGAAAAAAAAATCATGCGTCCTTGAACTCATTATTTCTGTGCCAAAGTGTGCATAAGTCACTATATAAGTCACTATTCTATGGTAAACAATACTTTTATTTCACAGTAGCATCAGCCAGTGCTACTTTCAGAAAAGTCGCGAAATTTGTCATGATTCATTACATTCTATACCATCATATTGTTTGTGTTGACATTGTGACCATGCTATTTGTTATCATTTATTATATTCTGTACCCTCACACTGTTTTTGTTGACAGTGAGACCTTGTGTCTTTTAAAAATTCCATCATTAAAAGATGAAGGAAACTAAATGGTTATTGCCATTCAATACTACCGGCAGCCAACCCATTTGTTTTGTGTCTGGCTGGCTGGCTGTCTGTCTGTCTCTCTCTTTAATGATTTAAATTCTCAAAACTTGGTTTATTCACCACATATGTACTCCATATGATATATTTGGACCTAAACATTTTGTTTGCAATAGCAACGTAACAAAGTGAACCTTACATAATGATTCAATAAAGAGTGCAATTAGATGTTATGTAATTTAGATGCCTACCTGTGTACCTGCTCATGTATTATACATGTTTGTGTGTGCATGTGTATCAGATGCACGTCCTTTGTACATGCGTTTTGATGGGTTTAATTTCTTGCTTTCTTGTCCTCATTTCTTTCTTTTTCATTCGTGTGTTTGTAACGGAGAGCAAATGAAAATATCAAAGAAAAAAAAATCTGAAACTGGAGATAGGTCAGTCAGAGATCTGACTCTGATTTACAAAGAGTGTACATTTCAAAGCACGTGTGTTCATTATCTTGTCCACAATGTACTGACATTTTATTTCTTTAAATAATAGCAATAGACAAACCCTCAGTAAAAAAAAAAAAAAAAAAAAAAAAGGACCGTCTGCGATATGATTAATGCTGAATTTGCAGCCTGGGCACAATATTTCAAGGTGTAATTCCCAAACGGTGAGAAAAAAAGTAATTCATATCAAGCTCATCTCCAAAATGAATAACAGTATGCTTTTTCGTCAGATTTGATGTTCCGGTGTATATTTCTGATCGAGTAAATGCAATGCACAAAATGCGAATGTGTATTTATTGCGACCACCAAACATACGATAGCATGTTACCTTTTCCTATTTAGTATATTGCTGACGTAGTCACATTAAATATGTGGTAACATATGGTAGTATGTCAGTGACAGCTAATACCATCAAACCTTCCGCTTCCTCACCTTTCCCACGGCTCCCTCATCCAGCATTAGGCCATAACCACGACTACCTTTACTTTCCCTTCCTCCTCACGTCTTCTCTTCCCCCACTGCTGTGTGTGAGCCAGCTGCGGGTAGCAGAAGGAATGGGAGGTGTTCCTTTCTGATACGTGGTTTAAAGGTTCAAGAATTGGGTGAGGATGCTTGCAATTTCACATGAATTATTTACATTTAATTTGCATTGGTAGTTAATTTTGATTAGATAATACATACTATGCAGTGTACATTCAGGCAACCATTATATCAACACACAATTAAAAATGCTATATAACACAGACAAGATCTTGTCACTGGATCCTAGCTGCACTTTAAAGCATCTTCAATCCACGCAGACAAGGCACAACAGTCACTGACATAGGGTCTTTTGCTTTGGGCAGACGGTGCTAATCTACGACCTAAAAGCCAAGCGGTATGAGCGGAAGCTGACAGGGTGCTACATTGCCCCGGCCCCCTCCCACGAGTACATCCTGCTGGACGGAGATCGCTTGATGGGGCCTTCCGAGACTCGAACTCATCTTATCATTTGGAGCATGCAGTCTGGACATGCCGTGCAGCGTATCAAAACTAACTTCAAGGAGATGGAACGCAGGTGTGTGTGTGTGTGTGTGTGTTGTGTGTGTGTGTGTGTGTGTGTGTGTGTGTGTGTGTGTGTGTGTTGTGTGTGTGTGTGTGTGTGCTTGTGCGTGCATGCGAGTGCCTGCATGGTTATGGCACAAAAAATAGGTAGCTTTCGCTCCTCCACATGACAGCGACTGATTTTTCTTCTGTTTGTTTTATCATAACAGATTTTAAAAGTATTTATAATAACTCCAACGAACAACAAGGACGAGCGAATCACAAAGACATGTTTCGACCTCTTAGGTCTTCAGGCAAGATGTATATACTGCGCATGTCCAGCGAGGAGGCTGCCTGGCTTTTGGAGCTCCCGTTTTAACTTCATTTTTACATCTTTTTCGTCTTTACATCTTTTATTCATACGAGTAACTGTGAATTTTAATAATCAGCACTGTTGGCTGTTGGTAGTTTAATGCTAATTTTTTTTAACGAAATTGTGTTTAAAACCTTTTCAGGTAAGGTGTTGTGTCTCACTAGGCTTTTCAAGATGGCTACCGGCGTGTTGTTCCTCGGTTTCGTTAAAAGTTTTCTACTCTTTCTTGCTGTTGCACATATGATAGGAACAACTGTATCGCTAGCAATCAGTTTAATTTTGAAATTTTAGATGTAGATGTAGAGGCCTTTAGTTCCATTTTTGCAGGTTATAAAACTTTGTGCAACCTGAACCATGTTAGCCTCCTGTGTACAACTGTGCCGAGCACTGTTCTCACGTCAGTTACTAGGCCCAGGTTTGAACCTCTGATTTCAATTAATATCAGAAATAGTATAGTGATAAGGAATTGTTTTAATAGAAGAGTTAGACATAGAGTGTGTTCAAAAGAAAAGAACATCAAGCACAAGCTAATGCAGTTTGATTCGAAATTTTAGGCTTCAGTGGCCTTCTGCAGCTATTCACACACACACACACACACACACACACACACACACACACGTACACACACACACACACACACCACACACACACACACCACACACACACACACACACACACACACGCGCGCGCGCCGCGCGCGACGCTCGTACGTTCGTGGTAAGCAACGGGGAAAGTATACGGCATCAGTCAACGTTATCTCTGCAGTCTTGTATGATGGTATGTTCATATGTTGTGTGTATGTAAGACAGATAGTGTGTGTGTGTGGTGTGGTGTGTGTTGTTTGTGTGTGTGTGGTGTGTGTGTGTAAAGAAGGAAGAAAGAGACAGAGCTATACAACTTCAGAATAACAAACAACTTCAACAGACTACTCGGTAAAAGACAGGGGCTCATAGCTTCAGAGGGTCAAAGCCTTCTCATTTGTAAAAGACAAGGGCACACAAGTTTAATGGGTCGGTCATAAGCAACATCGGTCATAAGCAACATCTCTTCAGTAAGAGACAGGGACACAAATTTAGTCGGTCATTTTAAAACATATTCAGTAACCTTCTCTTAAGCAAAAGGCAAACACATAACTCTGGAGTGTGAATGATGAACATCTTCAGCAAACTTGGTAAGAGAAAGGGTCATACAAATTCAGAGGTTGGTAACGGATAACTAAGAAATCTTTCCAGTAACAGAAAGAAGCACGCAAGAGTCGGTGCTTACGTTCTGTATATAAGATAAGAGGTCAATAATGAACAACTTTATATTTCTCTTCGGTAAGAGATAGAACCACATAACGTCGGAAGGTCAGTAATGAACAACTTTATTTTTCTCTTCGGTAAGAGATAGAACCACATAACGTCGGAAGGTCAGTACTGAACAACTTTATTTTTCTCTTCGGTAAGAGATAGAACCACATAACGTCGGAAGGTCAGTACTGAACACGTTCGGTAGTTTGGTAAGAGAAAGGGACGCACAATCGATAACTCAGCAATTTGTTTCTTTATACGACGACACATGATTTTAAAGAGTCAGTAGCTTCAGTAGTATTCTCTTTGGTAAGAGATAAGGGCACACAACTTCAGATGATCTGTCACAAACAACTTCAGATTTTTTTCTCTTCAATAAAGAGTGTACACCTCCTCATTGAGTCAGTGATGAATGACTTTCGGAACTTTTATTTTGGCAAGACTGAGGGGCAGACAACTTCAGAGGATCATCAAGTTTCTCTTCAATAGGTTTTTCTTCATTAAGAAACAGGGGCACACAACTTAGAGGATTTATATTTGACCCATCGCTGCGGGTCACTTTCATCCCACATTGGTCCCCCGAGCATTGGTGATCTGGACTGTCAGCTGATCCCTTGTGTCATTTCACTGTAACCTCTATCTTCGTCGTGATATTCACTTCTAAATCATTTGATCGCTAGTCTTCCATAGATCAGCATGATCCATGCTGAATCACTGCGTAATTAACACTCCGGCTCTTTTTTCTGTCAACATGACGCGTGGTCGTAACTTAAAACTTTGGGTAACTGAGACCCGTTCTGGGTCACTTAACCTTTAATAACATCCTGGGTTGTTAGGACCAGTTCTGGGGCACTTGACCTTAATACGTCTGACTAGTTTCTCGTAACAATTTTCAGCTGCGACGATGGACAGAGGAACATAGACCTGTAGGGAAACATATACGGGTTAAACATAGATTAGGGGTGGGATGCGTGTGTGGGGGGGGGGGGGGGGGGGGGGTAGAGCTGGAGGACATGGAACTGGGTAAACATTTGCCTGGGGGAAGAAATACTTGGGTAAATAAAGATTTTAGTAGGACATAGGTCCAAGGGAATGTGGAGCTGGGTGAACATGGAGAGGAGGGGACAAAGACTTAGGGAGACACAGATCTGTCGGATTGAAGACCTGGGGGGGGGGGGGGGGGGGGGGGAGGGCGTGAAAATTGTGGAACACAGACCTGGCGAAAGCAGATCTGTTGGTGAACATACAACTCAGGAGAACGTAGATCTCACTGGGGAGGGGGAGACGTGGTACCGGTGGAACATGCACCAGTGGAAACGTACAGTGAATGAAACTGACGGCGGGGAACAAAGGCGTTGGGGAATCATTGACCAGAGGGAACGCTAACCTAAAAGAACATAACATTGGAGGACGGAGGGAGAAGGGATCAGAGTGGGGCGTAGACCAGTGGAAACAAAGACCTAGGGGGGGAAACAGGCTTCTCATGACATGACCTACCTGGAAAGTGGGTAAAGTTCCATTCATCACTTCATCCACCAGGCGTCGCTGGGGCATGAACCCGTTTCCTTCGGATTTGAAGGCAAGTGTTGTAATCTGTTGTCTGTCGCCCTTGTAAGAAACTTTCCAACAATAATCCCACTCTCAAATACTTGGATAGATTGACACACTACATGAGTCTGTGGCTGACTGTCAATCTGACACTGAGCAAGGGATTTACAGATCGAGTGAATCTAATTGACTGACTGGTTGACAGGTTCTGGAAGCTCGAAAAGCAAAGACATGTTATCCTTGACATGGTTGTGAAAATAATATTTTTGCTAAGTTGGGTGGAGAGATGAAATTTGGGGATGGACCCAAAGATGGATCATGCATGGAATGAATGCACGGATGAACACCCACCGTGCACTCAATGACTAGTTCACTGAACAACTCGGATCGATGAAAATTCACTACAAGGACCCCATAAGACTATATTTTAACAACCCCACGCATTCATTTTCTCATGCCAAGTCGCTGCTGCTTGGCAAAATAGTGTCAAAATGACTTACAGAAAATTCGTAGAATCCTGATAGAACGTCTGGGCACCATCTCACCTGCGTGATTCAATACTAAAATATTGACTTCCTCAGCATTGTTCTTAATCATTTATTGATCAGCTAGCTGTAAGCATTTTCTATTGACATCCCTTACGATCCCCACACCCTTCTCATATCTCCTTTCCTTCCTAAGGTTTAACATACTCGTTCGTAGATTTTTTTCCTGTATACTCTAAACCGTCACACACATTCTCTCACTCACAACTCTCCTTTACCTGGTCATAGTCCTCACTCTAAACTCTCACACACATTTTCTTTCTCACACACTATCTCTTACCCGCTGAACAGTACCCCTTTGCCCCTCCCTGCCTTTATACTAGTAAACCTATTTATCTAAACACACGCACACGAACACATCCAGTAACGCACTCTAGAATGCACACACACACACACACACACACACACACCACACACACACACGCGCGCGCGCGCGCGCGCGCGCGCGCGCAAACATTTCTCACACACATTTACTTTGCAGTCCCACGCCTTGTCCTTCTCCTTTCTCTCTTCCTGTGTCTCTGTCTCCTCTCTGGTTCTCCTTTTTTCACTCCCACTCCTTTCAATCTCTTCCCTCTCTCCTCCCTTTTTTGGTCACACACACACACACACACACACACACACACACACACACACACACACACACACACACACACAATCCACATACCACACACACTGGCCACACGCATTCGCGCGCGCGCGCGCACACACGCACACACGCACACACACACACACACACACACACACACACACACACACACACACACACACACACTTCCACAGACTTGAAGCACATGCACGCATTTACAAACACAAACATACGGGTGGTCATATGTACAATCGTGCGTGCACTTCAAAACCCTGCTCATTCACCCTGCCCCTCCGTCCCGCCTCCACACAGACTTCCAGGCTTTTTCCCAGTTGAATGGCATTTTACTCAGCCTCCTTTCACTTGTCATCCAAAGCTGGCCCCCTGCTTAGTTTGTGGTCACTCTTTCCTTGTTCAACATTCCCGATTTTCTTCTCTCTCTCTACCATAGATAAAGCGATTATGGCTCTGAACGTCTGGTAGTTTCTTTCTTATGAATCATGCTTTCCATCTTGTGTGTGTTTCCTTTCTTTTCACTTCGATGGATGAATTGGTGTCGTACAAAGTCATAGATTAGTATGTGTTTGCTTGCCTACCTGTTTGATTCACTATCGAATCTTTGGTTAACTGTTGTCAGGAAGCTAGAGGCATCAATCAGCTTGGTTGAGACATCACCAGTTGCGCATGGCAAGCTGTCGTGTTTAGATCCAAGCCTGGGTAATCACATGAACCCCTGGGATAGAAGAGCAGAAACCAAATCAGCGCGCAAACGGCGACTTGAAGGCGAGGCAGAGGCAGAAAGACAGAGAGTGGAAGAACTGAAAAAAGAAAAAAGACAACGCTATTGAACAGTTCATCGTGAGTGTGTTGTGTTGTGTTGTGTTGTGTTGTGTTGTGTTGTACTGTGTGTGTGTGTGTGTGTGTGTGTGTGTGTGTGTGTGTGTGTGTGTGCGCGCATATGTGTGTGTGTGTATGTGTGCGCGCGCGTGCGCATGTGTGTGTGTGTGTGTGTGTGTGTGTGTGTGTGTGTGTGTTAGTTGTTGTTGTTGTTGTTGTAACAAAAGTTTAGTAGATTGACGTAGCAGTTATGGGCTAAGCTGCACACGATACCTACGTAATTAACCAAAACTGCTAGATAAAACTGAACTAGAACTGAAGCTGTTCTTGTTCTGTTGTTTATTGTTTTTGTTTTCCTTCTCGCTCTTTCTTTTTTTTTTTTTTAAGGTAGATTATTTTTTCAATTCTTCTCATACAATCATCATCATCATTGTTATTCTTCTTCTTATTCTTCTTGATGTTGCTGTTGTTAGTTTTATTATCATTGTCATCATTATTATTACTGTTTTTGTTGTGTATTTTGTCGGCAGGGCTACAAGTTACAAGAAATATTAACTTATGAGTTTTCTGTGAATTATCCTGATTCATTTTAATTCTTGTAGAGAAGTTTGATGTATTCAAGATTTACTTTTGATTAGAAACTATTCAGTTTTATAGGGTTTAAAGTAAATTGTGTATTGGCTTGTTCCGTTCATCATAACTGGACTCGACTAAATCTGCTTTGGTTTCGATTGAGCTGGCCAAGATTAAATTCATCGGCTTTGATTTGTTTTCTGCAATTTGTTATGGCCTTTTGTCTGACTAGATTTGACCATTTTTGTTTGATTCTCCACAATTTTGTTCAATCTGCTTAATCTATCGAACTTCACGTCTTTCCTTTAGCTTCATGTGTACCATAGTATATACAGTAACACACGAAAGTAGTATTTCATTAACGCAACCAGCAGTGCTATTTGCAATGTGTGCATACGAAGCAAATGGAGAAAATTTAAATTTAAAAAAAACAAACTTACTGAGATCCATTTAAGACTTGTTTTCCTTTCATATGACCTGGCTCATCATGATGGGGGCCGGAGAAACCCAGTTGGTAGAAAGTGGACTCGTAATCCCAGTGATCCTGGTCTCGCGGTTTTGAATCTCCCCACTAGGCCATTTCAGCATGGGTGGGTGGGTGGGTGGGCGGGGTTGGGGGGTCCCTTGGAGTTAACTGGTTCTGAATCCATTTCCCAAAAAGTCCATTGAATGAGACTTTTAACGAGGTTTCTTGAGTGAATGCACTCACAACATCTTGCACACATATAAAATCCCAGTTTACCGTTGGTATGGATGACACTTTAGAAATAGCATGAATCTTGCGTGAAAAATCGAAAGATTGAAGAAAGAAAAATGAGTGGCTGATATTGACTGAAGGAACGGGAAACGACGATTGAAGCGGCAGCAAGCGGCTCTTCGGTCGACTCAACCCAGGTAGCCGGCCTGTTGTGTAAACAGAGCATGGATTGTAAAAGCACTTAGAGTTGTCTAAAGCAAGGAAAAGCGCTATATGTATACGCTAAATCATCATCATCATCATCATGATAACAATAGTATTAATAATGATGTTCGATGACCTGATTTTGTCTGCTGTGTGACTCGTGCCAACCATGTGGTGACTTGTCCAGGTGAGCGGTAACCAGAAAGTACTGATAGCTTCGTTCTACGCCCATCACCTGTGTGTCTTTGACATTGAATCCCAGAAAACACACGCAGACCCTGGAGAACGAGAATTCCTACTGTTACTGCATGTGGCTTCGCTTACCTGGGATGGCTCTCATCTTGTACATGCAAACTATGATGAGAGGGAGAAGGTGAGTGATTGTGATGATAGTGATGGTGATATGTTACCAACTGATACTGCTTCACTTACCCGTGAGGGTCTCGTATCCTGTGCATCTAAACTGTGCCAGAGAAAAGGCGAAAGATGGCTATTAGTGGTGGTGGTAGCGAATTTCCAGCTGTTACTGAATTTGGGTTACCTGAGGTGGCTGGCATATTGAGCATGTCAGCTGTGTAGTGAGAGATTGTTTCCCTATTCTGTAATTCTCCTTGACTCTGCTTTTACGTTTACTTTACTCAGTCCGTGGACCCAACGTCAATAAATGCAAATCGCTTGTCTGCAAACCGCCGGGAGAGACGATAGTACAATGTCCTTACAAATCTTTCCTTGAAACAAAAAACGAAAACATCAAAGAGGAACGAGCGAACGAGAAACAAAGAATAAATAGGTTTTGCATGCAACGATTACAAGTAGTCTCGCACTGCAAGTACCCAGTGAAGCCATCCATATAGTGAACAAAAAATTATTAGGGTAAAAAAAAGGAAAACTTCTTCAGGAAAGACATGAGGAAAGACTGGAAGCGAGACAAGTATCTGTGTGTGTGTGGGTGTGGTGTGTGTGCGTGTGTGTGTGTGTGTGTGTGTGTGTGTGTGTGTGTGTGTGTGTGTGTGTGTGTGTGAGAGAGAGAGAGAGAGAGAGAGAGCGAGAGAGAGAGAGAGAGAGAGAGAGAGAGAGAGAGAGTGTGTGTGAGAGAGAGAGAGAGAGAGAGAGAGAGAGAGAGAGAGAGAGAGAGGGCAGAGAAAGAGGAGAGCAGGCGCTGGAGGAGGCGGAGAGGGGGCGGGGCGGGACCTGTGGATGGGATCGGAAGAAGCTGGAAGATGACGTGAGGTATGAACTAGCTCCTTGTATTGAACTAGTTTTCAAAGATTGATTGCAATGAGGATGCAGACCGTGTCTTTTCGAAAATACTGATTGATATTTTTCGAACTCGTGGAGTGGTTAATGTACACGTATTTTCCACGCTAGCAGATAGAATTGTTCACACCAAACAGAACATCAGTAACTGACAACGTTAACCTGTTTGTGTCTACATAAATTGCATGCTCGATGCTCGATGAAATTTCCAAAATTCTTTATAACAGAACAGTTATAGAAAAAAAAGTTCACTAAAACCCACCTTATCAATACAACCAAAATATTGATTGTTTTCTCACATTTTCACTTTGTTCAACATTGTATTTGTAGGTTAAATATTAAGAAACACTTTCCAGTTAAGAACTCTAAGTCTTACTTCTTTGGTAGCTTCTTTAGCCCTAGACCAGGCATGTTTGTCTAGAGTGTAACCAAATTTCTTTACCAGAAATAATGGGCTGTTGGTAGATTTGTTACATTTTTGCATAGCATTTTGTGATGTTCTTTGGTTTTGTATTAAATGTTTTGCATCACAATCATGTCGGCTTGTGTAGATCTCCTTTCTCTATCCACTGAATCCACTCTTTGGGAATAGAGACAATAAGGGCTTTATACTCCAAAAGAATGTTAGCCTTGCTTCGCCCAATTATATTCTGTACTTCCTCAAACGACAGAAATCTTTGTTCGTTCTGATGGACAGAAATCTGAATCTGTGCTCGTTCTGACAGAAATCTATGTTCGTTCTTTCACCAGTTCAATTCCTCTGTTATGCCAGTTTGGAAAGAACATTACCTTATTTCATATTTTATCAGAGAGTTGTTAAAAACAAGCAGTGACTGGCAATTACTACTGTTTATTTCACTTTGTTTACATATAGTTTTGTTGGCTAGATAACAGGCAAAAATGTCTTTCCATAAATCATTTTCAGTTCTGTCAACACCCAGCGTATCCTTTGTCCTTGTGTTTACATTGAAAAAATGCCCCCATTTGCCACTTTATTCAAATGCCACAATGGGATTAGCCTCCAGTTTTCATTTTCTTTGGTGTTGTATAACTTACCCATCCATTGTACATTTAAAAGCTTCTGGAACTGAAGCATATTGATCATGTTCAGACCACCTTTGTCCACATTTGATTACATTCCATTACTTAGTGGAAGACCAATACACTGCATAACAAAAATAAATCGATTTGTCAGAAAAGTTTCTATAACAATCACTTTACCTTGAATAGAGAGATCTCTCTTTTTCCAATTATTTATTGGATAATTCATTTCATCGATTCTTTCTTTCCGTGGTGTCAAAATAAATTCCCAAAACTTTAATCGATTCTTTCTTTCCGTGGTGTCAAAATAAATTCCCAAAACTTTAATTCTGTTTACTGTTGTAAATGGGAGATCTGGCTCTTTTTTCATAGTTCCCATTTGTTAAGCTTTTGTTTTCTGAGCATTCAATTTTAAGCCGGAAAACTTTTCAAAGGATGACAAGATTTCTAATGATTTATACATATCATGTCGGTCTTTGAGAAACAATGTTGTGTCATCCGCCATTGTTTTTATCTACAATCAAACTATTTTGAATCTTAATGGCTAGTAGCTCGAGGGCTAGCACATAGGCTAAGGGTGAAAACGGCAACCTTGTCTTATTCAGCAGTGCACATCAAAAGGCTTGGAAATCCAGCATCCGTGATTTACAAAGGTCATGTTTCCGTTTTATTCAAGTAATTGATGAATTGACCAATCGATCTTATGATTGTGGCAATGTTGTTACCTTTGATACACCCAATCTGATCTTCATTAACTAAGGTGGTGATAACTCATCCAAGTCTTAAAGCTAAAATTGGGCAAAAAATTTGTAATCTTTGTTATTTAAACGGGTTCGTCCCCTTTGTTTTTTTGTTTCCGTCTAAATTCTTTCCCTTTAAAATGAATTTTAAACACCTACTATTTACCAACAGGAAAGCCCCTTTGAAAAACTGTGTCTGGCAGGTAAAGGGGGGTTATTAATCATTGGAAACCCCAAAGATTAGAGCGATTGTCTCAATATTTGTCCATGTTTTTTTTGTATTTGCCCCTCCTGTTTTTCAGGATGTCTTTGTTTTTGATGTGGGTATAGAGTTACACCATCTTGGCGCGACGTAATTTTTGATAACATGTCACTTAACTAAAAAGGATAGAAAGGTGTATGGCAAAAGTTACAAGCTAGGCTTTTTTGATCTGCGTTCTGTGAGCTGGCCTCTGAGGGGGGGTCCCAAAATTCTAGATGTTGGCATCTGGGGCGGTTTTGGGGTTTTTCCCCTTGTTCCTTTTTGGATCTTACAGCTGCCAAAAGAGGGTGTTTCCCAGTGGGGGTTTGTTGTCCCGTTTGCCGCCCGTTGGGGACCCGTTTTTGGGGAAATGGTGACGTGACGGGGAGGCTCTTTCCCCGGAAAAATCGTTCGTCTGGACAGTAATAATCCTTGGGCCTGTGCATGGGGGAGGACATTGGGGGCCACCGACGGATTTGAGGGCGGGGGAGGGGAGTGGGCTGCCCAAACCCATTGTGCCGCATGCGTCGTGGGGAGGTGGGATCGAAATTTGTTTTTTTTTCACGGGATGAAACTTTCAGTGACAAGAATGGGACTGGGGGGTTTCCTGAAGCAAAATTCAAGACGAGGACCTGAAAAAGAAAAAAGAAGAAGATGATTTGACAGAAGAGAAAAAACCCGGGATCTGGCGGAGGGGGGGACTAAGCACATCCCTCCAACGGACTTCTCCCCTCTCCTCTCCTCTCTCTCTCTCTCCCCTCTCTCTCTCTCTCATCCTGTATTTGCTCCCCCCCCCCCCCCCCCCCCCCCCCACACACATCACCCAGCAGCTTACACCACAACACACACCCCTCTCCTTCTCTTTTCTCTCTCTCTCTCTCTCCCACACACACACACACAAACAAAACACACACTCGCTCGCGGTTGTACTCTTATCATCTACACCACATACATACCACTCACACAACGGGAAAAAGAGAAACAGAAAAACTTTTCATTTTGTTGGTTAGTCATTTAATTTTCGTCAGACTGTTTTAATGCAAAGGGGGGGGGTGTCAGAAACAATCATCGTAAAATTTTCACCAAACACTGTAGAATTAAAATTGGAAATGAAAAGAGGGAGGGAACAGTAAACAATAAACAAGTGGGGGGAACGTTTGCTCCCCATAAAAAACCTAAACAGAGTAACTTTTATTCAAGAGGCACGGCCTTTTGAGCTTAATTAAGTCAGACAAATACTAACGAACAATCTAACGTGGGGGAAAAAAAAAAAGCCAGGGGCCCAAAAAGCTGAAGTTTTCATAGTAATGACTTGGCAAAGATGTGGACTTAAGGGGAGGGGGGGGGGGGGGGGGGGGGGGGGGGGGGGGGGGCCCAAAATTCCTCCTCCCCCCCCCCTTTTTTTTTTGTTTTTTTGCCCCCCCCCCCCCCCCCCCCCCCCAACCCCCCCAAAAATTTACACCCCCAAACAAATTTCCCCTTTTTCCTTTTTCCCCTTCTCCCCCAACAACAAAAAAAAAAAAAACCCCCCCGGGGGTTTTTTATTACTCCAAATTGACTAAAAAAAAAAAGGGGTTTGGGGGGGGGTTTTGGGGGGGGGGGGGGGGGGGGGGGGGGGGGGGGGGGGGGGGGGGGGGGGGGGGGGAAAGGGGGGGGGGGGGGGGGGGGGGGGGGGGGGGGGTTTGGGGGGGGGGGGGGGGGGGGGGGGTTTTGGGGGGGGGGGGGGGGGGGGGGGGGGGGGGGGGGGGGGGGGGGGGGGGGGGGGGGGGGGGGGGGGGGGGGGGGGGGGGGGGGGGGGGGGGGGGGGGGGGGGGGGATTTTGGGAAAAACAAAAAATGGGAACGAAATTAAGAAAATATGTTAAGATATGAAAACTTTTCACTTGCTGCATAAGGGAACCTTCGCAACCCTTTTAAGGAAATATATTTGTACCTCCCCCGGGGTTTCGCCGTGAGGGAACCGTCAGGGACACGGGGTTGTTGCGTCCTGACGAAAATAGAGACAACCACATCCATAAATGGGTTTTCCACCACTAAGGGTGCAAAAAAAAGACCAAAAAGACCCCCAAGCAAGCCAGTGAAGGGTAGTAAATAAACCAAACGAAGGGATCGGGAGGAAAACGTTGCTGAAAATCTAAAAGGGGCATTATGCAAATAATAAAAATGTAGGGCAATCTTTGACCTAGCTGGGATTTTCCCCAAAAGGAAGGGGATCAAAAAAAACACGCGGGCGGCAGAAACAAAACAAATAAAACCCCATTTTAAACAAAACAAAAACGGAAAGAATTGAGGGAGGGAACAGTAAACAAAAAACTTAAAAAGTGGGGGAACGTTTTTCCCCTAAGAAAAAAACCCAACACAGGGTAACTTTTATTCAAGATTGAATAAAATAAATTTTGTTTCACAAATGTCCCTTTTTACCTCAACTCCCTCCGTGATGCAAAAGTGTCAATTTCTGAGCGTCATCTTATATCAGTTGTAATGGTGTACCTTTCCAGCTTACAAAGCCAAACTGTCCATCGTTTCAGATTCTCCAGTGGTCAAAATGGGACTTACAATATACTGAAATGGCTTTGGCTATTTTTACATCCTTGTTGCTAAACAAAGCAGCCTTCTTCCTGGGCAGTTAATCTTGTATTCGCCTAGAACAGCCCCCTAGAGAGTGAAACTGGACCTGACCCATACAGCCCCCCTCCGGGGCAGTTAATCTGATACTAGCCCAAAGCAGCCCCCTAGAGAGTTAAACTGGACCTGCCCCAAAACAGCCCCCACCTGGGGAGTTAATCTGATACTAGCCCAAAGCAGCCCCTAGAGAGTTAAACTGGACCTGCACCAAAACAGCCCCCCACCTGGGGAGTTCATCTGCTACGGTCACCAGAACAACCCACCAAGAGAGTGAAACAGGACCTGGCCCAGAACAGCCCCCTTCTGGGGAGACTGCTTTAAACAAAACATTATTCAACCAGAAACATTTTGCAGCGAACATCAGAACAAGGCGCAGAACAAGTGAAAGCTTATATGGGGAGTTAATCTGGCACCTGACCAGAACAACCCACCAAGAGAGTTTAATTGGAACTAGCCCAGAACAGCCCGCCCCCCTCCCCCCTTCTGCGGAGACTTTGCTGTAAACAAAACATTATTCAACCAGAAAACATTGTGCAGCGAACATCAGAAACTGGGCACAACAAGTTAAGCTTATTATGGGGAGTTAATCTGGCACTGCCAGAACAGACCCCCACCCCCTCCCCCTGGAGAGGTACTAGCCCAAAAGAGCCCATGTATAAAGAGTTAAAACTGGACCTGGCCCATTCCAGTCATCACTCCCTGGCCATCAGCATTCTGTGTGATGAAAATGGCGTCAGCCTGTTTTCCTTGTTCCTTTTACAGCTTATGCTTTGGGCTTACTTAGGCTCAGTATTTTTTTTAAACAGGGATGGTCTAGATGTACATAAATTGTTTTGTTGTTTTGCTGTTTTTTATTTTTGTTTTCTGTTAATAAAGCTTTGCATAGTCTAGTCTATTTTCAGCTTTTTTGTGTTGAATTCTGTTGTATCTGTTTCAAACGAGCTCACAGCACCTCTGAGTTTGTCTGTTAATACATTACCGTGAAGATAAAAAGTCAGTTTGCAATTTAGCCTTTACTCTTTACTTTGAGTACTTTTCCTCTTCGTACACAGGCCGTGAACTCTGTGGGCACCCCAGTCTAAGCATACAAGTCAATACACACCTACCTACCTAGACGTGGGCTGGATTTTTGCGTTTTTATAGGGGTTTTTTTTCTTTTCATCCCACCATACAAGAACCGTACTCAGTCTTTATGGAGCTTGGAAGACAATTTGGAGATTAAAAAACAGAAGAGGGGGGAATTAGGAAGAGCCTGGAGAAAACAAGATGCAAAGCATATAAACGTACTCCCAGTTTATCCTGAATACGCGTGATATATTCCATAAAGAGGAAAAACCGTCTTGGGCTGATTTTAACCGTTAGTAATGGCTATTCTGGTAAACATATCCATCATCTGTGACTATAATGAGCATACTTACAAATTTTCAGAAAGATCGGCCAAGAATTTTCTGAGATTTTTCCCTCAAGAAGAAAACCATTATGGGCTGTTAGTAACGGCTATTAACGATAAACTTAAACATCGGGCCTCATCCGTGACCTGAACTACAATTTTCAGAAAGAACGGCCACATACTTTCTGAGATATTCCATAAAAAAGAAAAAAACCATTGGGTCGTTTTAGTCATTAGTAACGGGCATAAAGGTAAACTAAAACGTTGGGCATGATCCGTGACCCATAATGAACATACCTACAAATTTTCAGAAAGATCGGCCAAGTACTTTTTGAGACATTTCATAAAAAGAAAAAACCATTATGTGCCGTTATAGCCGTTAATAACGGCTACAACGGTAAACTAAAACGTCGGGCATCATCCCTGATCCATAATGAACATACTACAAATTTTCAGAAAGATCGGCCAAGTGCTTTCTGAGATATTCCATAAAGAAGAAAAACCGTTATGGGCCCTTATAGCCGTTAGTAACGACTATAACGGTAAACTAAAACATCGGGCGTCATCCGTATCCCATAGTGAACATACTGCTAATTTTCACAAAGATCGGCCAAAAGCTTTCTGAGATATTCCATAAAGAAAAAAAAACGTTACAGGCCGTTACAGCCGTTTCTAACGGGTATAACGGTAATCTACAACATCGGGCATATCTGTGACCCATAATGAACATACCTGCTAATTTTCACAAAGATCGGCCAATACTTTCTGAGAAGATCGACCTGGTAGTTTTGTCTGGAGCGAGTGGAACACATTTTGACCACGGACGGACGGACACACACACACACACACACACACACACACACACACACACACACACACACACACACAGCATTTCTTCGTTCCCATTCTAAAGTACTCCTGTTCTATATAGAACTGGGAGTACAAAAAAGAGAACTTGACAGGAAAGAGGACCCCCTTACCACTTGATTGACAGTGAACTTGATAGTTCCTGTATAAAATTAGAGAACTTTGGTGCGCCTAGCGCGATAGCCGACATGCCACAGCGCACAAACCCTCCCCCTGGCGCGATACCCCCTGCCACCAAGCGTGCAGACCCGACAGTGGGCGATTGCCGCTAAATGTCTATTTTTTTTGCTTCTGCTCGTCTGTTGAATATTGTTGTCCACCGTCCAGT
>CM031614.1:29529571-29547160 GCA_018398815.1 Conus ventricosus | reverse complement strand
TTTCCAGAATTTACAAAGACCTGAAACTCATCATGCTTTATAACATCTATGCAAATTCAAAGTATGTCACTGCCATTAAAAACTCTCTGTCATCCGCATAGTCTGATAGTTTGTATTCAATGTCATTCACTTTTCTTCTCTGAAATCTGTATTTTCTCTTACGATTATGGCTAGTATTTAAACACAGAACAGATAGGTAGAGGTTCTCCTTGTCTTCTACCTCATTTAATATTGAACCAGACTGAAACCGGACCATTAAGCACAATACAAGCTTTGATATTCCTATAGAATGTTCTTATCCATTACAAAATTGTTTTAATCCTTTGACATAAAACCACAGTTTATGGAGTCAATTTGATTGAGTTCCTGTTGCTTGTAGTCCTGCCAACCCCAAAGGTCATATCAGGGCTGTCAGCTGATTGAAGGTAACCCTCAAAATTGACTGAGAAGAAAAAATATACACACATACAAACATTAAAACAGACTTCCTATACATTTTTTTAAAACCTTCGTAATATACCCTCCTCCCGGCAGCTTGATGAAGGCTCATTTTGAGAAGCATTTATTTTATTTTTCCCCATTCACCCACTCAAGCACATACTGTTAGGCAGAATTATCTACACTGCAGATATGAATGCTTATCTCCCCCTATTTCTTCAATCTAAGATATAAGAGGAAGCTTTGTTTATAATTCAATATATATGTATGTATATATATATATATATATATATATATATATATATATATATATATATATATATGTGTGTGTGTGTGTGTGTGTGTGTGTGTGTGTGTGTGTGTGTGTGTGCGTGCGTGCGTGCGTGCGTGCGTGGTGCGTGCGTGCGTTGTGTGTTGAGTAAACAATCCAGCTAAACTGTTTTAATCTAGATAAGCTATTGTGTTATATATCATCAGTGTCAAGTTATCACAAATGTATATGTTCCTCACAAAACCTATCTTCAATAATAAGTGATGGCAATACATTTTCAAAATATGATTTTCAAAGCATAATGATCCTTTTTTGTAGCCTATGTGTAAGAGTGAAATTGGTTTCCATTTTGTTTATATCTTGTCACTGCATCCCTTAGGAATGCATGTAATAATGTAGTTTTGGGCACACTTGACAATCCTCCTTAAAACTTGTATTCAACATTCTATGACTAAATGACTAATTTCTTTTCTTAAAAGAATAAAGATTTCAGTCCAAATCCATCTAAGCCAGGGCTTTTATTTCTTTTATATCTTTAAAGCATTTGTAGCTTTGCTTAGGATACTCTTTCTCTCTCTTCTCTTAGCAGAATTATCTCCACTGCAGTATGAATGCTTATCTCCCCTATTTCTCAATTCTAGATATAAGATGATATATTGGTGACTAGATCTCTTATTTCACAATCTTCTTCAGATGATGTGTACCATAATTTGCAAAACTTCTGAACTTCTGTTACGAATGTTTTTCAGGTTTGTTAAAAACCCTATCTTGTTAATCAGTAATCCTGGTCATATTTCAGTTTACAAAATGATGTTTTCATGATTGAAACAGTTTGCTTTTTCGCTCAACTACCCACAGAGCTTTTGATCTTAGCGGTACTTCCATTCGTTTTTTCAGAGATATTTTCAACTGTTCTTTTGTCGTTGCAATGAACTTGATGTTGTCCTCCTATATTGTTTGCTGTACTATTCCTCCAATATCAGATTCTAGCTCTTCTTCTTCTTTTTGCATGTTCCACTTTTTCATTGCTGCATATGAAAAAAAATGGCCTTTGATCTAACTTCATATGTAGGAAATCATGAAAAAGATTATAAAGAACAGAAAATCATTGCCCTTCATAAGATATATTATTAATATTTGCTTTCATTGCATACTGTAACACTTTTTAACGTAGTATTTCTTTCATCTTCATATGACTTATGAAAGAGACGAAGTGTCGATTGCCCTGAGGAGTTTTCATTTAATTTTCTCAAATGATCTGCATTCAATATCCGTTTTATTTACAAGCATCACTACTGTACCTGAGTTATGGATTTGATTCTCACCGAACATCACTCTACTCTAAACTCTCTGTCATGTTTTTGACTTCTTTCTTTGATTCAGGGTTTGTTACACCGTGGTATGTCTTGATCACTCGGGTTTGTCGCAATGGCGACAAAAAGTGGCGGCCCCATTCCCACCCTCCTCCCGGCAATTGACACGAAAATTGCGACAAAACATGTGGTGCGACAAAACGTGGGCCCCCCCCCCCCCCCCCCCCCCCCCCCCCCCCCCCTCCCCACCGATGGAGTGTCGTAAGTTGCGACATTTACAGGAGAGAGCCAACATTGTCAGAAAACTATGGATTTCTTCTCCATCTCCATCTCCTTATTTCCTGCCTTCTTTTTTTTTCCCTTCTTTTTTTCTTACCTTCTTCTTCTGTGTGTGTCTCTCTCTCTGTCACCCCTCTTTCTGCCTGTCTATTTCTCTCTCTCTCTCTCTCTCTCTCTCTCTCTCTCTCTCTCTCTCTCCTCTCTCTCTCTCTCTCCAGTTTCACTGCTGCTCGTAAAGATCTTGCCAATCGCGCGACTAATGCATTGTTATGTTTTGTATGGAAGCTATATGCTCTAAATAATTCTTTCGAACTGGTCATAAAACGTTTTGATGCACATGTTCAGCTGGTACTGCTATCTGGATCAGGAATATGGGGTTTAGACCAAGCTGCTGTTTACTGTCTCAGTTCATTTCTTTGCTCTTAAACAGAATTTAGGTATTGCTCTTAAATAGAATTTAGGTATTGCTCTGTGTACTCCCATTGATATGGTGAAACACATTTCCCACGTATATGAATTTTGTGGCTAACTGCATTCAATATTGGTTTAAGCAATAACAAATGGATTAACATAGATTACCTTATACAGCATGCAAAATGTACGATTTTAGATGCTAGAGGAAAGAAGTACTGGGTATTAAATGTGTGTGTTTGTTTACATAGTAATAGTTTTGGTGATGTGTAGTTAAATCAAGGTGTGGGAAATAAATAATTTTATCGCAATGTTTCATAAGTGTTTGATTGACTGCAAATAGCAAAATTGGGATGACCACATTTAACCCACTGAAAGATTTAATTTGTGTAGAATGTTTATGATACTCATGATTTAAAGCAATGTTTGCGAATAAATATGGACCAAAAACTCAAACGTATACTGGCTAGGTTTAGACTGGATATATCTTATTTCAATGTACATCATTTTAGGTAAAATCTTGTAATTTTTGCAATCTGATGTGTCTGTTATGCCAGATGATAAAATACACTTTGTTCTTTGTTACCAAAGGTTGAAAAAAACTTAGAGAAAACAATTTTGAGCCTAAATATTATAGAGAACCTTAAATTGTTATTTATTTGGTGTGTTCATAAATTTCATATGTAAATGATACTAATCAAGTCAAAGAAGTGTAACCTAATGCAGATGTGAGCATTACTGTACTTCATCCATTGGTAAATATGTCTGTCACTTCTTTTTTTATATACAAAAATTACTAAATTGCAGTCTGGACTGAAAGAATAGATTAATTGTTATCCATTTGTGTTTCAGAAAGTGAAAGACACTGAATCAACTAAACTGAAAAAGAATAAAAGAAATATTACAAGCCAACAAATAAAGGTAGGAAAGAGCAATAAAGAAGTCCCAGGGGAAGAGAGGGGGAAGTAGCCAGGGCGGGGGTTTGGGAGAGCGAAGTTTCTTGCACACATGTGTGTGAGAGAAAAAAAAGTCAACGACGCTGTTGATCATGAGCGCTTCCCACATAAATTCTATCAATACATCGACTAGTGAAATGTTTTGTTTAGCATTAAAACAGTTATCAAAACAATACAGAGAAAATAATTTTCCTTCATGGACAAAATAAACAACTTATGAAAATAATAAACAACTTGTGAGAGAGGAAGATAGAGAGAATATGTTGTACTGTCAGGCCACAGCCTCTAACACTTGGCGAGTTCATACATTTCATATGTAAATGACAAGTAATTGACTTAAAGAAGTGTGGAATGCAACAAATATTATATCTGCCACTCAATCATTCAGTTACTCAGTCGGAAGTATAAACCACACAGTCAATATTACAACTCAAGTAAAGTGAAAATTCTGACTGGAATGACAGAAAATAAGCATGAATAATCCATCAGTCTGTCACTCGATTATATGCAAACAACTGATATACTGACTAATGAATGCAGAAGAGAAAAACGTGGGCAAAAGCGATGGAACTGGGGGAAGGGGCAGCGATGGATGTTGTATGACCTCTTACGTCAACAGACATGCGTGAGCGCGCACAGGCAGGTGCAGTGTATAATTATATATATATTTGATGCCAAGGATCAGACACGATCAGCAGTGTGTCCCTGATGAGTCCGATCCAGCGGACGAAAAGCCTGAGAGCAGGCAGTCTTAAGACAGGCTATGATGGGTCTCCATAGGCTGCTTGGGAAAGTTTTCACGTTTATGATATATTTCCCTGACTTTTCATTCTCATTTTCTTACCTTCACTCTCATTTGTTTATATGTGTGTGTGTGTACACACACACACACACACACACACACACACACACACACACACACACACACACTTATATATATATATATATATATATATATATATATATATATATAATAATATTATATATATACACAAAATAATAGTCCAAAAATCGCTGGCACCGCACACATCTGGAGTCTTCATAGAAGAAGGAATAACAAAGAACAACAAAGAAAACTCGACCACTTTAAGGAAGCTATAGATCAATATTATTACTGTAAATAATTTCGGCTCCTCTGCGAAGCCTTCTTCAGTACCTTCACGTCACTTCTGTAGAAACGTAGCTCTAGCACTAGCGTCAATGTTCAAAAAGACGTCAACTCTCTCTCTCTCTCTCTCTCTCTCTCTCTCTCTCTCTGTCGCTTTACATGTTTAAGGCACACATCACATCCGAAATACATTCCTAAATGTTTGGCGCAAGGATCAGTATGAGGAAGAAGCCCTGAAACAGCTGTCAAACACAGCCTACTACACCCCCATGAGTGGATCCTCTACCAAGAGAGACAATGCCCTCGTACGCCGAACTGTAAAGGAAGCGATCTCCAAGAACCACCTTCCCCAGAGGCAACAAGCCAGACAGTCCAGGGAGGCCTATACCCAACATGCAAGTCCTGACCCACTAGGCACTAGGTTCTGGCCTAGTTCAGCTGTCCGGCGGAGCTAGCTACCTAGTGAGACTATCCCTTGCTGTAAGGTATGTCTGCCTGTTTCCTCCCACCGTCAACCTCTGCTTCTGGACGCTTTTCCAGCCACTTGTGAGAAACTTCCAAGGACACAAGACACAAACATGCCCTGAATCTCTTCCGTAACTTCCGTCTACCAGATCAACGAGAACCTCTGCTCTTCACCATGGACATCACCTCACTCTACACCAACATTCCCCAAAGGATGGTCTCATTGCCCTCAAGCACTTCTTGAACCACAGCACCTACAAGGTCCATGTGCCCACCATCCTTCGCCTGGCGGAACTGGTACTCACGCTGAACTCGTTCCAGTTTGGTCACTTGCACTATTAGCAGACAAGTGGAGTGGCCATGGGAACACGCATGGGTCCCAGCTACGGTGCCTGTTCGTCGGCTACGTGGAGTCCCAAATTTTCCAACAATACAGTGGCCCCATGCCAGCCGTTACATTGACGACTGTGTGGGCCTGTGGACAGGGGACAGAAGCGAACTGCTGTCCTTCATCAGCTTTGCTGATGCCTTTCACCCATCTCTGAAGTTCACGTACGAAATATTTGAAAGCTCTCTTCCCTTCCTGGATATCAAACTCATGATCACACCTGGCAACCTAACCATCTCTCACCTCAGTTCACTACAAGAACACAGACCCTCATTCCTACCTTCTCTACTCTTCAAGCCATCCAACTGCCACCAAACGCGCCATTCCATTCTCCCAGTTCCTCCGCCTCAGACGCTTGTGTAGCAACGGGGAAGACTTCCACACCCAGGCAGCCCAGATGATCAGCTTCTTCAAAAGAAGAGGATACCCCGATGAGCTGATCAAACAGGCACTGAACCAGGCCAAGGACATCCCCAGAGAGCAGGCCTTAACACCAACAACGAAGGAAGATCACAATGATCGCACCGTCCTGACGCTGACCTACCACCCTCACAACCTGGAAGTGAAGAAAATTCTCTTCAGGAACTTTCCCATCCTGCAGACTGACCCCAGAGTTGGAAAGACCTTCCAGAAACCCCACTGGATGGCCTTCAAACGAGATCGAAACCTTGGCGACCTTCTAGTTAGGTCATCCTTCAAACCTACAGCCTCTCAGGACCGTCACCCCCTTGGCAACAGCTGCTGTGATAAACCGAAGTGCAAGTGTTGCCCCTTTCTCCATACGAAGACACTCACCTTCAAGGGGCCCTCAGGACGCCAGTTCACCATGAAGAGCAGCTTCACCTGCCAGACCAGTGACTTGGTCTACATAGTCCACTGTAGCCTATGCGGCCGTCTCTATGTGGGTGAGACCTACCGCACACTGGAGGAGCGCTGCAAGGAGCACAGGGACAGCATCCTCCAGAGAAAACAAACCCCTGTGGCAGCCCACTTCAACACCGACCTCCACAACATCAGCCACTTCTCCATTGCAGTGGTTTGGCGCAACAGCATGGGAGACTTCTTGAAGAGAAAAAACATGGAGAAAAAGATCATCCACCATCTGGGTACCACAGCGCCAGATGGCCTCAACATTAAAGACTAGATCAAATCACAGCTATCCCTACCCCCCTCCCCATTTTTCCTATTTGCTCCCCCCTCCCCCCCCCCCCCCCCCCCCTCATCTTCACCATCCCCCTTCCCCTCACTATCTAGATTCTTTCTCACCTCTTTTTCCAACTACCACCCCCATCCCCACCACCCCTTGCAGTATATCCATACGTCATAATGTATTTCGTCACTGAGATATTCCATCGACGTCATAATTTTCTTCCTGCAGTGACAGTGACTTGTGTTTAAGCTGCACCCGCTCTCTTCAGCTGCTTTGAAGGTTCTACGAACCGAAGTGCCCAGTTCTTCTCCTCCCAAGTGGGTTCAAGTGTTTTTTCTACCTTTTTTATATCCTTTGTGAAAGAACCCAGGCAGTCAAAACTTTTTGTACCCATATATATATATATATATATATATATATATATAATATATATATATATATAATATATATACACAATTTAGTAGTAGGAGGAAACAAAAGCAGAGAAAGAGAATAAATTTGTACCAAGCGATAACAGCATTTGTATGGACTCTCAGTTAAAGATAGATAAATGTGACGGCCTCCCACAAAATGATAGGGCTGATCGCTGCTGCGGGTATTAAAGAGTGGTGAGGGTCATTTTGGGTTAAAATGAGATCTTTGCACCAACACATAGGAAAACCATTAAAGCATATCATGTTTCACTGATTTTACCTAAATTAAGCTAGAAATGTGATTAAGTGAATTTTTTTCACTCCATGTCATCAATTTTAAGCAGCACTGATTGCAAAAAAAAAAAAAATACTCATTTTCAACGGATAATCGAGTGCACATCCCTCGCAGAGCCCTGGCATGCCGCACATCATTCAAAAGCTCGGTGTATTTTAAGAATCTGGACACAATTTTTAAAAATAAACCAATCAGAAGGCCTCTACGAGGCATTCAAAGTCGTACACAAAAGAAAGAAAGCCTTCCAACCAATCAGCAATCAAATACCGAAATGGCCTTAGTAACTCAGCTGTTAACTGCAGAGACGCTGCCTTTCATTGGTCACAACTCAATGGAATCTTTTGTGTTTTGCCTTTGTCGTCGCTTCACTCGAAAAATCACCATCATGGATCGACGTATTGTAACGCTATTAGATTCATCAAAATCAGGAAATATTTTCGATTATGAAGGCCAGGGAATTAGTGGCCTTATAAACGAATATTTCGCCACCAGCAATAGCAATGAAAAGGAATATTTTGATTTCGATTCCAACGAAGAAACTGACAGCGAAGCTGACGATGGGGTTTCCCCATCGACTTCGACGGGAGGTACCCGTTATGCCGCCGACCCGTTATGCCGCCGACCCGCTATGCCGCCGTCCCGCTGTGCCGCCGACCCGCTATGCCGCTTTAGGTTAGGGTTAGGGTTAGCAAATCATGGCGTCCTGGAGCAGGGAGTGCATTATTCGTTTCTATCGGCGGCACAGCGGGACGGCGGCATAGCGGGTCGGCGGCACAGCGGGACGGCGGCATAGCGGCACGGCGACACAACGATACGCTCCCCCGGCGTGTCAGTCTCACTCTCAGCCAGTTCGACTCGAAATCGAAGATGAAAAAGAAAATCAGGAGCCAGTTTTATGAATTGAAGAAAGTGCAGATCTGTTAGGTATAATGGCGTCGTGATAATGCCAAAAATTTGGTGACAGCGACGTGCGCAAACAGATACAGGTACGAACTGCAATGGGCAGCCTCTGCCAGATCTGCAAATGGCAGAACAGTTTTCCAGTAACTACGTGCAGATCAGAATGATAATTTAATGCATTCCAGCTGCTGGTGGCCAACAATTATGTGTCCACCCATGGCAACTGAAAAGGAAGAAGAAAGAATAATGCACAAGCATTTGTTTTCTGACAAGGTATGTTTGTTAATTATGAGTATATGCTGTTTTTATCATAGGATGTCATGAATTGCGAGTCGGTATGTGTTAACGCACAGTGCATGATTGTGGCCGCTCAACGGATGATGATGTTGATGATGAAGGGGAGCTACCTTTTTTTCCCGTCCAAGAACTCACTTTTGTTTAAACGCTGAGCAAAATGAAAGCAGAAATACATATTAATTCAATCGATTGTGATTAGTGTATTTGTGTTAGGATAACATTAAAAACAAAAGTATCTATTAGGCTTACATAAGAAAATCAGATTTTTTTTTTTTTTTTTCCAGCGCCCTGAACAGCCATTAAAATACACAAATATATTTGACTGGGGATAATATTCAAGTGTTTGCAATGATTATTTTAATGGTTTCCCACATTTTCATAAGTTTACAGCAAAATGAAACGTTGGTTGCTAAGGAAAAATGGTTGGAGAAAGTA
The DNA here is from genome assembly GCA_018398815.1 of Conus ventricosus. Lineage (NCBI taxonomy): Eukaryota > Metazoa > Mollusca > Gastropoda > Neogastropoda > Conidae > Conus > Conus ventricosus. The sequence goes on along the minus strand of CM031614.1, from coordinate 29,538,041 downwards.
GGAAAACTTTAAAGCCATTTTTCTTTAAAATGGCTACCGTGTTAACGGGACTCTTTGAAGGGTCATATTTTTTTCATTTTTTAACATACAGAAATTCCTTATATATCATTGGAAAGATCTTTTTTCTCTTCTTTCTGTTGATATGCATATCTTAATAAGTTCAAAATCCGACTTATCTATCATTTTGTGGAGTTGGTCACAAATACGCAGACACACACACACATTAACTCTTTGTGACATCTGATTTTGACATCTCTGGCTGATATGGCCCTTTGCGGTTGGCTGGGCTATAAGCAACATTACCTTACATACCTCGGGCTGAAAATGGGAAGGGGTGAATAACAAGGGAGGGAAGCAAAAAAATAGTTTCTTATATTGAAAACGTGAATATCATAACTCCTGTCAATAAATCTAATAACAAATAAGTAGATCAAATCAGTCAGTATTCAGCAAGTTTTAATCAAATAATCAGGAAATAAAGAGAGACTCAAACCCACATTGCTCTCTTTTTATGAACAATCACAGATTTCAGCTCTTACACAAAAATAGCCCAGGGTAAAGTGTCAGTTTCTGTCCAGAATAGGCCCCCGTGCAAAATGGCTTCGGCCAGAATATGCCCCCGTATACATTTGCCTACGCTAGAATATCCCCCGAATATAAACTAGTCTAGGCTACTTTACAAGGTTCGTACGGTCCTTTCAGGTGCTTTAAAGTGCTGTGAAATTGGGTTTTATTTTAAAGGCCTTTAAAGTACTTTATATCAGCTAGGCAGTCCTTTGAAACAGTCAAAGGTCCTTTTAAAATTGTTGCGGTTAGTTTAAATCCTTTAATTGAGCCAAAAGGCTACACAAAATCAACTACAACAGCATTAAAAAGCAAACCGAATTTAAAATTCCGTTGTCTTCGTTGATTTTGTCAGTAGCAGACGATATATTATCAGTCTAACAGTCACAGTTTTCCTGGAAATCGGCAGATCCCGTACGCGAGATTTAACGCGAGACTTAACATGCGCCATCTTGTTCGCGGCACCAAAGTTTCTATTTGTCTCAGAAAGCAACAGAAAAATGCCTGGGAAGTGCTCCTTTCAAGATCGGTGGTGTGCGTGAGGACAGCTACAAAGACTGGGTGCGGAAAGTTATTGACAACAAACATGTGGCTCGTTGTGCTTTCTGTGAGAAAACCCTCAACATAATGTCAATGGGGGAATCCGTCTTGAAGCAACATGCCAAGACTGAACTGCACAAGAGAGCTGAGAGAAAGCGCCGGGCAGATACCAGATGCACTGTGACCGATTTTTTTCACCAGCAGCAGTGGAACAGCGAGTGAAACTCGTCAATCTGAAGCTGACAATCTTTCTGCAGAGGCAAAACGGCAAAGGAGCCTCACTCTATATGACCGTGCTGATGCTCTTCGTGTGTCTGCCAAAGACAAAGAGGAAATCGTGGCAACACTAAGCAACTTCTCAAATGGAGGAGGAACGAAAGAAACTGAGTTAGTGCTGCTTCTCTTCACCCATTCCCCACCCAGTGCTGCTTCTCTTCACCCATTCCCCACCCAGTGCTGCTTCTCTTCACCCATTCCCCACCCCAGTGCTGCTTCTCTTCACCCATTCCCCACCCAGTGCTGCTTCTCTTCACCCATTCCCCACCCAGTGCTGCTTCTCTTCACCCATTCCCCACCCCAGTGCTGCTTCTCTTCACCCATTCCCCCCCCTCCCTCATCACTCATCAAACTAGACTCTGGACTCTGCCTCTCTTAGCCACATTCATGCGACTCGAGTTGTGTTGGTGATGCCTTCTCCTATGTTCCTTTCCCTCTAACCCATATTTTGTGACTTAATCAAAATGTACTGTGAATCACCCAGCTGTAGCTTATTTCTTGGGGCCCACTTACTGACATATTTCATGGTACAAGACTGTTGTGCAGACTTGTGCAAGTGAAAGTCCAGGATTGGGTGTTACCCTCATTTAGGAAGAAAGGTATGTTATGCTTTCTCAGTTATAACTTGGTTAAATTTTGTCCTTTGAAAAAAAATTATGGTCCTTTAAAGGTCCTTTTAAGGTCCTTTTTTTGCAGTCATGTCAAACAGTGGGAACCATGCTTTATAACCAGGGAATAGTTTGGCCTGGGCCAGTTTATATTCACTAGGCCATTCTATAACCACCACCCCCCCCCCCCCCACCACCACCCCGGCTCTTTTTTTCTGAAATACCTTGTTATTTGAAGGGTGTGAATATGGCCCAGAAATATAATCTTAAGAAATAGGTTCTTTGAACTGCAAAGGAAATTTTTGCATAACAGTAAACCCTGCCAATGATATTTTATTTTGAAATGGAAAAAGTTCAAAACAATCATGTACTGGTAGCTTGGTTGAAATTATTGTCTCTTAATATGCAGCGCTGTAGTGTCCTATAAAGAGACAGGCATAGGGTGGTCCCATTTTGGTTCCCATAACAACACCACTGAATTTGTGAGAAGGTATGATATTGAATTCAAAGGTGTTGAGGTGAGGACCAATTCACAACGCATGTGCATGATAAACACACACACACACACCTCTCAGGAAAGAGAAAGAGGTCAAAAGTCATTGCCTGCTGATGACATGGTGAATACCAGGCTGTCAGGCCCTCCTCTTTTTTTCTAACAAAAAAAAACATGCACATACACAGCAAGCTCACTGACTTGAACAAGGGGACACAGCTAGAATAGGTAAGATAATTTTAGCAATGACCCGTCTCCCGTCCATGCACATGCGCAAGCCAAACCCCACCACCACACACACACTTGCATACACATATGATTCACTCATTCTTTTAGAATAACAAAACCCCCTTCCCGCCCCACCCTTAATCTGCTTTCCTCCTTACCTCTCCCTGAATCTCTCCTCCTCCCCCTGATCCCCTCTACTGTCCACAGAACGGCATGACAGTAGTAAACATTACTACTGTCATACCATTCTGTGGAGGGGATCAATATGGTCAACACAATGCATCTATTGGCTCATAATCACCGTTACCGCTTGAACTGGAAAAGGCATTTGGGGTACAGGCGATGACTTAAAGAATGTCTGTCAGCATCACATATTTTCCACCGACAGTTTATCTGCTTGGGTTCAAGACTGATGCTGGCAGCCTGTTTTTGCAAGTTTTGCACAGTGTGACGCATCCAGTTAAAGGAGTGTAAATGCACCCTGCCAGCATACCAGCACATAGCCGAGTCTATGTGCATTGGAACTTTTTTTTAAAGTCTCTGAGTTTCTCAACCTCATGGACATACAGCCATTTGGTCTAGGGTTTCTGTTCAGGTGTAGCCTGGAGAATCAAATAGATGGCGATTAAGCACATCCATATTGATTTCATACGTTGCTAGGCAACATTTTCAGATTTCTTTTTTAATCAGGCAAGATTCACATATGGACCAAAATGCAGCAAATGTCTTTTTCCTCAATTTCTATAAGCTTCCATGCAAAAATCACCTTTCGATGCATATTCAAATGTTCGCCAGGATTTTCACCCTTTCAGATGTACAGGTCCGAGTCCACAGTTACAGTTTAGGCCCAAAACGCTATATATAGCTGTCCCTGGCTTTTCTCATCAAATCAGCCAGTACCAAAACATATTCATGACACAGTCCATCCCTTGACCCATACCATATCTGACTCTTGAGGTAGGTCTCATGTTCGTTCCATTTTCTGTGCAAGCACGATCCACATGACCCTTTATTTTCCTGTTGTCTGCTGGACTTTTCACAACAAAATCCTAGTGCCCTACCAATGGCATAGAAATACAAGAAGTCCACAAGACATGCATTTTTCTGCTATTTTTGCTGACCTATGGCAATGCGCTAATTTACTGACCCCACATTCCAGGACAAAATCATCCTTTTCACGTTTAAAAAACTTTTTTCACAGAGTCAGGGTGATTCAAACTTAGTTGTTACTACTTGACCTTTCCTGTAACCCCGAATTCTGACCTTTTGTATACAAGCCTAAAGTGTATAGGTTTGATCAAGCATGCTTAAAATCGTTCTTTGTCCTATCTGTATGATAGAAAAAAAATATGCAAGGATACCATTCAGGCATTTTCAGAGAAATATATATATGGCTACCATTCAGGCATTTTCAGAAAAACAATCATCAGCAAAGACATACTATAACACTCCGTTGGCTGTCAAAACAGCCACAGAATGAGCAAGGAACACCACATTTCAAGAAACAAATAAACACGTTTAATGGAAAAGTACAGACATGGCTTTTTACAGTTTTGTAGCATGTTGCAATACACAACTGAAGCACTACTAAGAAGACGGAGTCTTTGTATGGTAGAATCTTAAAACTTTTTTGTAAAAACCTAAGATTGGATCAACTTGGAAGTGAGCATTGCAATGGGCTGTGCAATTTCCCCAATACTGTTCGTGTTGGCAATGGAAGTCATCTTAAAAGCAGCAACAAGCAACGCAAAGCAAACAGACCTTGGTGAACTAGATGCCCCCTCTCAAGGCCTTCATGGATGACAATACAGTGATTTCATCCAGAGAAGACGAGACACGTCATGTGCTGGAGAGGCTGGACGACATAGTTGCCTCATCCAGAATGAAGTTCAAGCCAAAGAAATCACGAAGTCTCTCACTGAGGAAAGGAAAAGTGGCCGAATCTGTGGTCTTCAGTGTTGCCAACCAGGCCATTCCAACAGTCACAGAAGAGCCAGTCAAGAGCTTTGGAAGATGGTATGATGATACTCTGAAAGACACACAAAGAGCAAAATAAACCAAACAGATATCGGAAGAAGGCTTGGAGACTATTGACCAGTGTGGGCTCCCTGGACACATACAAGGTCTTGTGTCTGCAGTTCATATTGATACCAAAGCTCTTATGGCCTCTGATGATATACGACATCTGCACCAGCATAGTGGAGGCAATGGAAGCTAAAATCAACAAGTTCACAAGGAAATGGCTTGGTGTCCCACCCTGTCTCACTGACATAGCGCTGTACTGTCGCCAAGCAAAGCTGAAACTACCACTGAAATCCATCCTGAAGGAATACAAAGCAGGGAAGATCAAACTTCAAAGCATGCTGGAGGACTCAGCAGATGGTAGAAGCAATCAAGCCCCAGCTCACAGGCTCTGAGTTTCTCAAACTCATGGACATACAGCCATTTGGTCTAGGGTTTCTGTTCAGGTGTAGCCTGGAGAATCAAACAGATGACGATTAAGCACATCCATATTGATTTCATACGTTGCTAGGCAACATTTTCAGATTTTCTTTTTAATCAGGCAAGATTCACATATGGACCAAAATGCAGCAAATGTCTTTTTCCTCAATTTCTATAAGCTTCCATGCAAAAATCACCTTTCGATGCATATTCAAATGTTCGCCAGGATTTTCACCCTTTCAGATGTACAGGTCCGAGTCCACAGTTACAGTTTAGGCCCAAAACGCTATATATAGCTGTCCCTGGCTTTTCTCATCAAATCAGCCAGTACCAAAACATATTCATGACACAGTCCATCCCTTGACCCATACCATATCTGACTCTTGAGGTAGGTCTCATGTTCGTTCCATTTTCTGTGCAAGCACGATCCACATGACCCTTTATTTTCCTGTTGTCTGCTGGACTTTTCACAACAAAATCCTAGTGCCCTACCAATGGCATAGAAATACAAGAAGTCCACAAGACATGCATTTTTCTGCTATTTTTGCTGACCTATGGCAATGCGCTAATTTACTGACCCCACATTCCAGGACAAAATCATCCTTTTCACGTTTAAAAAACTTTTTTCACAGAGTCAGGGTGATTCAAACTTAGTTGTTACTACTTGACCTTTCCTGTAACCCCGAATTCTGACCTTTTGTATACAAGCCTAAAGTGTATAGGTTTGATCAAGCATGCTTAAAATCGTTCTTTGTCCTATCTGTATGATAGAAAAAAAATATGCAAGGATACCATTCAGGCATTTTCAGAGAAATATATATATGGCTACCATTCAGGCATTTTCAGAGAAACAATCATCAGCAAAGACATACTATAACACTCCGTTGGCTGTCAAAACAGCCACAGAATGAGCAAGGAACACCACATTTCAAGAAACAAATAAACACGTTTAATGGAAAAGTACAGACATGGCTTTTTACAGTTTTGTAGCATGTTGCAATACACAACTGAATCACTACTAAGAAGACGGAGTCTTTGTATGGTAGAATCTTAAAACTTTTTTGTAAAAACCTAAGATTGGATCAACTTGGAAGTGAGCATTGCAATGGGCTGTGCAATTTCCCCAATACTGTTCGTGTTGGCAATGGAAGTCATCTTAAAAGCAGCAACAAGCAACGCAAAACAAACAGACCTTGGCGATGGATACTAGATGCCCCCTCTCAAGGCCTTCATGGATGACAATACAGTGATTTCATCCAGAGAAGACGAGACACGTCATGTGCTGGAGAGGCTGGACGACATAGTTGCCTCATCCAGAATGAAGTTCAAGCCAAAGAAATCACGAAGTCTCTCACTGAGGAAAGGAAAAGTGGCCGAATCTGTGGTCAAAGAGATTGTTCGAGCAGTCTGGGCCACAAAAGGGAAAATCAGGACTCCAAAAGCACCCGCAACGTTCTTCACGGCAGGAGGAGCAAGTCATGGCCAAGAACAACAGTGCCACTCGAACATACAGGCAGAGTCTGCTGGACGGGGCAGATGACTGGGGTGCACTGCAGACCTCCCAAAATGGAAGAGTCGCCCAGAGTCATCAGCAAGAGTGGCATGAGACCAGACATAGTAGTCCACTATCAGTCAACCAAGCAGCTGATCATGATCGAGCTCACGGTGCCATATGAGAACAGACTGGAGGCAGCTCAAATCAACAAGACTGAAAAGTATGCTGATCTGGCAAACAGCCTGAGGAGAGAAGGCTATTAGGTCAAAGTCCTCACTGCAGAAATTGGAGCTAGGGGGTTTGTAGGAACGTCTGCATACAGCCTCATGAAACAGCTCTCAGTTGCAGGGAGGGAAAAAACCAGAGCCCTGAAAGCAATGGCAGAAGCGGCAGAGAGGTGTTCAAGATGGATCTGGTCAAGGAGGAACAAAAGTGAACTTCATAAGGCTTAAATGTCCCTACAAATATCAGGTGCCCCAGTGGCTCAGTGGTTAGAGTGCAGAGGAACATCTGGAGTCATAAACCGGGTGTGGGCCCAACCCCCGTAGATTGTCATGAGATAAGGGCCGAAACACTTGCTTGAAGGGGGCTTCTCTTCTGAGGACTCTCTGCTGCCACGCTCTCCACGAGTTTCTTTTTACAGGGTCTCCATGCTGTCGACAAGTATTTGCCAAAATTTCATGGACACAGCTGTGGTCCAAATCTGCAGCAAAAAATGTCAACCATGACTCAAAAGTCTGTTCATGCTAGAATGATGAAAATGTGGTTGATGGCCTGCATGTCTTTTGAGAAATGGACCATTTGTAGCGTAACTGTTTTTTGTTTTTTTTTCCTGTCAAAAACATCCTCTTACACCATTTCAGAATCTTACAATCTGATCCAAAGCTGAAATCGATCTTCCCCAATCCTCCCCTCATCGCCTACAAGAGAGACAAAAACCTTCGCGACCACCTGGTACAAATCAAGTTCAGTAAAAAAAAAAAAAAAAAAAAAAAAAAACAACTCTTTAGCCGGAAATTCACCTGGATGTAAAACCTGCGCTTTCATTGTCAACATGAACAGCATCACTGGCCCTACAGGAAAATTCAGTGTCCAATCAATCCTATTTCACCTGCCAGTCCACCAACCTGGTGTACGTACGTTGGGGAAACATATCGTACCCTCAACGAACGCTTTGTGGAACACCTCAGGTTCATCCAGTCATATCATCCAACACCAGAAAGGATTCATTTCAAATCTGATTGCCACAGCTGATTGTCACTGCTGTTTGGCAAAACCACTCATCAGCCCCAGAAACAAAATTCATGGAGTCCAGGATCATCTCTCGCCTTGGCACCACAATCCCAGATGGACTCAACTCACATTTCTGACTTTTTCAGTTTTAATCATTCCAGCTCTTTTCTTTTCCCCCGACCTCTCCTCCATCCCTTTCTCTCTACACCCCCTCCCCTAATTTCCCCATCCCACCTTATTTGTATTACATCCCATGTACATATATAGCATATCTATAGCGTCACATGTACAGCATAATATATATATATATTATATATATATATATATAATATATATATATATATATATATATATAATATATACACACACACAATGAACTAATAAATTCCAAGGATAAGTACTGAGCACCATTCCAGCAACTTGCAGAGCAGCTTGGTGTTGCAATGACTGCAAGAAATATTCAATTATAAACAAAGCTTGCTCTTATGTCTTAGATTGAAGAAATAGGGGGAAACAAGCTTTCATATCTGCAGTGGTAGATAATTCTGCCTAACTAACAGTATGTGCTTGAGTGGGCAAATGGGGAAAAAT
>CM031614.1:29441794-29529471 GCA_018398815.1 Conus ventricosus | reverse complement strand
TCTTCTCTCTCTCTCTCCTCTCTCTCTCACTTCTCTCTCTCTCTCTCTCTCTCTCCATGTTCTTGCGCACATGCGTAGGATTGGGGTAGAGGGGTGAGGATATATAGTGGGGGGCGTACAGTAGAGTACTTTTAACAATGTAAGTGAGAGCGTGTTTTGCTTTAACGAAGTTGCTATTATGTTGTTTTTTCCCTTATATTAAGAAAGAGTGTTAATTTTAATGTTTCTTTTGATTTAGTTACAAAGTGAGGCGACTGCAGGCGAAAATCTAAACAAATTTTAGAAAGTATTCAAATAGCTCCGCCGAGCAACGTCGACAAACGAATTACTAGACAAAACACGACGTGTTCAGGCAAGATACACAGCACCCAGGACAACAAAAATGAAGAACGAGAAATCACTTATCTTCGTCAGATTCGGTGCAAAATGGGCGTTGAATGAAAACGAGGCCGTCGGGAAGGAGACAATGCGAGTTGAAGCATTAATGATGATAGAAATAACACTGATAGAAATGATGATAATAATGATAATGATGATGATAGAAATAACACTGATAGAAATGATGATAATAATGATAATGATGATGATAAAAATAACACTGATAGAAATGATGATAATAATGATAATGATCATGATAGAAATAACACTGATAGAAATGATGATAATAATGATAATGATGATGATAGAAATAACACTCATAGAAATGATGATAAAACACTGATAGAAATGATGATAATAATGATAATGATGATGATAGAAATAACACTGATAGAAATGATGATAATGATGATGACGGAAATAACACTGATAGAAATGATGATAATGATGAAATGATGTGATAGAAATAACACTGATAGAAATGATGATAATGATGAAGATATAAATAACTGATAGAAATGATGAAATTGATGATGATAGAAATAACACTGATAGAAATGATGATAATGATGATGATAGACATAACACTGATAGAAATGATGATAATGATGACGATAGCAATAACACTGATAGAAATGATGATAATGATGATGATAGAAATAACACTGATAGAAATATGATAATGATGCTGATAGAAATAATACTGATAGAAATGATGATAAGAATGATAATGACGATGATAGAAATAACACTGATAGAAATGATGATAATAATGATAATGACGATGATAGAAATAACACTGATAGAAATGATGATAATAATGATAATGATAATGATAGAAAAAACACTGATAGAAATGATGATAATAATGATAATGATAGAAATAACACTGATAGAAATGATGATAAACACTGATAGAAATGAGGATAATAATGATAATGATGATGATAGAAATAACACTGATAGAAATGATGATAATGATGATAATGATGATGACGGAAATAACACTGATAGAAATGATGATAATGATGATGATAGAAATAACACTGATAGAAATGATGATAATGATGAAGATAGAAATAAACTGATAGAAATGATGAAATTGATGATGATAGAAATAACACTGATAGAAATGATGATAATGATGATGATAGAAAAAACACTGATAGAAATGATGATAATGATGACGATAGCAATAACACTGATAGAAATGATGATAATGATGATGATAGAAAAAACTCTGATAGAAATGATGATAATGATGATGATAGAAATAATACTGATAGAAATAATGATAATAATGATAATGACGATGATAGAAATAACACTGATAGAAATGATGATGACAATGATAATGACGATGATAGAAATAACACTGATAGAAATGATGATAATAATGATAATGACGATGATAGAAATAACACTGATAGAAATGATGATAATAATGATAATGACGATGATAGAAATAACACTGATAGAAATGATGATAATAATGATAATGATGGTGATAGAAAACAACACTGATAGCAATGATGATAATAATGATAATGATGATGATAGAAATAACAACTGATAGCAATGATGATTAACACTGATAGAAATGATGATAATAATGATAATGATGATGATAGAAATAACACTGATAGAATAATGATAATGATGAAGATAGAAATAACACTGATAGCAATGATGATAATAATGATCATGATGATGATAGAAAATAACACTGACAGAAATAATGATAATAATGATAATGATGATGATAGAAATAACACTGATAGAAATAATGATAATAATGATAATGATGATGATAGAAATGTTAAAAAAATTATAAAGAGAGGACTATTATCACTTTTACTGATAATATGGCAATAGCAGTTGTAGTATGGGGGAAAAGGAGAGTGGTTAGAGGATTGTCGAAACACCAGGGTTGTTGTGGCAAACAAGTTAATGGCGATGACGATGGTGATGATGATTGTAATGATGGTAATTTCAATAACACTGATATTTATAATAATGATAATGATACTAAAGAAGAAAGGAAAAGCAGTGGTATTTAACAGGAAAGAGTGAACACAAATTAGGGAGGGGGCAAACTTATGGTGACAAGTGAAAGAGGACTGAATGAAATATCCGACTCACGAGGACACAGGTTGAGAGGACGGATTAAACAAAAAGGAGAGGGGGTGGGTGGGTGGTGGGAGTGGCTGGGACAGGGGGCTGAGGGAAAGGTAAATAGAGAGAGAGAGAGAGAGAGAAGAGAGAGAGAGAGAGTGTGTGTTTGTGTGTGTGTGTGTGTGTGTGTGTGTGTGTGCGTGCGTGCGTGCGTGCGTGCGTGCGTGCGTGCGTGGTGGTGTGTGTGTGTGTGTGTGTGTTGTGTGTGTGTGTGTGTGTGTTGTGTGTGTTGTGTGTGTTGTGTGTGTGTGTGTGTGTGTGTGTGTGTGTGGTGTGTGTGTGTGTGTGTGTGTGTGTGCGTGCGCGCATGCGCCGCGCGTGTGTGTGTGTAGTCAGTACAACCATGAGTTAATCTGACAATAAATTGGTTTCAGTCAGTCAGTGTGTGTGCAGTAGTAGTAGTACTTCAGTTTTACGTCTTTTCACATATGTGATATTACACGAAGAGAGAGAGAGAGAGAGAGAGAGAGAGAGAGAGAGAGGAGAGAGAGAGGAGAGAGAGAGAGAGAGAGAGAGAGAGAGGCATAAATGTCTGTGACTATGTAAGTGTATGCATAATGTGGTTATCTAAGTGCATATACATGTCCCTCTAAACATCCCTACAATATACCTGCAAATAATCTTAAAGTAAATGCTTAACTGGACTACAAATTAAAGAGAAAACAACATTGAAGGTAAGCTTTAAATCTGAAAAGACATCACACAATGACATGCCTGATAATGGTGGTAAATGAGCTTGAAGAGGTAAACAGTCAAACAGCAGATGCTTGCTGGTTATTCTTCGTTCTCCACAAATACATCTTGCTTCGTTTGTATATTTAGTTTTTAAGGCTAAAAGTTTTAATTCATAAAATATTGAAATGAAATTTCTGTACTGGTACATATTTTTCACTTGTAAATGAGGAATGCTGTTTACATGTTCATAATTAATTAAATAAGTGTATCAGCCACACCAAGCAACGTATTTTTGTAGTGCTTTCTGAATCGGCACCAGATGGTTTGCTTTAATAACTGTTTGACTTCAGGTAAAGAAAAGGATATATTTAATACTGTAGCGCACTTTTCATTTCTGGTTTCCTCACTTTGCACGTATATCAGCTAGCTCATTACCCCAAATACCACAATGCGATGGAATCCAACAGAAGCTGACATCAGTTCCTTTACATATCAAGACGTTAATAAGATGACATATTTCATTAACAAGAAAGGTGTTCGAAATGGTATTTGAAAATTTTATGGTTTGCATAACCGACATTGAATCCACACAAATAACTACTTTAAATATTGATTGTGGCAAGTCATTCAAATGTGACAATGCCATAATAATAGCTATCATTTCGGCGACAAATACTGATCTGTCTTTTCCGATGGAGTATATCTTTTCAACCTTTTGTCATGGTATAACAAAAGCAGAACCTGACTGATTATTAGACAATACTGAACCATCTGTGTAAACTTTAAGATGTTGAGGATATTTCTCTTGTAAATGCATCTTTACAGAATAAGATAAATTATTTGGTTGGTCAGTTTTGCTCACATCAGTGTGATTAAGATCAACATGTGCCCTGTTTCTTTCCCACGCTGGAGGAGAAATCAAGGCCACCTTCGCTAATGTCTCAGAACTGACGACTCTTTCAAAAGATTTTCTGTACAAGAACCAATGGTAGAATATGATGAAATAGTCCGAGCTCTTTTTGGATAATGAGATTCAGGTTTTATAGCAATCTCATTTTCGTTCACACCTGTGAGCGTTGAACATTTCATTACATATTTGGCAAGTGTAAGCTTTCTATGTTCGTCTTATGGTAAAATATGCATTTCCTTCTAAGTTCGGTAAGTTGAAGCATGGAACGGAAGACCAAGACATAATTCATAGGCTTTACTATCTATGCTTTGCAGCTTTTGTAACAGGTGTTTAGGGCACTGAAGAAAGCCTCTTGTGCATAGCATAATTTTGATCGGATCAGTGATGTAGGTAAATGTTTTAAAGTGTTTATATCCTGACACCAGCTTTGTTTACTGATAATTTTCAAAAAGTTAAGTGCTTTTCTAGCTTTGTTCAGAAGGTACTAAATATGAAAATTCCACGTTAATTTAGATGTTAAATATACTCCTAAAAATGTCACTGAAGGTTTGTAAGTGTGACTGCATCCGTTTTAAAAGAGGGCAAATCGCTTGTATCGGCGCCATTGTCAAATAACACCATATATGTTTTCTCACAAGAAAACATTAGACCATTCGCAAACATGTATCTACCAAGACTGTCTAATTCATTTTGGTAAGTTTTTTTGTTGTTGTAGTAATTAAGTGTTCTTTTAGGACAATTTTTTCCTTATTGAAGTATTCATCCACATGCACAGATCGTCAGCATACTGCACAGCTATGATATTTTTGCTTGTATGTTTTGGAAGATCACAGAGTAAAATGTTAAACAACACTGGAGCTATCACAGAGCCTTGTGGAATTCCCATTTGCAATGATTTAAATTCAGAGTACGTATTTTCTAATTTAACTGGTAGCTTTCTGTCTTGAACAAATTCGCTGATATAATAATAAAGATTGCCAGATAGACTTATGTTTCTTCATTTGAATAACAATCTGGCATGCCAGACACTATCGAAAGCTCTTTTAACATAAAAAATGTAGCCAAAACGCTTTTTCGTTTCGCAAACTGGTTTTTAATTTGTGTGGTTATTTTAACTATATGATCGATGACTGATCTTCCTATTCGAAAACCGGCTTGATTGTGTGGTGTTACGTCATATTTATCACAACAATATATCAATCTATTCAGAACTATTTTTTCCATTAGTTTAGAGACATGAAAGGTTAAAGCTAATGGTCGATAACTACTTACATTTGTTGCAGATTTACCTTGTTTTAACATGGGAATTATTACTGACTGCTTCCAAATTCCTGGCATAATACCCTCTGACCAAATCTGTTGAAATATTGTTTGCAAATATTTTATGAAATTATTTGGTGTTTCAACATAGAATTAAAAATTGTGTCTAACCCTACAGATGATGTATTGTTAGTTAATGAAAAAAAATAGCATCATTCACCTCCTGTATTGTAAAAGGTGACTGACAAAAAGATATTTCATCAAAATATCAGATCTGTTGCGTAAAACTTGAAGACCTTGGAGTTCTGCGTGAGCAAGATTGGAATGCCTCAAGGGTTTGGGTTTAAGATCAGAGATTTGTCTCTGGCACAAGTCAATATACCAATCAACGAATACAAATTTACCAGAAGGGGGATACCAGACACTAGAGGAATACGGGAAAAGGCTGACAATGTCCCAAGAGGAGAGGCGTGTTGATGAGAGTAGAACACGGTTTGAAGATCCAAAGTGTGCTGCCGAAATTGCACATTAAAAAGAGATGCTGAGAAAAAAAACTGAATTGATGTGGGGTTTGAGGAGCATGCATTTTGGGCCCTTAGAAAGAACCTGACGTTGTTCGGGAAGTATCTGGAGGAATGGCAGTGATCAAGATGGCCACAGGTGCTTTGAGCATCAGGAGGCTGTAAAAAGAATGTTTCTATGATTCTGAAGGCTCTCCAGTTTGTCAGTTTTCCTTCTTTTTATAGAATCATACAGTCCTTGCTTTGACTTGACTTTGCTTTGATTATTTTGTTTAGACTAGGGTAATATTACACTATCATGGCTGAATCAGTGAAACTTAGATAGGAAATCACGGGGCGGAGAGAGTCTCTTGGTCAAGAGTTAGTCGCATTTGTGACTACTCAATATGAAAGGGAAACAGAAAAGGCCCCACAACAGAAATGGAAATTAAAAGAGCTGGAATATGAAACCATACAGCGTGATGAAATAAGAGATCATCAGTCTGCAGAATAGGGAAAATAAGAGAGCAGGAAGAGGAATAGCATGTTAATAATTAACTCGCTCTCAAAAAGCTTGAAAAAAAAACTGCAGAGACCTACAGCTCTTCTTACATGGACAGTCAACTTCTCAGCCTCCCGTCCAAATTTCAGCCACGAATTTCAGTGTGGGTCCTTTCAATAAAGCTGCAGAAAGCATTGACGCATACCTTGACCGATTCAAGAGATTAGCAACGGAATTCAGCCTGGATCCGGAAAAGTGTAACATCAAACTCGAACAAGGTCTCTTATGACGTGTATGCTGAATTACCACCAAATAAAGTCACTGATTAAGATTCAATTAAATGAGCGCTCCTTACTCGGCATGAGCTGGTGGCCAAAGCATACTGAAAGAACTTTTGAAGCAAGCAGTGTGGCAGGAAAGAAACATATGGCCAGTTCATGGATACGCTTGTAACTTACCTCCATAAATAGTTAGTATTGTCCAACCATGACCAGACATTTGTCCGACTGGCTAAACTCATCCTCTATGAGCAACCGCGTGACACAATATCCACTAAATTACATCCTTTCATGCCAGAACAAGGTGCTTCAATGCTAGCTGATCTGATCAAGCTAGTGGATAGGTACACCACTGCCCATGATGAAGCAAAGTCTCACAAAAGAAAGCATGATAGGGATTCGAACTCCTCGCAGTCATAAAAGTCTCAAAACAAAACCCAAGCACGAAGTGGGAAAACACAAAATGGGAAGTTGGCCCCTGATGGCTAAAACAGTGACAGCAGCGCTACTGGCCACACTGCAAAATGAAATCCTACAACACATCAGACTGTAGAAAGCTGGCCTCGACCAAAACATCGCACAGCTGCCAAGTAATAGACAATTCCTCTCTCGAAAGGCTGCGATGAACCACACAGGGCACACAGCATCATATGCCATCTGTCAGTGAGCGAATTATAGTAAATAACACACCAGTCACGTACCTGTATGACTGTGGATTGTCATATGACGCCATACTAAGAGCATCACTTGTTGATCCAACTGCTCTCACAAAAGAGACCGTGACACTACAAAGAACTGACCTGACTCTAACCGCAACAAACTTGCCCATGGCGACTATCACAGTTGATACTAGATATGCTAAAGGAGAGATCAAAGCAGCACTTGTGGACAACAGAATCCATGACCTCATCTTCGGGTACTTTTATGTCATCCTTAGGAGTGCACCTCATCCTGAAACTGTATCCACAGTTCAGACGAGGGCTCCCGAAAAACAAAACCCTCTACCCCACAGGGAGATGAAACAGCCTCAGCTGACTGACTCGATCTTCGCCACGTGCTTTAGGAAGCAGCGCAAAAGTTTGTGGGTAAGATCATTACATAATTTGTGCAAATAGTAATGGTCACATCAAACTCAAGAGATGTGCATCTGAATCGATCGGTGAGTGAAGCTGAACTGTTTATAACACAGTCTGCTTCTTAGGCGCATCGTTTTACACCCATGTTTTGGCGCTCTCTCTCTTCTCTCTCTCTCTCTCTCTCTTCTCTCTCTCTCTCTCTGAACTGTGTTAACTGCCTGATGGGGCCAAACAGACTTGTTCCACAAAGAAAAATCTGGGGAAAATCATGGATGGCTTTTCATCACAAACAGTATTACCTTTTCCCTTTTATGGACAAAGCAAATCTAGGAAGTCAAATATTTGAGTTAAAGCGCATGTCAGGATGGATAACAATAGAGATGTCGACTGTCTGCATTACAAGCGCATCGATTCACATACATTAAAAAAAAAAACCTTTTTTCTCTTACTGAACTGCTAGGCTGACGGATAGGGCTAACTTGCTTTGGGAGTGCCAACCAGTGCCATTTGTCCTGTGAAAACAGCGGGGCCACACTTGCTAAAACGTGAGCTCTAAGACAGATTACTTCCCTTGCAGATTTCCAAACATTGTCTGTTTGTGTGTTGCGTTTGGCTACTGTCTTTGCATTCCAGAAGACGGCTATGGAAAAGATTGCAAGTCGATTGAACACTGACTGGTAGATTCACTCTTTCAGTGCGGGCGCTTGCAATGATATATCAGTGTTAGCGTTCAGTGTTTCCCCCTGTAGCCGGCCGTTTTGTCCGACCCAGCCGTTTTGTCCGAGGTTGGACAAAACGGCCGGGTCAGACAAAACGGCCGGCTAAAACCCGGCTGTTTTGTCCGACTTTCAATTTTTTTGTCGGACAAAACAGCCTGGTTGGACAAAACGGCCGGCTATAGAGCGTAAGCGGCCGTTTTGTCCCTTACTTCACTGGCAAAGAAGTATAAATTCGTGGCGTTCTGTTTTTTCTTCTTTTCTTTTTCTTTTTTGTTTTTTTTTTCCTGTCTGTCTACCCCCAAGTAAAGAAATCACGTGGAAAAAAAAACATTCGGCCGTCATGCCCCCAGGTGGCCAATTTGGCGTCTTAAGCTGACCATTGGCCGGCAGGGGCCATGACCATCGAGTGGGTCTTATTCTCGTGATTTCTTTACTTGGCTGCAGGAGAGAGAGGGGGGAGTGAGGGAGGGAGGGAGGGAGAGAGAGAGCGAGAGAGAGAGAGAGAGAGAGAGAGAGAGAGAGAGAGACAGACAGACAGACAGACAACAGACACACACACACACACACACACACACACACACACACAGGTGGCACATCACGATACAACATTTGAGGTGACTGTGTCAAACCGTTGGGGTCTTGGGACAAACAATTGACGCACCCTCAATTTTGAGTCTGACGTTGTCTGTGACCTTTACCTTGACCTTAATTGCTTTGACATATTTGGAGAGCAATAAACCAAACAACCTTCATACCAATTTTCAGCTTCCTATGTCGACGCTGCCCGCGATATGGCTAAAAATAGATCTTCGGTTTTGAAGGTCACACGTCAAGGTCATAACCTTGACCTTAAACATTTGGAAAAGGTGTATTTAAGCCACCCCCTCCTGTTTTCTTGCTTCTTTGTGTATTTGCAGTATTGTCTTTTTCAATGTAGATAGGGGTGTCTTTCATCTACATTTTGAGGAGACTACGACCTTGATCGGTTTACAATATTTGGACGCACCATAAGCCAAATCACCTCCATGTTAAGTTTCTACATCCTATGTTTTCCAGTGCTCGAGATATGGCTAAAAATAGGTTTTCAGTTTTCAAAGTCATTCGCAAAGGTCATGACCTTGACTTTGAAATATTTGTTTGGAATATCTTCCATCTAAGGTGGCACAACATCACATAAAAATTGAATTGCTTCTGTCTACCCGTTCAGAATACATGATTGCAACAAAAATTTCCCCACCCTCAAATTTTTAGGGTCCTTGACCCTGATTGGCCTACAAAGGTCGTACGTCAAGGTTATGACCTTGTTGTTCGGATCTCTTGCCATTCTTGTGCCACACCACCACACAAAGTTTGACGCGACTCCGACTTTCCGTTCGGAAGATATCCTTGCGACAGACAGAAAAAAACAAACAAACAAAACAAAAACAAACAAACAAACAAAAAAACAACCCCAGAACGCGACGAATTTATATTTCTTTGCCAGTGGAACTGGGCAAAGAACAATTAAAAAATATATCGGACAAAACGGCCGCTTACATAGAGCCGGCCGTTTTGTCCAACCAGGCCGTTTTGTCCGACAAAAAATTGAAAGTCGGACAAAACAGCCGGGTTTTAGCCGGCCGTTTTGTCCGACCCGGCCGTTTTGTCCAACCTCGGACAAAACGGCCGGGTCGGACAAAACGGCCGGCTACATCCCCTGCTGTCAGTGACGCTGTCATTATGCTGTAAACGTAGTGTTTAAGGTCAACTAAGTGATCTGTTCTCTATTCATCCGTTTGGATAGACCTCTGCATTATGGAAAATATATTCATGGAGATATTTGTTAACATTGGTTCCTCTATTTCCATAATCTTGGATTCACTTCATTTTATTTTGATATGATTGCACTATTTGTCGGCACTGATTTCATTTTATTTTGATATGATTGCGTTATTTGTCGGCACTGATGTTGTTGCTTCGTAAACTAGCCTGTTAGGTCTGTGTCGTAACTGCTCGTATGTGACGTTAAGTCAAAGATTAACAGTTGGTAATCGTTATTTCCAACTGAGCCAGTCGTTCAGCCTGGTTTTTTAAAATGTAATTTTGCCAAATTGGGGTATCTCACTACACAGTGTGTCTCACTCACATGCCAGACTGGACCAAGGTGTCTGCTTCAGACCAGATGTAAAGTGATATATCGCAGCACTGTCTCAGTCAATAAGCATAGCATTGGCTTGTTTCAGTTTCATCAAGGAGGCGTCACTGTGTGCGGACTAGTCCATATACGCTACACCACATCCGCTAAATTTTGAGACCACACTGCGCATGATTTTGGCTTGCTTTGTTAATCACTAAAGGGTGCCATTCGTTGTACGTGTTCTTATAAGACTCTTGCACATCAGTCAAGGTTCGGTTTTGTATCCGGAGCGCCTGTTCTGTAGACGCTGTGTTACTTGTTGGGCTATTTATTTTTCTAATATAATGTTATCAGTGTTTATACTGACCATGTTGTTTGAAAACTACCATTGATCTGATTTGTATTTATCTATTTATTTATCACACTATTGGTGCTGCTTCTTGTATTGACAATTATTTAGCCATAGCCTCACATGACTTCGTAAAGTATGGGTTCTCAGTTGTCATCTATTGATAGTCTCATTTAGCTGCTTCAACTGTGGGCTTTCAGTTTTTTTGCCTATTTACTATCCACTTTGCTTAAATTATTAGTCTTCCATTGAAACTTATAGTATTTAATGGCTGTACAGAGCAGATTATTGACCACTTTGTGTTAAAAGACTAAATTCTTAGCCCGAACAGATAAACAGGTGTGCGTCTGACTCACATAGTCAATTAAAACTGTACACTGGGGAGAGTGATATTATCAGCTCTTCGGTTAAAACCATTCGGTATTTCAATTTCAAATTAACCATGCTTGACTTGACTTGACTTGATCCCTTAGACGTCGGTCCGTGGGGGCACCCCTGAAGCAGTGACAACCATCCTTCTCCATTCCTCTCTGTTCTCTGCCCTCCGTAATGTATTTCTCAGCCGCAGGCCTGTCCACTCCGTGATGTTATCTTCCCATCTTTTCCTTTGTCGACCTCTTCGCCTTTGTCCTGGTACTGTGCCCTGCATGATTGTCTTGGCAAGGCCTGTAGATCGTATGATGTGTCCATACCATTTCAATTTGCGTCTTTTTACTGAGGTTAGGAGATCGACATATGGACCAATTTCATTCTCAATGCGCTTTTTAACTTCCACATTGCTGATGTGATCTCTGTATGAGATGCCAAGGAGTCGTCTGAAGCTATGAATACACAATTCCTTTACTATTTTGTTATCCATGTTATATGTGATATTTTGTTTCGTGTCTTTCATGCAATGTCTTCTCCTTGCCTTACCATTTTGTGAAGAACACAAATCTGGCTGGACTCTGCTACATTTGAGTGGGACCCAGTCTTTGCCTGCTCTCTCCTACCCTTACCATCCATCCCATTCGGCCCATTAGATCTGGCGCTGTGAGTATGATTACTTCACCACGCTAACTGTCCCATTCCTCCCCTACCATTACCAACTTTGTCCAAAACACATACGCGAGCGCGCGCGCACGCACACACACACATTCACGCGCGCACTCACACACACACACACACACACACTAAAGGCTAAAGGGGTGGGGATGGGAGACGGATGAAAAAAGGCATTAGATGAATATCAATCCTTCCTAGCAGTTTGAAGACCATCATGGTCTGTCTTTAATAGAACCATTTCAACTGCCGTCTAATGGCGTTTTGTCCCTGATTCACCCCCCCCCCCCCCCCACCTTAGGGTCCACTTGTCAAAAAATAACCGCCAATCATTATGTGCACTTTCACCACCAAATCTCCTTGGCTTAAGGCTGTGTCAGGCTAATTTGAATAGGCTAGAACAAAAGTAATCAAAATGTTGTTTCTCTGCATATTATGTGGATGTCTCATTGTCAACTCCTAGAACATTACCAGCCTCTAAATCCCCCGATCGATTCTGCCCCCACCCACCTCTCACCCCCTGATATTGTTGTGTTCGTACTTGGCATAAGGAATAACCTGCAATCTTTTAAGGTACGCCAACTTCACAACACCAAAGAGTTAAAAAACAACAACACAGAATTCAACGGCACCCAAAAACAGCAAGTGATGGGCCGAAAAGCAAAGTGAGACGAAAACACCTTAAGGAAATCAGCTGCGTTAAAAACAAGTCATTACTTGAAACGTAGTAAATGTCGTTGAAAATCTTTGAACCTGTGCTTGAGGGCCCCTTTGGGGATACAAGGAAAATCAAAAGGTGTCAGCAGTCAGTGGTCGGTTTTACTGCAGCCACGCATTTTCAGTCACATCAGTGCTGACAAGCAGCTAAGAACAGTGCAAAACAGCCTCTATATCTTCTAACAGCCTTTACATCTTCTAACAGCCTTTACATCTTCTAACAGCCTTTGGATCTTCTAAGAGATGCAATCTCTCAATGATTTACCACATAAATAAATAGTGAGTGAAAACAAGTGGAGACCAGCAATTCCTCCGTCATTAAAACGCTTTGAAAAGACATACAAATTGGTTTTTTTTTAATTGGGAGGAGGGGTTGGGGGGGGGGGGATAAAATGGGAATGAAAGAGGTGGCGTTGGATTATGAGTAAAACGTATTTTACTAGCAGTATGCAAAGACCATTAACAATCCGTCTTGAAAACAGAACCATTTAACTGGCTGCTCAGAGGTGCCTTTCGTCTGCTGATTCAGAGTTATCTGCGCGAGCTGCTTGATTGTGTTGCTCGTAATATACTGATGCATATACAGATATGGCTGTCTGGCTGCCCCAAACGGACGGATTGCAAACACTTCCAAATCCGTCGAAACCGTAAAGAGTTTTACCACCTGCCACGCTCGGCCGTATGAGTTAGGATCAGTTTTATGCCAATTACGCACAAGCCACTCTTTTTATACCCACTCATCTTCTTTTGAAAGGTGAAGAAGCTCCGTTGTGCATTCCATGCAACGTACCTCTAACAATTAAGCAGATTATATATGAGTGTTGGGACACTAAAATGTGCAATGAAGACAGCAAATTCCATGAAAATCATGTGAGTAGACATCCCACTAAGTGTGATTTTTCAATTCTTGTCAGAGATCAACAGTTTACATACAGTTTATCATCAGAGCTAAAATTTCACGGAAGAAACATTTTTGAGCATGGAAGAAACATTTTTGAGATGTTTTAGCGTGTTAAGGTCTGTTTTAACAAGTTGTGGGTTTTTAACAAGAATTGATTTTGACGAGGTATGGATCCTCGCGGTCGGCTGAGTTCAAATAACATGAACTGAACTGAATCGTCCGTCTGTCTCTGGTATGTGACTGTCTGGCTGCCCGTCTCCAACACACTGTCTATTTAATTTTCTTCTGAAGACCCACGTAAGCTGAATAAACCTTTAGTACACAAAATAGCACACTCATAGCTTGCTGCCAACCATCTCAAGATTGCTTATTCTTCATTTCTGTTGTCATGAGTGTTGTTTTTCTTGCCTGAAGAAGACCTAAGAGGTTGTTTTGTCCTGTAATTCGTTTGTTCATGTTATGTGGCGGAGTTAGTTTAAGTACCTTTCACAATTTACAGAATGATGAATCAAGGAAACTTGCCACTTCAAAATGTTCAGATACGTGTCCGCCCCGTTGTCTAAACTGTGTGAATACAGAAATGTGTATTGGGAATCAACATAACCAGAACCCTTAGAAGGTCCCATTGCATTACTGAAACAAGAAGCTTGTTGCCTATTTTATTCCTATCGTTAACGGTTAAAAGACAGACAACTAGACTAAGGGCATATTGCGTCAACAGATTGTTAGTGACTCTCTACGACCATTGTCAGTGGAACTGTGGAAAGCGGACACCCAACAGCAAATCGGTCATGAAAGGACAACATGAAGGACGCTATGAACTTAAGATAATTAAGGACAGGCAACTGTGGTGATTGTCGATGGTAGACCAACATCCGTTATCACATCCTGACCATCTGAAGTCATGGGATCAACTTGGACTTGATATTACCACGAAACCGGAACCAAGCTGTAAATTCGAGTTCTGGGATCACAGACAAAGACACCCTGCAAATTACAGGGAATTTTGTCGGCAGTTAAGCGTGAATTGGAAATGTCCCTGTTCCGGAAACGACGTGAATAGCATTAACATTCTGAATCCCTCCTTTCCCACATTAAAAACACACACACACATATACAAACAAACAAAAAACAAACAAACTCAGGGCTTTTTGTGCGCAGTGGCACTAAAACAGGAAATGACGCAAGAGGTTGACTCTGCCACACGAGAGCAGTCAAGGGAAATTTCTATGGTCCCGGAGACAAGCTGGTCAATGAGAACGGAGAGGATCTATAAAATCATTACAGGCAGGCAACCGACACAAAGGGAGAGATTTCATGGCCATACTTGGCTCGCCCAGAAACGGGGTTTGTGGAGTGACAAAAATGTCAATTGGTTAGATAGATGACTGTGTGTCCTGAAAGCACGAGGGGCAGAGCTTTCTTTTTTAATGTTTATATTATAGGTGACTTTGGAGAACCAGACTGTCGTTAACCTGGTGTGTGCGTGCATGCGCGCGTGCGCGCGCGCGTGTGTGTGACAGAGAGAGAACTTTTGTGTGTATGTATATATACACACAAGCTGACGCAAAGTGGTGAGCGCGGCGAGAGAGAGAGAGAGGAGAGAGAGAGAGAGAGAGAGAGAGAGAGAGAGAGAGAGAGAGAGAGAGAGAGAGAGAATGACAAAGATTCTGACAATGACAACAGTCTTAATGTCAACGGGGGACAGAACAGTATCCCGCGAGTATCGATATGAAAACAGTAAAAAAAAAAACCTCAAAATCACTACAAAGATATGATTTTTCTCGTTTTGCACATACCACTTGATATCACACACAACACACACACACACACACACACACACACACACACACTCACACGCACGCACGCACGCACACACATATATACGTGCGCACGCACACGCACACATACTCAAACACGCGCGCGCGCGCGCGCACACACACACACACACACACACACACACACACACACACATCACACACACACACACACACACACACAACACACACACACACACACGCACGCACACACACTCACGCTCGCACACACCATGCACGAACTCAAGCAAACGCATACAAAAAATTGTCGAACCAGCGAGCAGATTGATGCAGCATAGTATATCATTACTCGTCAGCGAGATACGATATTGTTAAGAAAACTGTATATTACACTTTGAATAATACCCGGTTAACTCAATTTACTTTTTCTAACTTATTAAGCTTCTGCAACATGCTTTGCTAAATATGCAACAGTGTCTTCTCCTTCTGAGGAGAGAATGCTCACCAAGTCGTCTCTTGCTGCTACAGGCATAGAGGACAAGCCAGAATTATTTCTAATCTTAGCATACGCTGTGCAGTGAAACGCAGAATGAACCTCATCTTCACATGCATTTGCATCCAAACAAACCGGGAAGCGTCTGAAACACTTTCAGTATCAAATCACCACTGATTTGTATACAAGCCAGGAGTTCGTGTTCGAAATGTAATCAGAGTATCCCTGTGCCATTTATTCGACACTGTTGTGACGTACTTTTCGTGTTCCATAACATTTTTAAATGGGACAGACTAAGAATATAAATGATTGCTTTCTAGTTTTGAGTGCCAGGTTTGTTTGAAGCACGATACTAATCTGTCTGAATTCTGATAGAAACATTCTCTCATCCCCAACCTCTTCATTTAGCCGTACTATCCCAAACCCATTCTCTGTAAGAATGTTTTTCACATTACTTAACAAGTTCAGCTTTCCCGAATCCTGTTTTAACATAATATACGTTTGCTTATACAGTCCAGATTCTAGCAGTGTAACTAGTTTTAACCAATATTTTATACATCTCTCAAAAGGCACTAGTGGACACTGGGAATCTGCCTGTTTCAGCATACATCAACTGGCTAGAAGCATGCAATGGGATGTTCAAAAACACTTCATGGCAAAAACATGTACATTCTCCATGTGTTCATTTTGATGGAATCCCCATATTTCAGATGCATATAACAATACTGACCCAATTTGAGCATCAAAAAGTTTCCAAACAATGACAGATCAAAAGAATACAATAATTTTCATCGTTTTATGGATTGCAATGACTCCACGTTTGGCTCTTGTTTCTGCCCACCCTACATTTAAACTTAATTTGGTAGTAAAAACAATCTCTAGACATTTATACGAATTCTGACTCTCAATACCGCCATTTCTCTCTGGCTGATAGATGACCTCCTTTCCTAAACACCATAATGTTAGTTTGATTCCTATTCACAATCAAGTTAAGTCTGTCAGCTTAATCAAGTTAAGTCTGTCAGCTTCTTCTTTTAGTGCGTGTAAATGAGTTCGTTGCCCAACAACTGTATCTGATAACTACATTACATCATTACAGAACAAATAGTTCAACAGCTCCTGAAATGATTTGTATGCCATGTCGTCCGTTTCTATATAATTCTATAGCGAGTTTATTCATGAAAAATGAAAACACGATGACGGGAAGATGGCGACCGGTGACCATCGACTGTGCAGCGCTCTCTTTATATTTTCAGTGTACGATGTTCAGAAGCAATGATGTGGAGACTTCCCCTGTGAAACAATAACCTGTTTAGTGTTTACAGCTTTCAGAGAAGGCACGAATAAACCTTTTTCAGTGTAGAGTGAAATGTAGATCAAACCGGTTTGTGTTCAGTGATGTGTGCGACCGTGTCGGGCTGGCTGACTTTAGTGTGTACGTTATTGTCACGGTGAGTGTGCTGTTTCTTTTCAAGTTATTGTCACGGTGAGTGTGCTGTTTCTTTTCAACAGACTGTTGAAAAACATCGTAGCTGAGTGCACCAGGGAAAACAACCACTCTTACCTGGAAATTCGTTTGCCAACTATCTTCGTTCAAGCTCACCCTATCTTATTTTGCACGAAAACCCCCCTTTTCACGTCCTTCTCATGTCAGTTTTTGCCAAAATTAACACCTGTTTTCTAAACAAAATTAACACGCAAAAACAGCAAAAATCGACGTAATCAGTACTTTAAAATGTGGGTTTTCATGCAAAATAAGATAGGGTGATCGTGAACAAAGATATTTACATTCTCTCCAGGGTCATAAAAATCATTATAAAAAAGTAGAGAACTAATAAACACCAGTTCTAGCCCATCCACCCTCAACCAGTTTCGGGTGGATGACTCTAGAACTGGTGTTTATTAGTTCTCTCTTCAATAACCAAAAAAATAACGATTATCTACAAACAAACATACTGTGTAGGGTTATCCGTTTTCAATACTAATTTACTAAACTTTTCAGATTTCAGTTTTTGCTTAATCCTGTGTTTTTCCTGATCATTTTCAATAACATCATTTTCGCGCATACATTCATCAAATGCGTCTCTGTCTTTCATGTGAAATAAAACTACAGTCTTTAATTGTTCTCTAAAGTCTTTTAAAACGGAGTTATATTTTTGACATAAAATCCACACACTTATCCCAGCATGTCTTCCACTGAAAGCCAGTTTTGACAAAGTGTTTCTCTTTTTAACTATGTCTCTTTCTGCTGAACAGTCATCTATAATAAATAGTGTCTGCGTTCCCTCAAACAATTTATAAAAGTGTTCTAAACACTCACTTAGCTTATTGCTGGGATCAATTAAATATATGTCATCATCCGCCCATATAAACCTTCTATCATTATATGCTTTGTTCCATTTAAGTGTTGGGCAGAAAATTACTATATGATCAAAATTATAACGATAAACTGTTTGTAATAGGTCGAGGACAAATATTGTTTTTCCACAGCCAGTCTGCCCACAAATCATTGAACAATGAGGGGATTTTATCATAAAGTTTAACATCGGCATTGACACCAAAGTTGTCTGCTCCATAGTTTTATAACATAATTTAATCTAATCCAGTTATTATTTTTATCATACTCTCCGTCAAAACTTGTTCAGTATAATAAAACCCTATGAGGCCTAAATGTGTAACATTAATCCAATTCAGTTCTGTAAGATTGTTTCTATTTAAGTCAACATTGATTTTGTTGCTTGTTGTTATGACCTTAATATCCTCACCATTGTGAAGAACGACGATGGTAACTTTAAGACGTTTAACGTCTAAGTTTTGCCAGCTAATATTAATTCCTTTTATAAGGACGTCACTAACGCCCACAACCCCATCCCTCTCCACATCTTTAAAGACAGAAATTTCAAATATCATTGTGAACGTGTCTCCTAATTTCCTATGTGGAAAGAACTGTAATTTTGTAGAAGCTTCGCCATGATCACATTAGTGGAAAGTTCAGAGGAGCAGCACACAGTAAATGCAATCTTCAACTAAAGTTTGAACCAAAGACATGGAAGCTGCCTATATTCTTTCACAACTTGCGAGGTTACGAGTCTCACCTTATAATGCAAGCAGTAACCGACGCCTTTAGGGTGTCATGCATTGCACAGTCATCAGAAAAGTACATGTGTTTCACTTTAAATAACATGTCTTTTTATGACTCTATGCAGCACATGATGGGTTCGTTAGAGTCACTAGCTATGTCCTTAAAATCCTGCCCAATAACGGAAGAATATTTTGACCCAACACTTGTTAGAAAGGGTGTTTACCCTTATGAATACATGAACAGTTGGAAAGGTTTGATGAAGACACACTTCCTCCTAAAGTTGCGTTCTGTTCCAGTCTTAAAGGAAAGGAAATCAGTGATTCTGATTACCAGCATGCTCAAGATGCGTGGCAGAAGTTAAAGTGTAAAACAATGGGAGACTATCATGATGCATACTTGATGGCCGACGTTTGTTTGTTGGCGGATGTCTTTGAAAATTATAGGAAGACCTGTATGAAACATTACAGTCTGGATCCCGCGCATTACATTTCTGCACCCGGGATAAGTTGGGACGCTTTCTTAAAGTTTACTGGAGTACAGATTGATTTATTGTCAGATTTACCAATGATTCAGATGATTGAAAACGGATTGCGCGGAGGAATTAGTATGGCATCGCATCATTACTGTAAAGCAAACAACAAATACTTGGACGATTATGATCCGAGTAAAAGGTCTAACTATCTCATGTATTTAGATGCAAACAATCTGTATGGATGGGCAATGGCGCAATCGCTTCCATTACGCAACTTTAAAATGTACACAGGTGGCGGTACAAATAATATTCAAAGAGCATTAAAGTGGTTGAGCAGTTTGACGCCAGATCGGAAACGGGGCTTTATTCTAGAAGTTGACTTAGAATATCCTCAGGAACTCCATGACCTGCATATGACTATCCATTAGCAGCAGAAAGTCCTAAAGATGGCAAAAACAGAACCACCATAAAACTTGTGCCTAATCTTCGGGGCAAAAAAATTTAGGTATAGTCATTACAGACATCCTAACAATTTTATTTGAAGACATGGATTTTTAAATTGACAGCTGTTCCTCGAAAATACTTGATGAGAACAATTCTGAACCATACATAATGGAAGAACAAGAACTCAGAACTAAATCCCACAGATACTTCAGAAAAAAGACTTTTCAAGCTGATGAACACTCTTGTTGTTTCGGAAAGACTATGGAGAATCCGCACAAGCGTACAGATGATAGATTGACACCAGAGAGAACGATGCAATAAAGCTTACTTCCTAAACCTAAATATCAGACTTCAGAAGATTTCATGATCAGCTTTTGGTATAATGATGAAAAAAAAAAAAAGTCAAATTGGGGGGGGGGGACAAACCTGAATTATTGGGTTATACCTGTTTTTATAATTATCAAAGCTTTTGAAGTTCGAATTTCTTATATGACTACTTTTTAAAGCCCTTGTATTCCTGATCCAGAGTACTTTACACAGATACAGAATAGTTTTTTTTATAATATCCCTACTGAAGACATCTATAAAGACATGGGCATTAAAGTAGCTAAAGAGGCAGCGGGATGGGTACGACACATTCAGATTTATCCTAAAGATTCGCTCTTGCAATTCAAACCGTTAACAAGAAGGTATTAGGAAAAGATGAAGATGATTATCAGGAGGGGTGTTAAAGAGTTTAATGGTTACGGTCGAAAAATGTACAGTATTTAGAGCCAGGAGAAAACCATTAAAGAAAGCAAAAGATATTACGCGCAGTGTTGCAGTCCAAACAACCTATCACATGACAACTACAAAGACAGCATATGTTCAATAAGACCGTAACTTTTCATTCATACAAACGTAAAACTACGTATCCCTAATCAACAAAGATTAACACAACTGTTGTAACAAAGAATTCATAGATAGAACACACACAAAACGTGTGTTTATTACCCAGAATTTACATATGCAATCGGGCATTGGAGAACGCATAATTATATATCAATCTTCGGGTTTTAAATTCGGGTCCCATATTTTTTTCCTCAACATATATACTAGAAAATCAATTATACATCCCTTTTCCAATACAGACAAATTTTTTCACATGTTTTGCTTGATGTTGCTCGAATTTATTTTTTATATTCAAGATATTCTTTAATTCCATATTAGATAGTCA
The DNA here is from genome assembly GCA_018398815.1 of Conus ventricosus. Taxonomy (NCBI): domain Eukaryota; kingdom Metazoa; phylum Mollusca; class Gastropoda; order Neogastropoda; family Conidae; genus Conus; species Conus ventricosus. The sequence goes on along the minus strand of CM031614.1, from coordinate 29,508,389 downwards.
AAATTGGGATTTTGGGCTGTAGGTGATCTGGGATGTATAGCATTTGTTGCTGAACCCTCACAAGTGTTGCTATAATAGCACAATCGTATCATATGTTTCCTCGAATTAATGTCCAAGGACTCTTTCTTTATCATTCTGCTCCTTCTTTTGATTCCATTTCATTCCAGGTTCTTTCTTTTGGCCCTTCCCATGTTTAAGCCAAAATATATTTTTTACGTAAATCAGTTAAAGCGGAACTGTGATGTCCGGGCGGGATTATTATTGCAGTTTTCTTATATTCTTCACAAAAGATCTTTGAGGAGCTGGTTGTTTTGTTGTGTCCAGTTTCTCGTAAATAATACAACGGCGTGATTCATCTTATACAATTCATTTTATTTCAATATGGGTCTACACTCCAAACTGGATCGTTGCCCAGAAGCGAGTGTCCCTTCTGCTTCTCCCGGCAAATAAAGGAACCTTACTTTTCAAACCAAATGGGTAATAGTTTTGCATGATGAAGACTCTCCTACAACAGCATTTATTGTTTTGTTTTTTATTTGCTTGTACTGGTTTTAGACCCGTTAATTTAAATTCCTTTCATTATTCATTGAGCGCGCAAAACTGAGGGCAGTTCTTCTAACCCATACTGATATGCGAGAATTTGTCAATCAGCTCTCTGTGATACTGGTAGGAGACAAGCCTTTCAGATAACTGTTTGTTAAAGGTTTACAACTAAAGCCCTGATCTGTGAACCCCGGCATGGCACTTTTAATGGAAACTCTAAGTTTTAACAATAAATGATTTACTTGGCCTTTAAATTCTTTTCCATCATCGACTTATGAATTCATGCGAGGATAAGTTACGGGCCTCCGATGGTATATCAGGTGTATGGCAACTCTTTTTGTTTTTAAAGGTTCCGCATCTATGTATCTTGAAGCTATGTCAATGACTGTCAGTGCTAACTTAAATCTTTTTCGAGTTCTTAATCGTAACATGGGGCAAATATAGAAGTCCATTTGATGGTGTCGAACGGTAATTGTATTCCACAAAGTGGAGGTCTCAGTATATCGTTATGGTGCAGTAAATACATTTGCCAAAATACGCTTGTTTAGATACCATTTTCCATTGCTGTTTGTTCCTTACTCCTCTGCTTGTGTCTTATGCATTTTGATTGCTGTTAAATTCCCGGGGTTCACAAAATCCTTTGGGCGAATTAATAGATTTTGGTTCATTTTTTTATTCAACCAATATTATGCGCAACAAAATACACAGCCTCATACCAAAAGACTATAAACAACTATTTCTTGGGCAATCTTTGGTTTTTTTTCTGATGGTTGAGAAAAGTCCTGAATTTTGGGTGGGGGAGGGGCAATGTCCTCGATTGTTTGCCTGTTCCAAGATAATATTCTTTATGCTTGTATCAACATCATAAATGGTAAGCTGCTTGTCCCTGTTTTTTTCCTGTGTCGTTAATAAAAATCTTAACTGCTCAATTCGCTGCTTTTCATAGTGATCTAGTGCTGCAACTAGTTGCTCCACAGCTTTGTTATGGTCTTTTTTTCCTCATCGCCGTCCATCGCCGAAGTTACAACTAATGCATAATTACTTTCCGCTAAAAGCAAGCCAAATTAAACCACAGCACCACCTATCATCATTACAATGAAAGCCAATTTTTTATAAATGAACATTTATTCACTTTTACATATTGATAACCTGTCTGGAATTTATTCCTTGCTTAACTAGAAAATCTTTCGTAGCAAATGAAGCTGCAAGATAACAATCAGTTATGCCTGAGTCTTCAAAGTCTAGTTTGCCAAGATCTGCCGGTTTTATTTTAAACAACTTTATACGCAAGCATTGTGTATCCTACACTTAGGCCCCCAATAACAGCCAGAATGGTATATCAAGGTGCTGTAACAGTTTTTTCGGTGCTCATTTTTAAAAATAAAATAAATATAATTAATAAAAAACATGAACTGCGATGATCTACTACAGCTACAGGTGCAGGCCTAAACCTTCCTGAACTTATGCATGATCAAGTTGTTTGACAACTTATTATGTCCAAAAAGGAAAGGCTGTATTCTTTGGCAGCATGTGGAAAAACCAAAACAGTACCTCGAAAATTGAATTCAGCATAGAAAAGATTTCAACAAATGTGCGCCCAACAAGACATTGTAAAAGTAATCAACAACAAGTATGAAGGCGCAACTAGGATCAAGAATGGTAAAAAGTGTAACAAACGGTTCTATAGTTGTACCACTAAACTAGTTAGTAATTTGCCGCCCCATTGATACTGAACAAGAATTTATGTATGATTTTAACGCAAGATCCAGTTTTAACCAAAGTCATTAAGTCTCTAAGGGTGTGATCTTTATTTACAGATATGGACATTATTGTCGCCAATGATCCAGGATTAATTACTTTTAATCATATAGATTTTGTTACCCTTCACAATGACCCGAGCCAGAAAATCAAGCCAGAATCAGAAAACACTGATCAGGTGGGAGAATGTGACCAAGTAAAAAGCTCCTCATCTGGGCGTGTTTGCAGGCAGGAAAAAGATTAGCGGAGTGGAACAAACAACAAAAATTAATGTTACAATCACAGAATATAACTCATATGAAAACATAACACCCGCCGAACGGAACCAAACAAGTTGAATCAATGCCAGCTATAAAACGCCAGAACAAGAACAATTAGATTCAAGACCTACAGCACCAAAGTCTTCATGAATATTGAACTTAAAAAAACTGAGTCATATTGGGCACCCTTGCTGCTGCTGGGGGCGGTTATTACGGTTATAAAATATATACACCGCAACAGCAAAAACCAAAGAAGTCCAAACAATCTCCACCACTAAATACAGAAGCCGAACACAAAAGCATGCCAAAACCGCCAACAACAAAAGATCATTTTGATGCATTTCAAATGCAATAATATTTTAAGAACTTAATTTTAAAATTTTTTGTTTTTTTGATTAAAAATAGATCATGGCGGATTATTATTTGTTTAAAATGATGGAGTCAATAAATAAAGACATGGAGTCAATAAAAGACATATCCATAGACCAGAATTGTAATCAATGCAGTTGCTTACGATGTAAGAACTTCATTAAGATTTATGCTGACCGATTTCGCGCCAAGGACGCTGAGCAAGACATCCTCAACGATGACGCGTTTTTTGCGATTTAAGTTAAGAACTTGAGGTGTCTTGATCAAGTTCCTGAGGTGACTAGAGTAAGAACTTAGAAGTCACTTGAGGATGACTTGAGTAAGAACTTGAGGATGACTTGAGGACAACTTGACAACTTGAGTAAGAACTTAGAAGTGACTTGGGGTGACTTGAGTGTGTGCATGGGGTGGGGGCTAATAAACACCAGTTCTAGAGTCATCCACCCGAAACTGGTTGAGGGTGGATGACTCTAGAACTGGTGTTTATTAGAGAACTAATAAACACCAGTTCTAGCCCATCCAACCAAAACTGGTTGAGGGTGGATGGGCTAGAACTGGTGTTTATTAGTTCTCTAAAGTGCAAAACTCTTCGCATCTGGCCACATTACTGATCACCCCTGGGTCTAACTTGAGACCCTATGGCGCCCTAGGGCCCCAAGTCAGATCCAGAGGATCACAGATAATGTGGCCAAGATGCGAAGAGTTTTGGGAATATGCCTCTAATAGTGGTATTTCTTATACTTGCTTGCCTACTTTCAGTTTGTCTAATTTGGGGCAATTCTCTCACCCCCTTTTCAGTGGCTCTTCCTAGGACACACAAACAGATACACATTGTGGTTTGCGGGCGTTTATAGCCGCGCCAGTGACCCAGACAACACATTGTGGTTTACGGGCGTTTATAGCCTCGCCAGTGACCCAGACAACACATTGTGGTTTATGAGCGTTTATAGCAGCGCCACTGACCCAGACAAACGAAACACGAAAATGGGAAGAGTCACTAGAGGGCAGAGAAGAGGGCCAAATTTAGACTTTCAAAAACCACGCAAACAAGTACCAAACCATGCAGGCATATTCCCAACTTTACACTTTTAGGATTAATATATATACTGTGCAAACTGAAAGCTTTATAATTTTATGGTGTTTATGCATAAGTGTGACTGTTATTAAAATTGTTTTTTATTCAAGCAGAATAGTTTTAAAGGTTAAACAACAACTGTGCTTTAACGTACTTTTTAGTAGCTACTTTGTACAATATTCATATTAAAAGCTTTAGCAAATTAAACACAAAAACACAACTTTTAATAATCAGTTTTCTCTCACTGATCTATAAATAGATAATTTATTCAGGGAGGTAATTACATTTTATACATAATTAAAGGGAGATAAATCACTTTCATTATCATTGTTTTGCTTATTTTGATTGTTAATGATTACTCTGTGCAGGCGCTAACAAAGAAGGTAGAAATCAATACTCTACTACAACTGCTGCAAGAGAGCGGAAAAACCCAGGTCTCAAAATAGACCTCAGTAGCCTATTGATCGTTTGGCGGGGCGTGTTGCAGTGTGTGCGTTAACAGGCCCATGCCGCGGCTTACTTATTTTTTAATTGGCGTTTTTATTTGAGTTTAAAAATGAAGCCCGAAGTAGCTACAGAGCTTATTAATATACTTTACGAGTTGGATTGGGAGAGGGAGGCTGATAGAGAAGAGTTAAAGAGCAGGTTTGAAGAATTAATTACTGATCTTTTTGATCGCATAAATATGCGAGAAAGCGTTGAAGCAGGCCATCAGTAAAATACCAGATTCTTGGCCCCAACCGGTTATAAAGTTGTTTGCCATTTTAGTTGATAATATGGCTCCTGAAGATGTTATCTGACTGTTTCTACTGACTCTGAAGGAGTAGCTATTCGCTTTAATGAAGATCAGGTTTTACGATTAGAACAGACTATGAATAATAGCTGAATTTACATTTACAATTATTTATTTTAGATTTAAAAATGGCTGCCAAACTCAGTGAATCTGATTTAAAGAATTGTAATGAACTATTTGACGAAACAATGAAAGTATTTAAACATTGATTTTAGTGAATTTGGTTTTGAGAATGATGTAAACAATATAATAAAAGATCATAGTGAACTATTTAACGAAGCAATCAAAGTGATGAACATTGACTGTAGTGATTCAGAAAAAGCTAAAATATTAGTAGGTTTTATTGTAAGGTTAACGTGTCTTGAAGTGTTGCAACGCTTGGGTGAAGAATAAAAAGCGCGTTTTACTTACTTTTATTTACATTTATTTTTTTTAATTTACGTAAATATTTGAGTGAAAAAATGAACCTCACAAGCGAGTCTGAGTTTGAAAAACTGCCAGCCAGCACACTGGTGAAAGGTAGTGACAAACAATTAAGCAATATGTTTAGTGAAGTAGACATGGACATCATTAACCCCTCGAACGTTCAGGAAAGCGTAGCACATGCTATCTCTAAAATCCCAGAGTCTCTTCAACGCGAACCGCCAGTAAAAGTGTTGTTGGTTGTTCTGATTGATTATATAACGCCTGATGATAGTAACATGGAAGTCTGGGTTTCAACTAAACAGAAAGAAGTTCTCAGCTATCACGACCTTAATTCTGACTGGGCTGACTACATGCTTACACAGTTTAACCATGCAAGTGAAGAAGCAAAATTGCGCGGTTCTAGCTGGTCTGAAGGGACAGTCCTTGAAATCAGATTGAAACAAACAAAGTTTTATCCTATAGTTGGCAATTCTTACCTTCCTCTTCCAAGAGAGTTAGTTTTAAAACGAGCAGTCTTAAACATACAAAATCCTGACAGCATGTGTTTTATGTGGTGCGTTTTAGCACATTTAACCCTGTTAAAAAGAACGCAGAAAGAGTATCCAATTATGAAGCATACAAACAAGAGCTGCATTTTAATAACATAACCTTCCCAGTAAGTATAGAAAGTATATCTCAGTTTGAAGAGCAAAACAACCCAATCACTGTAAACGGATACACATGGTCTGTAGAAGACAATCTAGTGCCTCTAAGGATTTCTCCCAACGCCCCTACTTTAGGCGAACGCTTAACAAACATGTAGACTTGATAATGTTTGCAGATAGTACAAAGAGTCATTATGTATTAATCAGAACAATAAGCAGACTTATGGCTTTTACATCAAAGGATCATGCTAAACAGGAGCTTTGTAGAAGGTGTTTAGTCAGAATCCCAACTATAGAAGCAGCTGCCAGTCATAAGAAACATTGTAAAAGTTTTGTAGACTGCGAAACCAAACTCCTCACACCTAAACCAGGGTCTAAAGTTAGCTTTAAGAATTTACACAAAATGCAGATGAGTCCATACGCGGTTTATGCTGACTTTGAATCGCTCTTGCCGCAGTACTATGGTCCCAACAGCAAGAACAAAAAACAACCTTATTAACCCACCATCAGATCTGTTCTTATGCGTTTTATCGTTGTTAGGTCAGATGGGGCACACACACACCCAGAGATTTACAGAGGTCCCAACGCAGCTAGTAGATTTTTAGAGCAGATGAAACAACTTCGCAATCAGTTATCCAATGAACTGAACCTTTCAGACATTGTTATGACTCCTGAAGACCAAGAACGTTATGACTCAGCCACTCACTGCTGGATTTGCGGCTTAGAGCTAACACCTAACAGTAAAGACGTGACAGTAAGAGACCACGATCACATTACTGGAAAGTTCAGAGGGGCCGCACAACAATTGTAATCTTCAAGTTAAGGTTGACCCCCAAAAATGGAAACTGCCTATCTTCTTTCATAACTTACGAGGCTACGATTCTATTTTATCATGCAAGCAGTGACTTCTGAATATAAGAGGGTTACCTGCATTGCACAGTCTTCAGAAAGGACATGACTTTTACTCTTGATTGTTTATCCTTTTATGACTCAGCCCAACATCTGATGGCTAGTTTAGATAAATTAGCAGGATCGCTACAAGACTTTCCAATCACTAAACAATATTTTGATCCATCTTTGGTGCATAAAGGCGTCTATCCTTATGAATACATGAACTCGTGGGACAGGTTTGATGAAGACTCACTTCCCCTAAAGGCGCTTTCTTTCTTAGTCTTAGAGGCAAAGACATAACTGACTCTGAATATGAATACGCACAGAAAGCCTGGACAGAATTACACTGTCAAACAATGGGCAACTATCACGATCAGTATCTAATGGCTGACGTGTGTTTTATTGGCAGACGTCTTTCAGAATTACAGATCTACATGCATGAAACATTACAGCTTAGACTCATCACATTACATCTCTGCCCCAGGCCTTTCTTGGGACGCCTTCTTAAAGTCTACAAACATCCAGATTGACTTAATTTCTGATCTACCCACACTTCAGATGATTGAAGATGGGCTGAGGGGAGGTATTAGCATGGCCTCACACCCTTACTGCAAAGCCAACAACAAATATTTAGACGACTATGATCCCACTAAACCATCCAACTATCTAATGTACTTAGACGCCAACAATCTGTATGGATGGGCCATGAGTCAACCGCTTCCACTGAGAAACTTTAAAATGATAAAAGGGCCTCATGAAGTTAATACTGTGTTAGGTATGTTGTCACAGCTTCCGCCTGATAATCCAATAGGGCTAATCTTGGAAGTAGACTTAGAATATCCTAAAGAATTACACGATCTCCACAACGATTACCCCCTAGCTGCAGAAAGATTAAAGATGAGTCCTATCGAACCGCCTAAACTTGTGCCTAATCTTCAACATAAAACTAAATATGTGTGCCATTACAGGACTCCTACAGTTTTACTTAAAGCATGGATTAAAGCTGACAGCTGTTCACAGAATAATTATCTGTGATCAAGAGCCCTTTATGAGGCCATACATCAAGAAGAATACTGATCTTAGAACCCAAGCCACTGACGCTTCAGAAAAAGACTTCTTTAAACTGATGAACAACAGCTGTTTTGGCAAAACTATGGAAAATCCACACAAACGTAAAGATGTGAAATTAGTTACAAAAGAAAACCAAGCAATTAAGTTGGCCTCTAAACCTAACTATCAAGACTTTAGAAGATTTAACGACAGCCTGGTTGGAATTATGATGAAGAAAAAGATGTTAAGTTGGACAAGCCGGTGTTTATTGGCTTTACCGTATTAGAGTTGTCAAAGTTATTGATGTTAGAATTTCTGTACGACTACTTTAAACCACTGTACCCAGAAGCAAGAGTCCTTTACACAGACATGGATAGTTTTATTCTAGACGTCCCCCACAGAAGACTTCTATAAGGATTTAGAAACAGAAGTAGCCAAAGAAGTTGATGGGTGGTACGACACATGCGACTATCCTAAAGACAGTCCTTTACGTTCAACTGCGAACAACAAAGTGATTGGAAAGATGAAGGATGAACTTAATGGGACAGTTATCAAAGAATATGTTGGTTTGCGGTCAAAGATGTATAGCGTTGCTAGCCAGACTTCTGTAATAAAGAAGGCTAAGGGCATAAGTAAAGAAGTTGTAAAAAAAAATATAACTCACGATAACTACAAGAAAGCTCTCTTTGAAAACAAAGTATTTTATCACACAAATGCTAATCTGCGCTCTACTCTTCATCAAGTAAACACAACTGCTGTTAACAAAAATCACTAGTCTCTAACAATAACAAGAGAACTTACGTCAATCCTGAGTTTTCATATGCTGTAGGGCATTGGAGAACTTTAAAAGATTAACTTGACTGACTTGGCTTGTACTTAACTTAAGAACCTAGCTAGTACTTACTTAAGAACTTAACAAGAACTTAACTTAAGAACTTAACAAGAACCTAACTAGTACTTAAAACTAGAACTTAATTTTTTTGCACTTAACTTGTAATTTACTTGCACTTAACTTAAAAAGTACTTTCTATAACTAACTTAACTTGTACTTATCTAGTTCTTAACTTGTACTTTATCTAGTTCATTAAAAAACTATTCCATAAAAAATGGGTCTACAGCAGGAGGTTGCACTTTTTTTGCAGAAGCTGGTTCTTCTTCTTTTACTGTGGGGGCTTGTGACTTTGTTGCTAGGTATGGTGTTAGGTATTTGTATGCTAAAAAACCACCCCCAGCAACAACAGCAGCTCCCAATACATAATGATACATCTTATCGTTTGATTGTGATTGTGATTGTGTTGTTGTTAATTGTGTTGTTGTTGGTGGTGATGTTGTATTACTATCTAACAAATTTTGTTTGCTGATTGGTTTGCTTTTCTCAGTCTGTGCCATTCAACTAGTCTATGGCCGGCCCCAACACGCCCAGGATTTTTAGTCTTAGTAACATTACTCACCTGTGGTACATTCACTTGTGGGCTCACTTGTGGTACATTCTGCTCCTGCGGAGGGTCCTGCGGCGTCTTCTTGCTCATTTTTTTTATTGCGATTAAATTTAATATGATCAAAATTAATATGATTAAAAGTAATTAATCCCATGATGAATGGGCATAAAAATGTCCCAAAATCTGTAATACATGTCACATGCAAGAGTTTCTAGCGACTTGTTTAAAACCGGATCTTGTGATAAGTCGTATTTTAAATCTTCTTCTGAATCAACTGGCGCCATCTTACTTACTAACTTAGCATATAAACTAATCATTGTCTGCCCCACCGATCTAACCATTTTTTACCCTAGCTGTGCTTCGTACCTAGCGTAGTACTTCTCAACGTCTGAAGTAGACAATTGTTGAATCTGTTCGACATTTAGTTCAGTGCCTAAATACTGTTTAGTTTTTCCACACGCAACTAGAGAGTATAATTTTTCTTTATGGCAGTGGTCTGCTGAGTAGCCTACGGAGTAGTCTGCCTGCTCCTCACACTTTAATAGTTCGTCACAATCCATTTTAAAAAGCAATAAAAAAATAATATAATACTTTTAAAACCATGAGTTTAACGCTGGTTAATTATGCAGTGCCTATTGTTGGTGTTATAGTTTATTCAACCCTTGCAAAATGTTTGTTAGGAATAAAACCGCCCAACACGGGAAAGATAGAAGATTCGCAAAAACTAGTTACAACCTTATTTTTAGCTTTAACAACAAAAGATTATCTGATTAAAAAGCACATAGACAGTCTTTCGTATTATGATTATTTTAATTATTTTTTTTTGTTAATAAAAAGATGAGTGAAAAAAAGATTATCAATACGATTTACCATTCTGCTGTAATTAGCGGCCTTAGTATAGGTTATAGTGTGTTAGCAAAAAACATGTTTAAAATGAGGCCGGCCGACCTAGGAAGGTTAGACATTGAGGACGTTGTTAAGGTTTAGTTGTAATCACTGCAGGGATTGCGTCAAAAGACTTTCTTGTTACACAGGGGATTATCCAGAAAATATTAATACATAGAAAGATTAATCTAGAAAATATTGATTTAAAAGATGTCTGGATTAGTTCTGATGGTGGGAGGAGCTATTGTTAACGCTTTGGCCTTCTCTGGAAGCAATTATATGTTTAGTAAATTGAGGTCCGATGAAGAGAGAGAACGTCATAATAAGGCAATAGAAGATTTAGCTAAGGCAAGAGACGCTTATGAGAAAAGGCGAATTGCTCACTTAGACTTTATTAATAAAAAGTTAAGAGAACAGGGACATGCAGAGCACACATTTACAGACGTTGATGACGCAATGAATAGTATTACTTAGTGACAGGAAAGAAGTTTCTAACATCGCCACCGCCAGAACTGTCTGACTTTTATGAACCGTCTGAGGAACAGAAGACTGCAGAGATAGTTTTTATTGCAGTTGGCATGACCTCAGTCTATCTTGTTGCTCGCTTTCTTGTGTAAAATAAAATGCATTTAAAATATGAACAATACGAAGTACAAATATATTATTCTCCTAAAGGGTATTGGAAAGGAAAGACTGCTATTGAAAAACTGAGTAAAGCTGCTAGAGTGTCTGAATCAGATGCGAAAGACTGGCTTGCAAAACAGGCAATTTGGCAAATATATCTGCCTGCCCCAAAAAGAATAATAAGGCCTAGATATGTTAATTCAGTTCCAAATGACACCCACCAGATGGACTTGCTGTATCTTCCACATGACAAAGTTAGAAGAAAAAAGTTTAAGTATGCTCTGACAGTTGTTGACATGGCTTCAAGATACAAAGACGCTGAGCCTTTAACAGATAAAAGCTCAACTGCTGTGGCTGTGGCTTTACAACAAATATACATGCGAGGCCCATTAAAGTATCCTAGGATGATTCAAGTTGATGATGGAAAAGAGTTTAAAGGTTCTGTAAACCAAACTGTTTTTAAAACATCATGTTACAGTTAAGAGAGGGATCCCAGGCGACCATCGATCACAGGCCCTAGTAGAAAACTTTAATAAGAATCTAGCTGAACGTCTGTTTACCTATCAATATCACAGAGAAATTATGGACACTACGAAGTACAGAGCACGCAACACAGAATGGGTTAGAAGATTGCCAGCAGTCTTACGTGCCATGAACAATGAATTTAAAGCAACAGGCCTTAAACCAGTAAACGCAATCAAATTAAAAAAAATTAGCATTACTGAAGATGTGCAGGGGACTCAAAAACTCTTGCCGTTTGGACTAAAAGTAAGATACTTGTATGCTCCTGGAGAGGCAGAGGGCGATGTTAGAATTAGAGCTACAGATCCCATATGGAGCGTAGACGTATATGAAGTTGAAAGAATCATGAAAACAACCCCTCCTGTGTATTATTTAAGAGAAACTCTTTCTGCTAAAAAGCCTGCCCCTAAAAGATCCTTTGTTCGTGAAGAGCTGCAAGTTGTCCCACCAAACACAGTAAGTTAAAAAAAAATAGTATTTATTTTTTGTTAAACATATTTTTTGTTAAACTTTTTTTTGGGCCTATTTTGGGTTTAACCGATCATGTGTTTGTTTTTCAATGTTCTGTTTAATTGCATCAGTGTCTACCTGTCGTGAAGTAAACGTCTTTCTCCACTCCTTTTGAAGTTCAATTTTTTGTCGTCTGTAATCCTCACCATCAGCCATAAGCTTCTGAAATTCTTCGTCCGTAATGTTTTCATCCTGTAATGATTTGCTTATTCTTAATCTTAATGAACAAAGTTTTGCTGATGCTAAGGCAACAATGGCAGTGTGCTTTTGTAATTTAGGAGTTAATTTTTTTAAAACAGCACTTACAATCATAGACACAGCGCCTAAACCTAAACCAAGGCCCCCTAATGCTAAAGAGGCTGGCGCTCCAACCCCAGTAGCTAAAACAGCAACACTAGACCCAGCACTTACGCTAGCTACAGCTGATGAGCCAGTAATTACATAAGAAAGAGTATTTAAAGCTTTAGCATATTTCTTTCTAGTAACCCTATACTTATCCAAGTCGCTTTCTATAGACTTTTGAAGTTCAGTTATTTGCTCTAATCTAAACTGTTGAACCTCCATTTTTTAAATAAGATTATTTTTAAAATTAATCTTGTACATATCTTCTTCTTATTAATTCTTCTGGCAGCACTTCATTAACAGAGTAAAAAGCAATAAAATCAACATACTTAATGAAAATAAAGTCGAGTACTGTTAGTTTGTCTTTGTCAACCATCACAGTAACCTTGTCAGATGATACAAGGGTGTTTATTTCGTCTCCGTTTTTAGTAATTGCAATAACGAGCTTAAGAGGGGCATCCAAGTTTTCAGCCTATATCTGTATACCTCTAATTAACGTATGTTCTGGCAAACTAGGATCGCCCTCCCTCGGAGTAATAAATAAGCGAAAAATCATTGTCATTTGTCTAGGTAGTGGTAGTAGCTTTGGGGTAAATTCTAAGCCGAATCGAATATTGGTTAAAATGGCTAGATTACCCTGACAAACAGTTGCAAATGATATGGTCGTTTACCAGTATGAATCATCACCACAACTCGACATCCAATATTAGCAATTACTGGTCGCAGATGGTTCTGGTATTGTGTGGATGTGTTAAGATGTTGGATGCCAGGTTAGTTTCCGATGTGAATTTAGGCATCGCTTACGGGGTAATTATAATTAGAACTGGCATTTATAGGTAGAAAATAATACAACATGAATGGTTTTCATCATTTAAGTGTTCGTTTGAAACTAAAAAATGTTTGTGCTAATCACAAGCAAATGGCATAGAGGTGCACTTGCTGAATCCAGATTTCGAAAGTGCGTGTTCAAAATCCCTCCAAACTGGTTCACTCCTGATGAAGAAGGGTCTGCGTGCCCAGCATATGGGACTGGTAGCCAGCATGAATCCAAGTTCATTTAAAGTGTCTACTTTGCTCACATTTACATAAAAAACAACAAAAAAAAACATCATCTTATGGCATTTCTAATCTACCAAATCAGTACTTAATCATTATGTTAAGAACACAAAATGAAGAACTCTCTGAGCGAGTCAAATGTACTGCAGTTGCGTTGAAATTGAGAAATGTCATTTGCTAAGAAAGCAAACAAGGGGCGGAAAGACAACAGAAACCAGTGACCAGCAATACAATTTACAGGTTCCTCTCATGGGTGTGTGAAGTATTAAACATCATAGATGTTTTATCAATATCAATAGTTTTGCTATGTGACAGGAATTTAATATGCTGATAGAACCGTTTGACAGAAAACTTTGTAAAGTTAAAGGAAATAACACTGACCAGTGTCAACATCTCTGTCCCTGCCTCCCTACCTATATCTATTATTCACTGCATTGATGAGTGAATCACATAAGCCAGTACCTGGCGGAAGCACTGATGTTACTGTCGTGCAAACTATTGATTATTGACATTGTCACCCTATCGATCTCCTCCTGAGAGGTTTAGGGTCGGAAAGCCAACTGTCATTAATCTGCTGAGAGATACGAGGGCACATCGGTTTAAATGCCCATTGGTCCTTGGGATCTGCTTGCTTGCTGCGGCAACAGATCGATCAGTCAGGGTATCGCTTCCTGACAAGCATGTGGACTTTAGTCATTAACTGACTAGTTTCTGTGTCTTGGTTCCAGACATTTGCATGTGGTTGGTGTGAACACTGCCTTATGCATCAACTAGCTTGGACATTGGGTTAGGTATCAGCTGCCTTGAATACTGGCTTAAACATCAATAGACGTTTTTTTTTAAAGGAAAGAAAGAAAGAATGAATGAAAGAAAGTGACTAGACACTGGCAGAATTCGACACTGGCCTAAACATAAACTTTCTAGAAGTTTGGATTCAACATCAGTACGATTAAATACTGGCTTTCCAGCTAGTTGAACATCTCGCATAAACAGCTCATTTGAACATAGGCTTCAACATCAGCTGCCTTAAATATTGGTTTTAAAAGCAGCTGGAATAAATACTGGCTTATACGTTGAGTTGAACATTGGCCTATACTGATGACTTGGCTTGTGAACAACGGCTAAAACATCATCTGGCTTGGAGTCTGAATGCTAGCTGGCTCAAAAAAAAAGGAAAAAAAATGTGTTAGAAATCATCACCTGCATTTCATTTTTGGATCAAAACAAAGACATCGTTATGCATATGTAATTGCCTGCCATCATACCAAGTCTTTCCACACACATAGAATCACATATACGCACGTAAACACACACGCATATACAACGACATTAAAAGTGCACACATACACAAAGGCACAGACACACATGCGTACGCACACACAAGCACTAGCACGTCCACAAACGCTCATCTACACATAAATACAAACGTGCAAACACACAGGTACACGCGCACACACACACTCACTCACGCGCACGCTCGCGCACGCACGCGCGCGCACACACACACACACACACACTGTGCCCTTGCGTGCGCGCGCGCGCGCGCGCACTCACACACACACACACACACACACACACACACACACACACACACACACACACACACACACACGCGCGCGCGCGCGCACGCACGCACGCACGCACGCACGCGCCACACACACACACACACACACACACACACACACACACACACACACACACACACCTTTAGGCGCGCGTGAGCTTGCTCACACATATACACAATATCGCATTATTATGTAAACACATACATGCACATGCACTCTGGCATGATACACGTAGGGTGGATGTGGATACATATACCTACACCTCATTTTGATGGGGTATAAGTAATCATACTGCACGATCAGTGTCAGGCTGTAATGCCATCACCATCTTTAAGGGCATTCAAAATGAACAGCACACTGTTCCTTGACAGATCTCTTCTCTCTCTCTCTCTCTCTCTGTCTATCTATCTCTCTCCTTCTCTCTCTCTCTCTCTCTCTCTCTCTCTCTATATATATATATATATATATTTTAAAATATAGTATTAAAAAGGAATATTAAAATACTCTACAAATTTGTTTCAAGCATCTGGCTGGCTATCTTCTATCCTGAAGATAGCCAGCCAGATGCTTGAAACAAATTTGTAGAGTATTTTAATATTCCTTTTTAATACTTATTTTAACAAATGTTGCTCCCCAAGGGGTTTTAGAATCGTTTTAGGCTGTGCAACTACATTGATCTATATATAATATATATATATATATATATATATATATATATATATATATATTTTTTATATATATATATATATATATATATATATAAATATATAGATGAAAAATAAGTAGTCAGCACCGCCCACGGAGTTCATTTTCAAGCTTTCGCCAAAAGGCTTCTTCAGGAACCGATGCAAGTACATCTCCTTAGATCTCTTATGTCTTAGATCTCCCCCTATTTCTTCAATCTAAGACATAAGAGCAAGCTTTGTTTATAATTCAATATATATATATATATATATATATATATTATGTTTATAATTGAATATTTGTTTATAATTGAATGAATATATATATATATATTACACTGTTATAACGACACACATGATCATTTTTTCTGATAACAGACCATGTTGTTGTTCCATGGCGTAGCTGTTTTTGGTGGGATGCTTCATCAATTACTTATAAAAATATTTGATCACTTCAGAGAGAGAGAGAGAGAGAGAGAGAGAGAGAGAGAGAGAGTAGTTTTTATCAATACAGGCCACAGTAAATTTCGACTGATCGAGTCAAACGCTTTTTCAAAATCAATTAATGCTACGTATACCTTGCCGTTAAAAAAAGAAGACTGCTTCTGAATCAAGGCAAGAAGGGTAAACATATGATCAACAGTGGAGTATCCGCGTTTAAATCCAGCCTGATGTTCGCCAGTTACGTTGTGTCCTTCTACATATTCCTGGAGTCTTGAATTAATAACGGGACTAAATAATTTGCTACTTATATCAGACAACGAAACACCTCAGTAATTATTCACCTTGTTCACATCCCCCTTCATATATTGTGGAAGAGTAATAGACTCACACCAAGACTAGGGAATATTTACCCCTCTGGAGCAATGCATTAAAAAAAAACATGACAAAAAGTCTATGATTTGTTCACACGGAGCTTTCATTCTCCAATAATTCCGTCCAGGACCTGCAGCTTTAGAGAGAGAGAGAGAGAGAGAGAGGAGAGAGAGAGAGAGGAGAGAGAGAGAGAGAGAGAGAGAATGACACTGACAGTATATATTGCCAATAGCAATAAAGCTGTTGGCAAGGGGGTTACAATTACTGCATTAACAGATTACGTCAAGTATCTGTAATTGAAAGACACACAATTCGAACAATTTAACTAGAAATTCAAATCTACAATCGGCAACACACACTGACTTACTGACTGACTGAAACCATTTACTGTCAGATTAACATAGTGTTGTACTGACAACACACACCTGCACAGATACAAGCACACTCACACATACAATGCACGTACGCACGCACGTGCGCACGCACACATACCCACGCACACACAGGCACGCGCGCGCGCGCGCGCGCAATCACACACACACGCACGCACGCACGCACGCACACACACACACACACACACACACACACACACACACACACACACACACACACACACACACACACACACACACACACACACACACACACACACCTCAGTAATCCATCGATTTCGACCATTAAGCCATGAAAAATAAGCGCAAAGAAAAGTGGATTTATACATCGTTCACACATTTTAGCTCAACAATTTGTTCATGATGTTCTTTCTTCGAAAATCACTAACTTCTGCTATATTTCTTGCAAATGATATGGTATTTTGTTCATTCTTGCTGGATAGAATTGCTATGAGATCCTTTCTCTGTGTAGCTGGCTTACTGAAAATTTTGCATCTACTTCGAATATCTGCTTATGCAGGACAATCAAAAACAAACCGTACTTCGTCTTTACTGTTGTTTCTCTCTACACATGTGGGGCAGGCTTTATTGTCCGGTGCTTCAAAACATTTTTTGTTTGCACTGAGGCAGTGTTCTAGTTCGAAATTTTGTTAATATAATATATTTATGCCATTTATTTGTAATAATCATGAAATACTTTTCCCCATTTCCAAATTACTTTTAAACGAGAGCAACCATTCGCATTCGTGGTTTCCATCCATGCTGGAATGCCAGTTTTGTCTGTAAGAACAAATTGAACGATCCTTAAATTCGGATAGAAACTGTGCATTGCCTACTCCCTGACAAAGCCAAACGATACCAAAACCCTTTTCTGTTAGTATTTTCTTTAAACGAGACACCCAATGAAATTTTCACATGTTATAACAAAAGCTTTTTTTATACGCTTGACTGCAGAGTCTGGTAAATGAACTAACCTGTATTTGATTGATTTGACATAAGTTCTTATAAACAGAGGATATCGACCACTTTCACCATAAACTATTTCATTTGATGCATGTAACGGTACATGCATAATACGCTTTACTGCATAAGTGTGAACTTTTTCCACATGGGGATTGTCCAATAGACACCACACCTCTGATGCGTATGTCAGAATTGGTTGTATCTGGGTGCCGAATAATTTTCAAAACAAAACCCCATCAACTGAATTCAGTCTTCTCATTGTTTTCAAGATCTCAATGACCCCTCTGTTTCCTTTCCTATCCATCTCCAGCCAGCATCTATTTAAGCTAAATTTCGTAGTGAAAAACATCCCTAGACATTTATAACTATTTGTCACTTTAACTTCTGATCTGCCGTAGAACCATCTTTCATGTTGTGCTAAATGCCCACCGTTTGTAAAAACCATGATATTAGTTTTACTTAGATTTACAGTCAAATTGCAATCTTTCAGATACCTTTTTCAAAGCGTCCAACTGTTTCTGCAAACCAACAGGTGTATCCGCAAGGAGGACAACACCATCAGCAAACAGTATTAAAAATAGCTCAGTAGCTCCAGGTAACATCTGAATCCCATGCTTCCCATTCTTTGAAATATCTACTGCAAGCTCATTAATTCAAAAAAGCAAATAAGTGGGGGCTGACCAAATATCCTTGTTTTACACCACCGTGGACAATTGAAATAATCAGAATAAATGCCTTTTTCACGAATACATGCAAGGACAGAATCATGCATTCCTCGCACAGCTGCATACAACTTCCATTCACACCACTTTTCCTTAAAACATTCCACAAAACATTTCTATTCACAGAATCAAACGCTTTCTGGAAATCAACAAAGGCAACACACAATTTTGTCTGTTTAAATAGATATTTCTGGACTAAGGCATACAATGTAAAAACGTGGTCTATTGTGCTCTATACAGATAGAAATCCAGCTTGTTCTAAAATTTTCTCCCCTCTTTCTGCCCAAGCAGTTAATGTTTTATTATGAATATGTGCATACATTTTGCTTAAAACACATGTCAGTGCACCATCTTGGTAATTATCTGGATTGTCATTATCTCCTCTTTTGTGAAGAGGGATTATTATCGATCTTGACCATGCCTCGGGAAAGATTCCTTCATCGAACGGCGAGTTAAACAAGAGTTACTATAAAATCAATAACAACAGAACTAGCACATTTGAACATTTCACAAACCACCTTATCCGGACCAGCGCTTTCGCCACATTTCATATAATTTATGCTGCTTATTACCTCATCTCTTGTTATCACACTGTTGCATAATGGTTTTTCTGTACATAGATCTCAATTGTCTACCTCTATATTTGAGTCTTCGGAATCGTTAACGCCATTGAATACTAAAAAAAAGTGATCATACCACTGCTGTGAGGTTAATTAGTTGAGATGACTGGTTTTCTACTAATCAAGATTTAATTGTTTGGAGTCATGAACTGGTTTTCTTAGCTTGTCTAATAGTTTCTCATCGAATTCTGTTTTCTTCTCTCTTTTCATTGTTGTGAATTCTTTTCTTTCCTTAACATAAAGCGTTTTGCGTTCTTTTTCCAACTTACTTAATTTAGCTCTTTGACAGTGCTTCAAGAATCTTTTGACAATTCTCTTTTTTCCACACTCATCAAACCAGTCATTCACAGTCATTCCTATTTGGAGTTGTGTTTAGAACGCAGAGATCTGTCACTTCCACTTTTCGCCAGAAAAGCGTTTAATCCAGTCTGTGTGCACGACCCACTTCCTCGCGCTGCACTGTGTGTTGTCACTCTTCCGTTTAACGCCGTGACCCGCTGTTGTCTGCAGCGCCATAAGGCGTCCCCCTGCCTGTTACACCATGCACACACTGGGAAACGTCCCCTGTCACCTGATGATGTGAAATGGCACTGCTATCTTTAGTCGGTATTTTATCAATGTTGACATTGTCTGTGTTTTGTTTGTCACCCGTTTCTGGGAATTGGGGCCTGGGTTCTCCTCAACATCACCACTCGGTAACAGTTTGTGCAGCAAAAAACAAAACAAAACAAAACAAACAACGTTGACGACACAGCACAACACAAAGACATCGGGCACATGTAGGTCACTGTAGTGATGCACGGTTTCTGCGCACATACGCGAGCTCAGCGGAAGTGCACCTCGTGTGAGAAGTGTTCACTGACAGTTAAACAAGCAGACGAATTCCGGCAGTACAACACTGGGAAGAGAGCGGACCGGCTGACTTGTAGTTAGTTCAAGGAGCTTCGTCGTGCTAACACAGTGACAGTAACACTAGTGTTAGACCTGTCAGAATCTTCAACTCGATGAAGGTGGACACTCAAAGAAAGAAGTGCTAGGGCCTCCAGTTAACAGGAGACAGTTTAGCCCTAGCACTAGCCATAGACGGTTACAACGGCTTTGACAGTACCACTGCTGGGCCCGGAGACTGACACTGACAGTGACTGTGACAGACTCAACTTTGTAGTTCATGCCAGTGAAGGGCTTGGGAAGGAATCCTGACGAAACCCCCAAGCCAGAGTCTGGACTGACCAGGTAAGGTATAGTGTGTGTGTTTGAATGTGCAAGTGCTTAAGTATATAAACGAACTTCTCTTAAGTGTAGGGAAAACATTTTATCACATTGGCCTGGTCTCTCAGATTGATTAGAGTCGATTATGTCAGAAAATATCCACCATTATTTTTCTCGGCACCTCTTGAAAAATGCTGACATTACCTGTTTCACAAATACACAGTTTGTATGCAAGTTCACGGAGAGGGTGAATCACGACCAACACTGTCCAAAACCACAGTACAGCAACGACAACACTACATGTTGACAGTGTCGCACACACTTCGTCGCTTTCCCGCTCTGAACATGAATGTTGACACAGTTTGTCACTTGTCACTCTGCCACAAAAATGCCGATTCTGGCCCGCCACAATGACAAATCAATCATTTTATCATTTTTTTCACTGAATTGGTCACTGGTTTATTCAAATGCAGTAACTGACACTGGCATATTGTCCTGACTCAATTCAACTCGCAAGAGAATCAAATATGACGAAGCTCTTCATGGAGACAGCCTTACCGCCGCCATTTTTTCTTGTACCCGCACCCGAGAGAGAGAGAGAGAGAGAGAGAGAGAGAGAGAGAGAGAGAGAGAGGAGAGAAGAAAGACAGGACAGACAGACAGACAAAGGAAACAGAGACCGAGACAGCATGACGACAGTGAGACACAAAGAAACAGAGAGACACACATACAGAGAGAGCAGGAGAGAGAAGAGAGAGAGAGAGAGAGAGAGAGAGAGAGAGGAGAGAAAAAAGAGTGAGAGAGAGACACAGACACACAGAGTGACACAGCGAGACACAGATAGAAGACAGAGGCAGAGAGAGAGAGAGAGATAGAGACCGACAGACGGACTGATGGACGGACAGAAAGACCAACCGAGTGACAAAGACAGACAGAGAGACAGTCAAAAATATTTCTATTTCCAGCCTTAGGCGCGTAACATGAGCGAGTTAAGTCACTTCATATAGGAAAATTTGCACAGATTGCGTTCGTGCATGCATGCGCGCACGCGCGTGTGATAATGTGTATATATGGGACAGTGAAAACAAGAACACAACGATGAACACGATGGTGACAGTGGTGGTGCTGATGATATTGATGATAGCAATATTTATAATGATGGTTGTACTGACGACGACTATGATAATGAAGGAAAGGCAAAAGAAAGGTCAGTTACACTGCTGGAATCCTACGCCGAAGGGGATGATGATGCATATGATGATGATGATGATGATGATGATGATGATAACGTCAACGACGACAACGATGAAAAAAAAAGAAAACAAAAGATAACTTTGTTTTCGTGGTTTGCCTGATGGCATGATGTTGAAGACCAAGACAATGCAGATGTTAATGCTGCTGCTGCTGCTGTCGCTGCTGTTTCTGATGTTGCTGCTGCTGATGATGATGATAAAGGAGCTACTGCTGCTGCTGATGATGATGATGAAGGAAAGAAGAGAAACAAAAATGACATCTACCTTGTTGGAATCCTCGGCCTGAGGTGAGCGTGGTGAAGAGGTAACAGCCTCCACAGAAGAGGTAGTCCTGGCAGAAGGGGATGTGCTGGCATCATGCGGCGATTCTTCGTCCACTTTAAGAAAGGTGACTCGGAATTTGGGACGGTCTCTCAAGAAAGATGGGAAGCCCAGCATCCTTTCTGTTCTAACAAGCGTGTATTGGTGCAATTCTATGAAGGCCCAGTTCTTTTTCACCTAAGAGCACTACGTACACTGCATATACAAGCAGGACACAGGCAGATACTGTCTGATGGAAATGTGCCGGTGGCTGTACAAACGAATAGATAAACATCGTGGAATTTAGCCACCGGTGTGTGTGTGTGTGTGTGTGTGTGTGTGTGTGTGTGTGTGTGTGTGTGTGACAGTACAACGCAACACTATGTTAATCTGACAGTAAATGGTTTCAGTCAGTCAGACTGTGTGTGTGTGTGTGTGTGTGTTGTGTGTGTGTGTTGTGTGTGTGTGTGTGTGTGTGTGTGTGAGAGTGTGTGTGTCTGCCTGTCTGTGTCTGTGTGGGCGCGCCTATGCTCGCGAACCTGTGCGTGCGTGCGTGTGCGTGCGTGTGTGTGTGTGTGTGTGTGTGAGAGAGAGAGAGAGAGAGAGAGAGAGAGAGAGAGTGTGTGTGTGTGTGTGTGTGTGTGTCTGTTTCTGTAAGCACATAAGCCAGTGTTTGTTTTGATTCAGTTTGCAAGACGCCAAGAGCTACCAGTTGGAGCTGTTTCAGACATATATAAAACAACGGTGTTTTCTGTTCTTCTCCATGGTTGTTTCAGACCTGTATAAAACAACAGTGTTTTCTGTTCTCCTGTGCGGTTGTTTCAGACCTGTATAAAACAGTGTTTTATGTTCTCCTCTACGGTTGTTTCAGACCTGAAGAAAACAAATGTTTTCTGTTCTCCTCTTCAGTTGTTTCAGACCTGTATAAAACAGTGTTTTATGTTCTCCTCTACGGTTGTTTCAGACCTGAAGAAAACAAATGTTTTCTGTTCTCCTCTTCAGTTGTTTCAGACCTGTATAAAACAGTGTTTTATGTTCTCCTCTACGGTTGTTTCAGACCTGAAGAAAACAGTTTTCTGTTCTCCTCTTCGGTTGTTTCAGACATCTATAAAGCAAAAGTGCTTTCTGTTCTTCACGATTGCTGTTTCAGACATATATAAAGCAAAAGTGTTTACTGTTCTTCACTATTGCTGTTTCAGACATCTATAAAGCAAAAGTGTTTCCTGTTCTTCACTATTGCTGTTTCAGACATATATAAAGCAAAAGTGTTTTCTGTTCTTCATTATTGCTGTTTCAGACATATATAAAACAATAGTGTTTACTGTTCTTCACTACTGCTGTTTCAGACATATATAAAACAACAGTGTTTTCTGTTCTTCACTATTGCTGTTTCAGACATATATAAAACAACAGTGTTTTCTGTTCTCCTCTACGGTTGTTCAAGACCTGTATAAAACAACAGTGTTTTCTGTTCTTCTCTACGCTTGTTTCAGATCTGTAGAAAACAACAGTGTTTTTCTGTTCTCTGTGGCTCTTTCAGACCTGCATCAAACAAAAGTGCTTTCTGCTGTCTACGGTTTAGTCCCGTTATGTCAGACCTACATCAAACAAAAGTGTTTTATGTTCTCTTTTACGGTTATTTCAGACCTGTATAAAACAAGAGTGTTTTATGTTTTTCTCTACAATTGTACAAGATCTGTACAAAACAGCAGTGCTTTCTGTTGTAGTCTACGGGTGTTTTTGACCGTCATAAAACACAATATTTTCTGTTCTAGTCTATGGTAGTGATACCAGAGGTGATAAAATATTGGTTTTCATTGAACATTTTCAAATTCTTTGAAATATTAGTATAAACCGCCCAGAACCAAAACTGACTACCATGTTGTAGGGGAATATTCATTATTTCCTGTCTGTTGCAGGATGATACGAACTTTCGGTGACATTAACAATAAGTGATTTCAAATATTCTTAAGTATATTTTCATTTTCATTTTCTACATGTTACCAATGTTCATAATTACATGGTAACAACAAAAATAGTTCACCGTGGATTGGTCATATCGGTAACATTTTAGTTGATACTGGCTTTGACCGCGTATGGGAGTCAAAACTCTTCTCTTCTTAAATGCTTTTTGCACAAATATTACATTAGCTATTCAAGATAATCAGAAAGGTGAGTGGGAAACCGAGTTTAAACAAAATGCTCAATGTGTTTTCTGAAGATATTTAAAGAAACACTATGAGAAGACAGTACATACTGCAGTCATTATATCTGTTCATGTTCATTTTCCCGTCCACTCGTTTTCGATTATGTAATCATAAAATTGGTGTGTCATTAGGACGACAGATGAGATCTCCCCGTGAAAGTCGTAGTTGTAAATACTGTGATATGGGTGCTTTTGGAGATAAATTCCGTTTTATCCTGCAATACCCGACATACCCGGATCTTAGACATACATACTCAAGACAGTGGCGTCAGAAGATAATTTGCGGGGAGGAGGAGAGGGGGGGGGGGGGGGAGCCTGAACTGACAAAGATCACGCAGTCTTCCAATTTTTTAAGCTGGAGAAAGAAGGTGGACACTCATTTTCCAGAATTTGATTTAAACAAAAGAAAGGGGGTGGGGTGGGAGAGAGACTCATTCTCTTAAGTTGTAAGGGGAAAATTTTCTTTGTACAAGTTCCTGTTTAAAGAAAGGGAAAAAGTCGGAGGAGGGAAGACGCACCATAACATGCGATCCATACTTTTGGCTTCAGACACTGGGGAGGCAAGAATGTGCTCTGACACCCCCCCCCCCCCCCCCCTCCCCCGCTCCTTTTCCAAATCAATGTTTGCAGTTTATTGTCGGCTGATGAAAGTCATCGGCTAAACTTTGTGAAATTTATTAATTCAGTAAAATTACATGACAACTTCTGTCCTCTGTTTGCTAGTCTACTTTTCCAATTGCTATATAACAGTTTTTGTTGTTGTTTGTGCTTTTATTTCTTTTCTTTTTTTTGTCAGACGTGTTGTTCTACCCACTAACAAACCTATGTAACCATCATTTTTATTAACATTTCGTTTTCTTTGGATTCAAGTGACGTTGGTCAAATACTTGAACTTATATCCCCTACCCTAAATCGGGACAAAAGGATTAATCAAACTTGAAACGTGTGTGTGTGTGTGGTGTGGCGAGGTGTGTGTTGTGTGTGTGTGTTGTGTGTGTGTGTGTGTGTGTGTGTGTGAGAGAGAGAGAGAGAGAGAGAGAGAGATGAGTGTGTGTGTGTGTGTGTGTGTTGTGTGTGTGGTTCAGAGTTTCAGTGAATACTAGGCAAATTGTAATAGTTTCTTTTCCGTCTTGAGGACACAGCCAATTGAGGGTGTCACGGTCAAAATTCAACACAACCAAAGTGTGGTCCGTCGCCGGCCACTTCAACTGGACATAAGTCCAAACGCAGACATCTTGGCGCCACGAAGACGGCCCCCTGGTTCGGATCCAACCAATTAAGCATAGGGGGAGGCTCCACAGAGACGGTCTGTCCGGCTAGACGGACTAAGCAGCTTTGACCGACGCCTCGATGTCTAGCGAGACGAGTCGTAGCGCCTGGCTCAGGCTCATCTAGCCAATTTGTGGAACCAGCGCCATTGTTAGTCGGACGTCGCAGGTTAAAGCAGGAAAGGAAGGGGGGAAGGTAGTGCGTGGTGGGGGTGAAATCTAGCTAATCAATTAAATGACCAATTGACCACCACAGAGAGTAAGGCGTGTAGGCGTGACTGTCATGATTTGAATATCCAATGGAATTAGAGGGATAACTTGGTATCGGCGTCAAAAATACTGACCATGGATGGCCTTGGACATGAGTGAGGGCATAAAGTAATGCGTGAGTGAGAGAGAGGGGGGAACGAGGGGAGAACGAACAGAGAGAGAGAGAGAGAGGTTCTGGGGTGTAGTCTCTGCAGGAGAAAGGCAGAGAGATGAGAGGAGTGAAGTTTGAGCATTAGCACCAAATATAGTCTGCAAAGGGAGGACTAAAGAGAGATGTGGAAAGAGAGAGTTGCTAACTAATGAAGAGAAAAAGAAAGAAAAGAAAAGGAAAAGAAAAGCAACATGTCCATTTAATAGAGCAGACTAGGAGAGAGAGAGGAGTGCAATGCGTTAATGCAGGAAGAAAGAAAGGAGAACAACGTGTTAAAAGTCACTGTTCTATCTAAACCGGGGGTTCGACCTCATATTTGGGGCCACCCCCACTTTCTCGGCAGTCCCACCTGACCAACGCCACAGTCCAGCCTGACCGTGCCACGTCCATTGCCCGGGTGCAAGCAGACCAAAACCATGCCACAGTTGTGTCGTCTTTGAAAGTGACAGTGAAAAAAAAAAGAAAAGAAAAGAAAGACATGATTCGTGAATATTTTAAATCACCGGGGCCAGGAAAGTAAAATTTTTTTATACCCGGTTATTAAGATTTTTGATAAATATTTTGTGAATTTTCGGGAAAGAGAGAATGTTTTATTTTTTGATTCCATTGCATTGATTTTCTTTTATGATCATTGTAGTAAATATGGGACTTTACTAGGTTTATGGACGGGTGCTAAAAATGAAGAATTTTTAACAACTGTGGTGTTTTTGGGCTGTGCGGGTAGTCCTTCCTCCCTCGACACACCCGGTTTACAATTTTTGGGGACCCGCCGGGTTTTTCTGGCCCTTTATTAAATTTTCAAATTTTCAGAAGGAAGCTGGGGGGATTCAAGTGTTGAATCCAAAAACAAGGGGTTTTCTTACGATTTCCCAAATAGTTAAATACAGGCTTGGGATTTCTTCCAAAAAGTTAATACTAGGGTTTGGGATTTCACCCCCAAATACTCATTTCGCACAGATTGCCTATAATTCGCTCCAATTTTGGGCGGCCTGGCGCTTATAAAACTAAATTACGTTGTCCCAAGCAAAATTATCATTCATAGATTTTGCATACGTCACTCGTGTCGGGAACCCCAGTTTGGCTGTCGTATAATAAAACTTTTCAAAAAAAAAAAAAAAAAAAGAAGATATAATGGGGGGGGAAAAAACACCCCCATTTTAACAACTTTTACGCGCTGTGTTAGGTTTCTCAGGAGAATTGCGTCATTCTTGAAAACCAACAAAAAAGGAAAGAGAAAAACCGCAAAGACCCGTTTGCATAAAATAGCAAACAGGAAAAGGGCAAAGCTAGCGCAACGCAGAAAAAAAAGAATGAAGCAGGGAACCCGAAAAAATTAAGGAATTTAGCTTAATAAAAATCAGGGGGGAAACGCAGGGAAAAGAAAGAAAAGGGAAACGCAAAACAGAAAGAATGAAGCAGAAACAGAAAAAAAAGGAAGCGCAGAAACAAAAGACAAGGGGAAACGAGGAGACAAAAGAATGAAGCAGGGAAAAGGAAAATTAAGGTTAAAAAATTAGAGAAAGTGAAATACAAAGGAGACCACCGGGTGGGGGTTCAGTTTTTCCCGTACTCGTCCAGTTTCCTCCCCACCCGTTGCCAAAAATTTTCTGAAGAACCGATTCATTGATGCAACATCATCTTTCGAAAAGTTTTCGACCATCAGGGTTGGCCCCCAAAAGTGGGCAGTCATTTTTTCGGCGTTACTGACGGGTAAGGCATTACAGATTTTCACGGCTTTAAACCGGCAGAACAACAATCTGTTTTTGGTTGCCGTGAAGGAATCGTTGATAAAAGGGAAATTTGACCTCCCCAAGGAGGGGTTCAGGAAGAAATTTCGTTCAGCTAAATTACAAGCAGGTAGACGTACACTCATTTTTGGCACGTTTAGATAAACTATTTTGAGAAGTGGGTTTGAGTTGAAATGGACGAAAAAGGAGTTCGCTGAATTGAAAGAGCTAGTTATAAGGAACAGATTTTTTCCCGGTTGCGGCCCTGAGTTAACCATACATTTGAAAGAGGACAGCCAGAGACAGCAGGAGAGTTGTGAAGTTCGCAGAGGTGTATAGAGAGGCACGTTTGGGCACAAAAGGTGCAGGAGAAACAGGTGCCAGGCACAGGTGAGAAGAGTTTCAAGGAGACTAGGGGAGTTTTCGCAAAGTCTGCAAACCCAGTGGTGGGCAGAAAAGGGCAAAGGGAAAATTAGGTGTTTCATTTGTCACAGGGAAAGGACATTGGCGAGGGATTGTCGCATGAGGGTTCCAAAAGGCAGCAGCCTTGCAAGAGGTGGAAAGGGGCGTCAAGGGAAACGACCTGCAGTGGAACCCAAAAAGGGGGTTTAATCTGAAAGGGTAGAGTGCAGCCTATGCAGCACTGGACAGCAGTCAGTGTCAGGGATGGAGGGCACTAGGGTGAGTGGTTCGTTACCAGTGGAAGAAGGGTGGATTGGCCAGCAAGGGGGAAAGTGTTTCGAGACACTGGTTGTTCATGCGGTGTAAATACGAACAACGCTGGTCGAGAAAGGGGATTTGACAGGGCAAATCCAGACCTTTACTCTAATCGATGGCACTGTGAGGGAGTTTCCAGTTGCTAAGATAGAAGTACGTACCCCTTACTTCTCAGGCGAGTTGTCTGCGTTGGTGATGGAGAAACCCCTTCATGATTTGATCATTGGAAATATTCCAGGGGCAAGGGATCCAGGGGATCCTGAGTTGTTGACTGCTACAGGGGCAGCAGTTCAAACAAGGAGCAAGAAGGAGGAAAAGGGTGATAAACCGTTAGTCGTTCCAGCAAGGAAGTCGGGCATAGATGTGTCGCCTGATGAGTTTAGGGCGGCGCAGGAACAAGACCCTTCGCTCGTGAAGTCTTGGGAGTTGGCAAGAGGTGGAGAGAAACAGGAGGTTAGAGGAGGTGAGACAGAATTTCTTGTGAAAGGCGGGCTGTTGTACCGAGTGTTCACCAAGGGGAAGACAGGTAAGGTGACCACTCAGTTAGAGGTACCAGCAGGTTATCGTGACACTGTCATGTCAGTGGGTCACGAGTCGCTCATGGCGGGTCATCTCGGCACCAGCAAAACAGCTGACCGAATCTTTGATGACTTTCATTGGCCAGGAGCAATGGCAGACATCAAGCGTTTCTGCATGTCATGTGACGTGTGTCAAAGGTCAGCCACAAGAGGGGTGAAGAGGAAGGCGCCTCTTAAACATCCCCCTTTAATTGACACACCGTTCAGGAGGGTGGCTATCGATCTGATTGGCCCAATCTCGCCCTGTTCCAAAGGTGGGCACAGGTATGAGACATGTAAGGTTGCAAGGGAAGGTTTGCAGGAGCTAGGGTCGGTCAGAAGAAGCAATATGACAGGAAGGTGACGAAGCAATCCCTCAAGGCGGGAGATCAAGTCCTGGTACTGCTTCCCACGGGTCACAACAAGCTGCTGATGCATTGGAAAGGACCATTCACCATCACTGAAAGGGTCGGTCGGGATTACCGAATTGATGTGAATGGGAAACCAAAACTTTTCCATGCAAATTTCCTCCGCAAATATATTCAGCGTGAGACTCAGCACATAGGCGCAGCAGCAATCATTGATGAGGTGAAAGAGACCCAGCAGAAGAAGGGGAGATTTTGTTGCCTAAGTTTCCAGAAGAGTCATACAGGGATGTGTCACTGTATGAAGGGCTAGACAGTAGGAGTTCCTAGGTTTTGTTGTCGGAGGCGACACAAAGCAGCCGGAAAGAGGAAAGGTGGAGAAGATGATGAATTCAGAGAGACCAAAGACCAAAACAGAAGTCAGGAGTCTGCTAGGTTTTATTGGCTTCTATTGGGAGTTTGTTCCAAATTTCGCAGCAATCACGAGTCCTCTCAGTGATTTGGTCAAGGCAGGGAAACCGGCAGTGGTCGAGTGGTCAGACGCTGCAGAGCAAGCACTGCAGACGGTGTTGGAAAGACTAGGTTCCCGTCCCATCTTGAAGCTACCAGATATGTCCAAACCATTTTTGTTGCGGACAGATGCATCAGGCGGTGGGATAGGTGCAGTATTGTTGCAGGAGCATGAAGGAGTCGAGTTTCCTGTGAGGTATGCTAGCAGGAAGTTGACAAAGTGTGAAGAAGGGTACGCAACTGTAGAGAAGGAGTGTTTAGCTGTCGTGTGGGCCGTGCAGAAATTCCACAAATACTTGTATGGGAAAGAGTTCGTGATCGAGACGGATCATCAACCACTCAAATTCCTGCAGGAGGCGCAGTTGAAAAACAGCAGAGTGCTGCGGTGGGCAATGGCATTGCAGCCCTACAGGTACCGAGTGCAGTACATTCCCGGTCGACAGAATGTCGGAGCTGACTATTTAAGCCGTGTAGTCTAGCAAGCTGCAACTCAGAGGAAGTCAGTCATATCCGGGGTGCTTTGTTGATAATATGTGTTGATGACAGTTATGTTGATTGGATATGGGTTCATTCCCAGCTGGCTATGGTTCATATTTTCTGTGTGAGACTTGTTCATATTTTCTTTGTGAGACTTGTTCATGTGAATGTAGTTATGCTTGGAGCATACAGTCCTTTTTTTAAAATGCATTATTTGCAATAATGAGGATGGAATCCCCCATGAAGTGAAAGGGATCGTGAGATATTATATTTGCTTTTCATAAAAATTTGGAAGAGAAGATGTGGCAAACCGCAGGGGGGGGGAAATTGCTAAGTCGCACAAGGTCGAAAAAAATGAGTTAAATAAGAAAGACGCACGTAAAAGAAAAACCAGGGAGGGGGTATTCCAATGGTATATTTTATAATTAAAAAACCTTGGGTTGTAAAGTTTTTTTTCAATTTTGCGCGTGACTGTGTGTCAAAAAATTGGGTTTGTTGTTTTTTTTGTACCGTTGTTTTGAGACAATCGGTCTAGTTTTTTGCAAGGGGGAAATGCCCGGGGAAAAAATTCAACCCAAAACCAAAGTGTGGTCCGCCCCGGGCCACTTAACTGGACATAAGCCAAACCAGACATCTGGGGCCACGAGACGGCCCAGGGTTGGGATCCAACCAATAAAAAGGGGGGAGGGGCCCACAGAGAGGTCTTCCGGCAGACACTAAGCAGCTTTACCGACGCCTCGAGTCTAGGAACGAGTCGTACGCCTGGCTCGGGCTCATCTACCCAAATTTTGTGGAACCGCCAGTTAACGGGGCTCGCAGGGTTTAAAACAGGGAAAAGGGAAGGGGGGGAAAGGGAGTGCTGGGGGGGGTGAAATCTAGCTAATCAATTAAAGACCCAAATTTACCACCCCAGGAGTAAGGCGTTAGGCGTGACTTTATGATTTAATATCCCCAAAGGAATTGGGAAAACTTCGGGTATCAGGCGGGAAAAATACGACCAATGGTACTGGCCCTTGGACACGGAGTGAGGGGATAAATAATCGTAGTGAGAGAGGGGGGAACGAGGGGAGAACGAAAGAGAGAGAGAGAGAGAGGTTCGGGGTTAGTCCTCAGGGGAAAAAGGGAGAGAGATAGAGGGGTGAATTTTAGCATTACACCCCAAAAATTTAGCCCCCAAGGAGGAAAAGAAGATTGGAAAGAGAGAGTTTTCTAAATAATGAAGAGAAAAAAAAAGAAAAAAAAAGGAAAAAAAAAGCAACCATGTCCATTTAATAGAGCAGACTAGGAGAGAGAGAGAGAGTGCAATGCGTTAATGCAGGAAGAAAGAAAGGAGAACAGATCGATGTTGATAGTCACTGTTCTATCTGAACCGGGGGTTCGACCTCATACTTGGCCAGCGCCACTTTCATCGGCAGTCCAACCTGACCAACGCCAGCAGTCCAGCCTGACCGGTGCCAGCAGTCCAGCTTGACCGGTGCAAGCAGACCAAAACCAGTGCCAGCAGTTGTGTCGTGCTTGTGAAAGTGACAGTGAAAAGAAAAAGAAAAGAAAAGAAAAGACAGTGATTCGTGAATAGTTAAGATCACCTGGCCAGGTAAAGTAGAAATCTGTTTATACCCGGGTTAGTTAATGATGTTTTAGATAAATGATTTTGTGAAGTTCAGGAAAGAGAGAATGTTTTATTTCATTTGATTCCATATGCATTGATGTTTCGTTCTATGATCATGTGTAGTAAAGTTATAGACTTTACTAGTGGTTTGATGTGACGGATGCATGATATATGAATGAGATTGTAAGCAAGCTGTGAGTGTGTTTGGGCTGTGCGCTAGTCCTTCCTCCATCGACATCACCCGAGGTTGACAGAGGGTGTAGCTTTGCTTTCGATCAGGGAGGGTCTGTCTGTCTGTTAATAAACACTAAAAATGTAGATCACTATCATACCAGAAAAAAAGACATGGATCCAACATAAGACGTATTACGTTCGGTACTATAGCCTTGGTTTGACAAAGTTTCATATATTCAGTGATATTTCTTGGATTTCATACACACATGTTCATGTTTATGCTTTGTGTTGAATTTATTTTTTCGATTGCTTTATTTTTCTCTCTTAAAATATTTCAAGCATAAAACAGATGTTATCAAGCATGATAATTTACAAGAAACAAGTGTTTTAAGGCCTGAAAAGGCAAGTCTCTTGCT
Source organism: Conus ventricosus (assembly GCA_018398815.1). Taxonomy (NCBI): domain Eukaryota; kingdom Metazoa; phylum Mollusca; class Gastropoda; order Neogastropoda; family Conidae; genus Conus; species Conus ventricosus. The sequence goes on along the minus strand of CM031614.1, from coordinate 29,476,232 downwards.
GTCCAGAAACAAGTGTTTTAGGGCCTGAAAAGACAAGTCTCTTGCTGTCAGTTGGAGGGTTAACCCAGACAACAAAAAATCCATTGACTTCGAAAAACCTTTTTTTTTTTTTAATTTGAGTAAGAGTAAATCCTAATTGTAATCACGGGGTGCTGGTGTTCGTTATTTCAGTTTCTTCCAGCTTCAGTCTAATCCTATGTGCTCTATTCTGGACCCTAATTTTAGTTTCAATTGGATGTCTCTGAAACATATCGCCATTCACATTTAGTAATGTGTACTCCCAAAACGTTGAGGGAAAAGAACAGAACTATCAACAACAACAAAGAAAAGAAAGAAAGAAAGAAAAACACACATCGGTGATCAATTACAACTGGTGTATTTATTTTTACCTTAGCAAAGTTTGATGGAATAACAACTTAGGTCTACAGACAGACGAAGAGCATGTCCAGTACTACAGTGGAGAAGAGGACCAAAATGTAGTGGTGTGCAATGTTCAGTTGACAGGAAAATCAGGACGCTGCATCTGGTAGTGCCCCATTTCCAGTGGGATCATGACTATTCGTCTACGAACAAAACCATTTAACATCACGGTAGCGCCGATATGGGGTTCCACATCAGATTATGATGATGGCTAGCTTGACAAATTCTACACATTCAGTGTAAACAAAAAAGTAATCCACAAAGTTGACATCCAAGCCATCCTCACTATTCAGGTTGGCTGGAATGCCAAGGCTGGTTACAGATACCAAAGAAGACCGGAAGAATTTCTGTAGCCCCTCCTGTATTAAGCTTCATGTTAAGGCTACGGATGCTTGAATTCGTCACTGATTTCAAGCAAATATTAACCCAAACAGCAACAGAGGTCCTCTGAAGAAGACGATAAAATGCAAACCATAAAGTACATGCGATGTCTTTAAAAGAGCTTAAAACTGCGCAACGAGACTGACGAGAATAAATATAGTGCTATAAACAAGACGATCAGTGAAGAAATAAAGAAGGAACAGAAAACGGTATCAAACAACAGTGGGAACATGTTGAAAATGAAAACTAGACAACGACAACACAAAGGAAGTTTTTAAAATTGTAAAGGGGTTGACCAATCCAGGACAAAAACGGCAACACTTTCGCACAGGAAGAGGATATCGTATAAGGATGGACGTCTGAATTCTGCTGTGAACTCAACAACGAACGGAGTAATGGGGATCCAAGTGTTCTAGAAGTACAGATTCATCAAATGAAGGCGACTTTCAAATACTCTTTGAAGAGGTCGTCCCAGCGTTGAAGTCGCTAAAACGTGATCGAGCTGCAACGCATCAACATCCCTGCAGTACTTGTAAAACATGATAGAGAGACAGTGACTGATATCGTAATCGCCTTCTGTAGCAAAATCTGGCACACTGTCGGGAGGCCCACGCCCAAGACTCGATCACCTACCGTCAATTTCCATGAGAAAGAAAAGATCGAACACTTCCAGAACTATCACACTGTCAGTGTCATTAGCCAGGCTAGCTAAGAAAGGAAGCCTGAACACTTCCAAAACTATCACACTGTCAGTGTCATCAGCCATGTCAGCTAAGAAAGGAAGCCTGAACACTTCCAGAACTATCACACTGTCAGTGTCATCAGCCATGTCAGCTAAGAAAGAAAAGACTGAACACTTCCAGAACTATCACACTGTCAGTGTCATCAGCCATGCCAGCTAAGAAAGAAAAGATCGAACACTTCCAGAACTATCACACTGTCAGTGTCATCAGCCATGCCAGCTAAGAAAGAAAAGATCAAACACTTCCAGAACTATCACACTGTCAGTGTCATCAGCCATGCCAGCTAAGAAAGAAAAGATCGAACACTTCCAGAACTATCGCACTGTCAGTGTCATCAACTATGCTAGCGAAGGAGTTCTCACAGTGAAGGAGCGCTCAGTCACACTGAAGGAATGGTCAGTCACACTGAAGGAATGGTCAGTCACACTGAAGGAATGGTCAGTCACACTGAAGGAATGGTCAGTCATACTGAAGGAATGGTCAGTCACACTGAAGGAATGGTCAGTCATACTGAAGAAATGGTCAGTCATACTGAAGGAATGGTCAGTCATACTGAAGGAATGGTCAGTCATACTGAAGGAATGTTCGATCATACTGAAAGAATGCTCTGTCATACTGAAGGAATGGTCAGTCATATTGAATAGATGTCAGCTGCAAACAGGAACTGTAACTGCTGAAGAACAGTCTGGAATCCACGAAGTCTGGATAACCGCATAACAGAAAGAATCGAGCCCCCCCACCCCACCCCCACCCCCCGACACCAGAGGAGCTCTATCATGTCTTCGAAGACTTCATGACGACGTTGACAGCATGTGAAAGGAGGCGCAAGGGGCAACAACCACATAAATATAACATCGGGCATATACTAATCAATATCATCCAACAATTCCACACCAAAGCGACCAGTACGATACTCACATAGAGTGGACTGGAAAATGGTTCCATATTCAATTGCAGTTCATCAGGCCTGCCTTCTGTCTCCCAAACTTTGCAGACTACATCGATGTCAAAAGACTAGATGCAACATCAGCAAGATCAGCATGGAAACCAGCCCCGAAAAGACCAGTTAAAGGCCAGCCTCATCATCACCATTACGACTGATATAAGTACCCGTAGACAGAAGCTAGGAACTATTCAATGCTTTACTTATCTGGCTTGCATTATCAAATGAGGGATCTGTCACGGCCGACCCCTGGAGGTCTGCCCTGACAGGATCAGTTTAGATGGGAGTGAAGGGAGTGACTGACCTCACACGCCTCGCAAGAGCCCACACAAGAAAAATTACGATACAACACCCCATTTATTCACATCGACACACACAATCGCAAATAAATATTTCAACACACGCACCATGCACAATCACAATCAAGCATCCCAACACACACAACATGCACAATCACAATCAAGCATTCCAACACACTCAACATGCACAATCACGATCAAGCATTTCACTATACGACATATACACATAAATAAACATGTATAAATAAACATTTCCAGCACCCATCCCTTCCCATGTCATGTAGTGCCCCCACACCCCTGCCTCTCCCCAGTCTACTGGGAGCACCCTGTCGCACTAGGTGCTCCAAACCGGGTCGGTTCTTGAAGAGAGTCGTTCAAGGCCGACACCCTTGACACACACAAACAGACGGCGGAGAGCGCGTCCCGGGGGGGACGTGGCGTTGTTACTGGAGGTCCTGGCCGGGGATCAGGACCGGCCAGTCAAGTCCACAGGCTTTTCCACCAGTACGTGGCCTCAACCAGTGCGTGGTCCCAACCAGTGCGTGACACCAACCAGTGCGCAGTACCAACCAGTGCGCGGTCCCAACCAGTGCGTGGCCCCAACCAGTGCGTGGCACCAACCAGTGCGCGGCACCAACTAGTGCGCGGTCCCAACCAGTGCGTGGCACAACCTGCTGGCCCCAACCAGTGCGTGGCACCAACCAGTCCAAGCTCCGGGTGAAGCCCCCGGGAGGAGGGAAAAGGTAACAGATAGGAAAGAAGAGAGGAGGGAAGGGCACTGGAACCCCGCAGTCAGTACAGTCTGACCCATGCTGTTAAATCCTAACAGCCACTCGCATGATGGGCGAGGGGAGGTCTACTAAATACACCAACAACACCAGCTCAACACAGACCTGAGCATAACACAGTAAACCAATCAAATCAGGAATGTTCGTTAAAGTCTTCTCACACGAAGCAGGTAAGAGACTGCATTAAAATTAACAGGCTATAAAACAAATATGAATTATCTTCATCCTTCTCTCACTCACGTTTAACATTTTCCTTTCTTAGGAACTGAACTAATTGCTTTACATCTGCCACCACATTTGCCAATAATAATAATTCAATGGCACAATTATCCCCACATTTTATATCAATATTTCAATGCATAAACAAATCTCCAACCACACATCTAAACGACTAGTCATGCGTACGCACGCTCGCGAACATAAAACTCGTTCTCCTTGCACACACACACAGACGGTGGCCGAAGAATAAGAGTCCGGCGAATGTGACAGGGGCGGACGAGCGAGACCAAGCAAGTACCAACCCTGAATCACCAGGTTCTCTCCCATCCCCACCGACTACCGCATCACCAGATGCATAAACAGGAGAAGAATTTTGGATATAATTTAGAATGGCCAGGTTAAAGATTGAATTAACCAGAGAAAAGGTCTCAAACAATATTTCTTTTACAATTTTGAAAACAAAAGAAAATTGCGCAAAAGAGAAGAATAAGCCGGCTAACAATAAAAAAACCAAAACAAACAAACCACGAAACTGATGCTTACCAGCTACCCGTGGGTGACCCGAAGAGGCGGGTCAAACGACTCTCTCTGCCCTCTGTCCAGTCGAGAGGACAGCGGCGCAGATGCGGAAAAAAGATGAAGTGATGTCTCTCCCCTACAGGCCGACTGTAGGGATGAAGGTACCGACCGTACCTTCGACGACGTGGTGGAGAACCAAAAACAGAGCAGGCGCTCTCAGAGACATCTTCCGCTCGAGTGAAGAGAAAACCTGCCTAAGCGATGGCGGCCAACATGCCACGCTACGTCACAGAGTGAGCATACCTCAAGCTAAAAGAAATGAAGCACGTGCGACAGGTAAAAAGACAGGTGAGAGGCCGATAGACAGCAAGTTCGAGAGAAAGGTACCAGCCACCCGTGAACCTGCAGGATGAATTGCACGGGCAGTGGAATTAGAGAGAGAGAGAGAGAAAGCAAACCGAACTTGAGCTGAACTACACCAAGGTGCAACCGCACCACAAGCCACACTAAGGGACGGACACGCGACAACAACAACGACAATAAACAAATGAACAATTCCACCACCCTAGATGGGTCAATCGTCGTAGGCCTCGTGACAAACTCGTGACAAACCCCTCTTCTAAAAGCATCTGTTTCTCTGAGACACAGTGCTCCTTTGAACCTTGACGCATGTGCAAATTCACAACAATGGGACCGAACCCAACCCTCTGTGATCGACAGGGTACGATAAATCCAATACAAACGTTCCACGATAGAATCACACAAGGAAATACATGATACTACATTTATCAAACAACTAAGCAAACCTTCCAATAAAAGTAGCAATCCGAACGATTGGTGATTCACTATCGTTAACATCACTGAAGTGAAAACTGTCACTACACCTGATACAGAAACAAAAAGGGGATATAACCCTGGTTGAGGGGAAGTGTCCCTCTGACTGATTTTCCAATGTGCTGACTACGGAGCTCGGCTAAGATAGTCAGCATCCGTATTACTGGAACCCTTGATATGACGGAAATGACTCTGCAGTTCCACTGCCTAACTCATGAGTCGACGACTGACTGGCCGGATCCGGTCCAGGCACTGGAGAGGATGATGATCGCTCTCCAGTACAAACTTCCGGCCGTACTTCTTCTTGGGCACGCCAGTGCGTGTCCAAATCTGCCGGAGAGCCTCAGCAATAGTAGGGGTATCGATAGTCCTAAGCGGGGCAGCCTCTGGGCATCGAGTCGCATAGTCTACCGCTACCGAAATGTAGCGGTGACCGCGACTGGATGGTCGATTAATGGGTCCCACCAGGTCGACCCCAACCTTGCTGAATGGCTCCCCAACCCGTGGCACTGACCCCAGGGGAACACGCCTCAAGCGCCCCTTAGGCGTTGTCCGTTGGCAGGTATCGCAACCGCGGCAGTACTGCCTAACCTGTGAGTTCATCCCTGGCCAAAAGAAGTCTTGTCTTACTCGCTCGAGAGTCCGCTTGGAGCCCATATGACCTGCCATGGGTGAATCAGGGGCCCCTGGCGGAGAACAGATTCTCTCAAGCTTTGGGGAACGACTAGCTGCTCGGCCACCCTATCTGCCTGAGTGAAAACCCTAAAGAGGATCCCCTTGTGGAGCTTAAAGCTCACCTTGGCATGTCGGGCAGACTGAGCGGGACGATCTACCAGTTGTCGCAGGCGTTGGACATCCAAGTCCCTGGCCTGAAGACGGATCATGGTAGCAGGGTCAGCCCTAGCCAGAACCTCGTCAGAGATCGGCTGTAGAACGGGACGCAATTCCTGTTCCTGCTTCTTAGCTTTGGCGCGTGTGGTAACTCCCACACACGCCTGTACGGGCAGATCCGTAGACACGGACTGACTGCGTCCATCAGCAAAGGTGATAGTATTCCCTATGAGAAGGGAATACATAGGTCGCTCCACCGCAACGGCCCATACTTCGCCACAGAAGTAGGGGGTGGAGATAGAAATGAGTACAGAAGGACGGGTGGAGGTAAAACCAGCCTCCAACCCGCACACATCATAACTGGCGCCCCGCCGAGCCTCAGGAGAAACCAAATCCTTATCGACAAAGAGCGTTGATGCTCCCGAATCCCTGATGGTGTCGACCAAGGAGGAACCAACAACAGAAAGAAACACCGGGCACTCTGTACCACCAGAAGCTGGGATGGACCCCACGTTAGCCGAGGCACGAGGACGCGGGGAAGGACTAGCCCCATGACTACCGGCGGCTTTAGGGCAATCTCTCCTAATGTGACCGGGACGACCACAAAGAAAACACAACCGGGGTGCTGAAACCCCCGATGAACTGCCTGCCTTGTTCAACCCGCTAGCAGTCGTCGGCACCTTACTGCCACCAAATCCTGTGGGGGTCTTCCTGTCCGTGTCTGAGCGATGCCCATATGCTCTACGGGCTTCAGCAAACACCTCAGCTGTATGAATCGCCGCCGCGAAATCCTGAGGTGCTGTCTCGCCTATACGGATCCTCAACTCTGGGGACACAGTGTTGGTGAGCTGTTCAATGAGAATCAGATCCTCAAGCTCCAGCTTAGCCAACTGACGCCAATACCCTAGCGTTTTACGCAGCCTATCTCCAAACTGTACGAAGGTCTCATCGTTATTCTTTTTCATGGACCTGAATTTCCTCCTGTACACCTCTGGAGTAAGGTGGAACCGCTTACGCAGAGCCAACTGCATGTCTGCATAAGACGCGCCTTCATGTAGAGTGAGCACACACTCCCTTGCAGTACCTGATAATCCAGAAAAAAAGGCGCATGGCCTTTTGTTCCTCAGACAATTGATATGAACTAGCCACTTTGTCAAAATGCTCTAAGAACATATCAATGTCCTCACTAGGTCTGAACTCTGGAAGCTTTAACTTTGGGCCTCTAACTCTATCACTTGCCTGTCGATCAACCCCCTGATTTACAGGTGCGGGAGACCGTGAAAGAAGTTGTTCCATCTCCTCCCTACGCAGAGCTTCCTGTCTGGCAGTCTCCTCTCTGCGCTGATCCAACTCTTCCCGATGGAGAGCAGCCTCTTCCCTACGCTGAGCCTCCTGTCTAGCAGCCTCTTCCTTACGAAGGGCCTCTTGTCTAGCAGCCTCCTCTCTGCGCAGCATAGCCTCTTCCCTACGCAGAATTTCCTGTCTGTCAGTCTCCTCTCTGCGCAGAGCTGCCTCTTCTCTGCGCTCTTCCCTACGCTGCCGCTCCAGAAACATAAGGACGGAGGCGATGTCCTGGGCAGGATTCACCACTCCCGACACGGGAGGATGACCCGTTTGACCCGTCCCTTGGGTCTCGACTTTCCCATGAGGAAAGTCTTCTGGGGCATGCTCCTTACGAGGGGAAGCATGGAGAGGAGAAGGTTTCGGTCTCTGCGACCCAACAGAAGCCCACAGTTGCTTCGCTATACTTTGACGCTTCCGAGCGGAAGTGCCAGTCGGGGTCTCAACAGGAAGATCCCCTAGCGAAGAGGTAGTGAAAGTACTCGCGGGACTATCGGCTACAGCGCTGGAATAAGTATAAGTCACTGTAGTCGCAGTACTGGTACTAATAGTAGGGACTACCTCCTGAAGACCCTTCTTCTTTGACGCACGCGTCGCCATACCACCAACACCGGACGTTGCCATGACAACAATATCCTATGGTTCTCAAATACAGGGGAAAGACAATTCCACTAAAAAGAAACAAATATTTTAGGGATGTGTGTGTGTGTGTGCGGATGTGTTCCGGCTGCTCCCACTCTGGCAACACCCGCTCCACAGCACGAGCAACAGTGCGGTGGGGCTCACCGAAAAAAAAAAAAAAAAAAAATGTCCGGCTGCTCCCACTCTGGCAACACCGCGCTCCACAGCACGAGCAACAGTGCGGTGGGGCTCACCGGAAAAAAAACAAAATGGCAGACGGAATCCGGAGAGAGGAAAAAGTGACACTAACGTCGATACACCCACCTATACTCAATAACCACCCGGTAAAAAAAAACTGGCTAACTACAAAACAGGAATGGAAGACTGAGCGGCAACAGAAAGGAAAGACTTACGGCCGAATCTGCGTGAGGCACCCGGCGGAAGGAGGTCTGGACGCGGTCCACTCCCCCTGGTCTCACCTCGACTCCCCAGTCACACCGGATGTTCCTTCAGGCCACCAAAGACTCCCTACACCCTAGAGTCACCCAGCCAACCACCCACAAACAAACACGACAAACTGACTAAACATATACAAAACAGACAGAACTGGACAGGTACTCCGCGAAACGAGAGAGACAGTCAGAGCCCTTCACATCCCGGACGAGCCCCCACAATTGTCACGGCCGACCCCTGGGTCTGCCCTGACAGGATCAGTTTAGATGGGAGTGAAGGGAGTGACTGACCTCACACGCCTCGCAAGAGCCCACACAAGAAAAATTACGATACAACACTCCATTTATTCACATCGACACACACAATCGCAAATAAATATTTCAACACACGCACCATGCACAATCACAATCAAGCATCCCAACACACAACATGCACAATCACAATCAAGCATTCCAACACACTCAACATGCACAATCACGATCAAGCATTTCACTATACGACATATACACATAAATAAACATGTATAAATAAACATTTCCAGCACCCATCCCTTCCCATGTCATGTAGTGCCCCCACATCCCTGCCTCTCCCCAGTCTACTGGGAGCACCCTGTCGCACTAGGTGCTCCAAACCGGGTCGGTTCTTGAAGAGAGTCGTTCAAGGCCGACACCCTTGACACACACAAACAGACGGCGGAGAGCGCGTCCCGGGGGGACGTGGCGTTGTTACTGGAGGTCCTGGCCGGGGATCAGGACCGGCCAGTCAAGTCCACAGGCTTTTCCACCAGTACGTGGCCTCAACCAGTGCGTGGTCCCAACCAGTGCGTGACACCAACCAGTGCGCAGTACCAACCAGTGCGCGGTCCCAACCAGTGCGTGGCCCCAACCAGTGCGTGGCACCAACCAGTGCGCGGCACCAACTAGTGCGCGGTCCCAACCAGTGCGTGGCACCAACCAGTGCGTGGCCCCAACCAGTGCGTGGCACCAACCAGTCCAAGCTCCGGGTGAAGCCCCCGGGAGGAGGGAAAAGGTAACAGCTAGGAAAGAAGAGAGGAGGGAAGGGCACTGGAACCCCGCAGTCAGTACAGTCTGACCCATGCTGTTAAATCCTAACAGCCACTCGCATGATGGGCGAGGGGAGGTCTACTAAATACACCAACAACACCAGCTCAACACAGACCTGAGCATAACACAGTAAACCAATCAAATCAGGAATGTTCGTTAAAGTCTTCTCACACGAAGCAGGTAAGAGACTGCATTAAATTAACAGGCTATAAAACAAATATGAATTATCTTCATCCTTCTCTCACTCACGTTTAACATTTTCCTTTCTTAGGAACTGAACTAATTGCTTTACATCTGCCACCACATTTGCCAATAATAATAATTCAATGGCACAATTATCCCCACATTTTATATCAATATTTCAATGCATAAACAAATCTCCAACCACACATCTAAACGACTAGTCATGCGTACGCACGCTCGCGAACATAAAACTCGTTCTCCTTGCACACACAAACAGACGGTGGCCGAAGAATAAGAGTCCGGCGAATGTGACAGGGGCGGACGAGCGAGACCAAGCAAGTACCAACCCTGAATCACCAGGTTCTCTCCCATCCCCACCGACTACCGCATCACCAGATGCATAAACAGGAGAAGAATTTTGGATATAATTTAGAATGGCCAGGTTAAAGATTGAATTAACCAGAGAAAAGGTCTCAAACAATATTTCTTTTACAATTTTGAAAACAAAAGAAAATTGCGCAAAAGAGAAGAATAAGCCGGCTAACAATAAAAAAACCAAAACAAACAAACCACGAAACTGATGCTTACCAGCTACCCGTGGGTGACCCCGAAGAGGCGGGTCAAACGACTCTCTCTGCCCTCTGTCCAGTCGAGAGGACAGCGGCGCAGATGCGGAAAAAAGATGAAGTGATGTCTCTCCCCTACAGGCCGACTGTAGGGATGAAGGTACCGACCGTACCTTCGACGACGTGGTGGAGAACCAAAAACAGAGCAGGCGCTCTCAGAGACATCTTCCGCTCGAGTGAAGAGAAAACCTGCCTAAGCGATGGCGGCCAACATGCCATGCTACGTCACAGAGTGAGCATACCTCAAGCTAAAAGAAATGAAGCACGTGCGACAGGTAAAAAGACAGGCGAGAGGCCGATAGACAGCAAGTTCGAGAGAAAGGTACCAGCCACCCGTGAACCTGCAGGATGAATTGCACGGGCAGTGGAATTAGAGAGAGAGAGAGAGAAAGCAAACCGAACTTGAGCTGAACTACAACCAAGGTGCAACCGCACCACAAGCCACACTAAGGGACGGACACGCGACAACAACAACGACAATAAACAAATGAACAATTCCACCACCCTAGATGGGTCAATCGTCGTAGGCCTCGTGACAAACTCGTGACAGGATCCGATCAGGAAGTAGGGTATTAGAGAAAACACAGCTGTGTCAAGAAATGAAAGCCGTGGGGACACACAATGATCCATGAAACACAAAATCAGGATCCAGCGTGTGCTGGTATATACCATCGTCCTGTACACATGACAGAAATGGACCCTAACACCGAAGCTGGACAGAAACCTCCGGGCCATGGAAGCTAGATTGAATGGCAAGATACTAAACATCTGATATACTGATCATATCACCAACTACAATTACACCAAATCTTCAAGCAGCACATTGGATCACATAAAGATTTGCTAACATCACTCAGAAAATCAAACTGTTAGGTATGACCACGTAACAAGATCCACTGGCCTCGCCAGCAACAATCCAAAAGGGGACTATTGAGGGAGACAGAAGACTGACAATACTGCAGAATGGAGCCCACTTGCAGACACTGAGGTCTTGGCACACAACCAGCAGAGCTGGATGAACCTGGTCAAACAGTTCTTCAGTGCGGCGCCACAGTCACTCATCACGGATTAGGGGAGAAGATAAAGAAAGGTCTTCTCTCCCAGTTTGCTCAAAGGCGGGTCTTGGACATACAAAGCATTTGGATCTTACTGGCTTTTGTCACACACAGAAACGAGCCTCAACACCTGAATAGCTCTCATCCAGACCCCGTCACAGCATCACTACTGCATCAAAGTGAACTTCCGTTTGACTCTGCCTTCTCTGAACTTGTAGCGTTGGAACCCAAACAGACACAGGCACAGGTCACAGAACTGCTGTTTGTGAGCTGTCGCAAAGCACTGTAATGCAGCCGTGTCTGACAGTGGATCGGCGCCTCTATGTCACTATTCCTTTGCATTTGCAAACAACGCACGATCCTTTCCGAGTCCGAACATAATCGCTGACATGTCATTGTTCGTGTTCCTGCACACAGACACAGTGTTAACCTATGCGCACTTCCATGACAATGGTATCACAGTCACCTCTGCCGCTTTTCATCGATTTCCAAGGAGTCTATCCCCGAGCCTGCGGCTAATGGCCACTGTTGGAGCAAATGCACGTAGGTACTGGAGCTGCCTGTCTGTAAGGCCTTCGGAGTATGGGAGATGGTATGTGTGTGTTTATGTGGGCAGAACAGAAAAGAGGGGGGAGCGGGCGACGGTGGTGGACGGAAAGGGAGATAAGTGGTTTATTCAAGGAAAGCAGTATAAGCTGTAAATTGTAGAAACTTACTGATTGTGCTTCCTCTCTTCTCTCCTCTCTCTCTCTCTCTCTCTCTTCTCTTTCTCTCTCTCTCTCTGACGTTTCATGTTGTTGATTATAACTGTTGAAGACTTCTCCTCTCTCTCTCTCTCTCTCTCTCTCTCTCTCTATCTCTCTCCATTGTGCGCTCTCTTCTGAATGTGTACGTGCTTGCGGCCGCGCACGTGTGTGTGTGTGTGGTGTGTGTGTGTGTGTGTGTGTGTGTGTGTGTGTGTGTGTGTGTGTGTGTGCGTGCGTGCGTATGAGGGAGGGAGAGAAGAGGGAGTAAGATAAGTATGCATAAATACACTTTCGCGCGAGCGAGCGACCGAGAGAGAGACTGAAAGAGAGAGAGAGAGAGAGAGAGAGAGAGAGAGAGAGAGAGAGAGAGAGAGGAGTGAGTGAGTGAGAGTGAAGCACCTGCTGTGCAGAGAGAGAGTGAACAACTCGCCCTGTCATAAGCGATCAATCCGGCAATGGCTTTCAGCTCAATGGCCGACAAGGCAACTGACATGTTGACGCACGACACTTTCCAGTGTCACCTCTAATGAAACATTCTAACATTTAAGTTGTTTCTTGATTGCCTACAGACACGCGCGAGTCCCTAATGCAATACGAGTTGCCTGACCCAACCTGAGAAGATAACAATACAATTCGTCTCTTGACTCAAGATGAGTTTACTCTTGGTAACGTACTTAACGCAAGACAGTAGACTGCAATGACTTTGATCTTACGGTGAATGTTATACAAATGAGGGGAGAACAAGCACTGACAACAAGTAACAACTCTTCAACGGTAATTGAATTGATTTAGCAACGACTGACAGCTCAAAACTGAAGTAAAACTTAAATCCCATAATGGGAACAATGATACTTATATGATTTTATCACTGGTCTAACTGGCGATAATTTGAAGTAAGTTTCATCAAAGGAAAGTTTTAGGCAAGAAGTATGTTTACAGTTTGAGATACCTGATATTGAATTAGGGCCTTTGCATTCAAACCTAATTATCCCAATGTCCATTAAACATGCAAACGTAACACGTTCAGGCGAAACATGAAAGAAAGAAGGCTGACTTGATAAAAAAAAACACACCTGTCAAACACTTGAGACGGCGCCGGCACTGCAGCAAGTCGCACGAAACAAGAGTGAACTTGAGTGCTGTCGCATCGAAGATTACCTAGTAAACTTGAAGCTTGACTTGTCTGTCCACGCGAGTGGTCGATGGCGCATCTGCGCCACACGCAGGCTTTCGCGCTGTGAACGTTCCATGAATAGGAATGGCAGTGTGTGAAAAGAAAACGCTTCGCGCAAAGCCGTTTCGACTGTCGGGTCAGGCATTCTCAACACAGCGCAGCACACTGTAACGTATTCTATTATGGGTTTGATTTGTGTAAGAGGAGAGAGAGAGAGAGGAAGAGATGAGAGATGGTGTACACACACACACACACACACACACACACACACACACACACATATATAAATATATATAAATATTAATATATATTATATATATAATATATAAAGAAAATGTAAGTACTGTATCTGCCAAACATGAACAAACGAATCACAAGACAAAACACAGCGCGTTTCGACCTCCTAGGTCGTCTTCAGGCAAGCTAAACAACACTCAGGACGTTGAACGCCCATCTTGCGCCTGATTCAGTGAGATAAGTGATCACTCGTTCTTCATTTTCGTTGTCCTGAGAATTGTTTATCTTGCCTAAGTCCTAAGAGGTCGAAACGTGTCGTGTTTTGTCTTGTGATTCGTTTGTTCATGTTTGGCGGATACAATACTTAAAATTTCTTTAAAGATTTGTTTAGATCTCCGCCTGCAGTCGCGCACTTTGCACAACCGACGCGCTGGTTATAACGAATTTCTACCTGTTTGCTTCGTTATATCCACGAAGCTATAAAAAAAAATTGATGTAAGTCTGTGCGTTATATCCGGCGTGGCGTCTCTCTCTCTCTCTCTCTCTCTCTCTCTCTCTCTCTCTACTTATGTATGTGCTTCTGGTCGTAGTGTAATTGACTATTCCATTTGTTCAAAGGAGCTGAAAGGTGACAATATGGCGCTGAAACTGGGAGAAATGTTTACCTACCAACATATGCCTGTAGAGCTGACAATAAATTACAACAACAACAAAATCGTCACAAATGAGTATAAAACGACGTTTACAGAAAGAAAACAAATCTATTTATTTTAAAACCGCTGTGCAAAGCCCCATTTTTCAACAAATCTTACTTAAAGCAACACGTCTTTACCGGTGTCTGTGAACGATGCTGTCGCGTGTTTAAATGATGGGTTGATTAAAGCAGCGGAATGCATGAAGCGTTACTATTTCACACCGTGAGGTTACTGGAGTATGCACTGATATGGAAATAAAAACTCAAGTAACAAATTTTAAAATACACGCAGTCTGCCGCACTGGAGAGCAATTTGGGGGGGGGGGGGGGGGGGGGGGGGGCTTGTCATAGCTTGACAAGAAATCACAATCACTAAAATTATTAGTGTCTCAATAAGGTCTGAAAAGAAAAATTTTCAAAAACTTTTCTCCATGTGCTATTATGTCTTAGTGTATATAATCAAGAGTTCTTTATTATTAGCAGTACAACATTAGATCACTGATATACAGTTACTGGAATGGCAGTTATAATTTCTGATATGTGAATGTTCACGTTCTATGAAACAACAGAAAAGGATGTTCGTTACCACAGCCTGACGAAAAAAAAAAAAGATCAAATTCTCACATTAACGAACAGATAAGGGTGATTATTGCCAACTGGACTAAAAAAATTCTCTTTCTTTCTCACATTCTGTGAAACAACAGAAAAAGAAAACTGAACGGCAAAAAAGTCTCTCAAATTTCACACTCCTTGACAAAACAGATCAGGTCCCACAGCTAGACGAAATCACAAGAAAACTCAACCATGAACAGTGAAGAGAAAGATATTAAGAGGATAATGTTGTTGTTCATCCTCGTAACATAGCAGTCCACATGAAGGCACCCAAATACGTGTACGTACAGCGTTTGTCAAATTTCCTGTTTGATTCTCTTTGACAGGTCTCTGCACGCGCATCTTAAAATGAGTTCTGGCGTGCTGCGGTGTCCTCACCCCCCAAATACTGACTTCTATATTTCTCTTTGGAAGCCAGGATGGTTGCCAAGGTCGGCAGCACAATTTCATATGCTTCCGCTATTATCTTCTGCTTTGCTGGAGTTCTTTCAACTTCTTGGATAATTTTAATTTTTCGCTTTAGCGACAGACCTTCGTGACGTGCAGACGCCACGATGAAATGGCCTATTAAATCAAAGCCTGACGCTCTGACACTCCTTCCCCTTCACCCCACCCTCGTCCATCTAGCATCTCTTCCGTCTACAGTTGCTGAATATGAGCCCACGTGAGTCGACTGCTCTGCTTCTACAATCACGGACACTCGCTTTACAAGACAGAATACGATTTTATTGCTCACAAATTACAGAGACGACGTTTACCATACAACAAACATACAGTAAGAAAATGTGTACTTTCAGTCTACCTATGTGAAGCTGTGTAAGAAAATGAAACAAACTTAGGCTATGCAGCTAGTCAAATACATGTTTAAGCGTGTGATTTGTGTTCAGAGCAACGCATAGAAAGCTCTACATTTCATGAGCTATGTGTACACTCCTCCATCTATCTAGAACAGCCAGGACCGTATGAAACTACATACATCGCAGCGAACTAACCAAATGGTTCCCGAACACAAAAGTATCCACTTCGCTGTTTCCGGCTTGAACATGTATGATCCGCTATGGACGGTAGCTTTGTTATATAACTGGCGTGAACTCCTACTGGGGACCGCCATAACCATTTCCTTATGTGGCATTTCGTTACATCCCACGTATTTTTTAGTCATGTAAAGAAGGATTTTTGCCGGGATCAACCTTTTTGCTTCGTTACTTTTTGCTTCATTACTTCTGGATCAACCGTTTTGCTTCGTTACTTCCGGCATTCGTTACATCTCACTTCACTAACTAACTCTCTCTCTCTCTCTCTCTCTCTCTCTTATATATATATATATATATATATATATATTATTAAACAAAGCTTGCTCTTATGTCTTAAATTGAAGAAATAGGGGGAGATAAGCATTCATATCTGCAGTGATAGATAATTCTGCCTAACTAACAGTATGTGCTTGAGTGGGTTAATGTGGAAAATAAAATAAATGCTTCTCAAAATGAGCCTTCAGCAAGCTTATAGTCTCCAAGGAGGAGACAATCTCCAATGGGGAGAAAACTCACTAACATATAACTCCTGGTCAGATACCGATATTTCGAAACCTGATTGTTTCTCCTCAGTGACCGCGGAAAGTGGCAATTTGACTCCTCTGCCTTTCCGGTTTTAAGAAGAATGCTATCCCAGAAAAAGGCTGGTGTGCAATACCATAGTATGTTTGTTGAGTTTTCAAAAACAACAACTAAAGGTGCCACCTAAGAAGCAAAAGAAAATCATGAAAGAGCAAAACAAACTAAATTTTCTTGTGAAAAGTAGAAAATATAAAAAAGATAACCTCTTTAGACACAAGTGCTGAGGGCCAGTTCTTGGAATGAATCCGCAAGGGACTAAATTACAATAAACTAATAAATTCCAAGGATAAGTACCGAGCACCATTCCAGCAACTTACAGAGCAGCTTGGTGTTGCAATGACTGCAAGAAATGTTCAATTATAAACAAAGCTTGCTCTTATGTCTTAGATTAAAGAAATAGGGGGAGATAAGCATTCATATCTGCAGTGGTAGATAATTCTGCCTAACTAACAGTATGTGCTTGAGTGGGTGAATGTGGAAAACTAAAACAAAGCTTCACAAAATGAGCCATCAGCAAGCTTATAGTCTCCAAGGGGACAACAATGCCTTTGAGTTTGTGTATGAAACACACATTTGACTGAAATTGATGACTGTGGTCAGCATACAAGGGGGATACCCTTAAATCAAGGGCCATAACTTATAGTCCAAATGAGTTATTTTCTTGGGAACAACCAGAAACGTGTTCAGTGGTCCCTAAGGTACATTGTGGATCCACCTAGGTTAAGTCCAGGGGGGGGGGGGGGCATGGTGACCATGGTTTGCTTGGCAACTACTAGCAAAGCCAGGTAAACTCCAGTAGCATGTCAAGGTACCTAGTACCTGTGTGGCATACAGGACCATTCAGTTCCTTGGGAACAAGGTAGAACTGCCTGTGGAGACTGGGGCGATGGTTTTACACTTGTCAAAGCATGAACTCTCCTTCGTGTTCAGTGATTCTAACAAAGATGACCCAGTACTGGAAGGCATCATTCGTGATGATGCAAATTTCAACGAAGTCACATTTGACCTATTCAGTCTTAATCAAAACAGATGCTTTTCCTATTAACAAAACCGGCCAAACACGGAGGATTCTGGACATTTTCACTCATCTACACTGTCAACCATCAAAATCAGAAACTTGACCGACCCCTCTGTTGGATAAATGTCAGCATTCAGTCTGTCACAGACACAGTACTAGGCCTAGTGCTTAAAAACCAAAAAGGTAACAGAAATCTGCTTTGATTCCACTGTGTTGATCTGCGAGTTTATCCCAGTTGCCACGAGATCTCAAGGCGTGACAGAACCGACGGGAGCAGGGGTACCAATCATACCTAGCATGACGTTCCTGACCTTCAAGTCCCAGACTATCAGTTCAGATCAGACTGAAGGGTAGAAACCATTTCATGCGGTTTCCTATAACAGAGCCCATGTTGAAAATGGACAACCAAAGACGTCTCAAATCTGACGACTGAGGCAGTGATGCTCAGCCGCCACAGGTCCTGCCAGGAGATCTACCTTTTGCTGCTAGGATCCATAGCCAGATCAAAGTGCGTAAGCGGCGAGTTGCAGCATAATATTGTTGCCAGACATATATTGTTGTCGTTGGCCACAACATGTGCCAGCTGACCTGTTGACGTGCGCCTGTCGAAAACGGCTTGGAATTTACCCCAATCTTTTTGACGCTCAGCTGTCATCCACTCATGGGTCATGCCTGTTTTCAAAGTCTAGTTCTCGAAATTCAAAATGCTTCTTGAACTGCTTTTCAGTCCTAGAGTCTATTGAGAGACGACATACAGAAAGTTACAAGATACCAAAAGTCCGCAAAAATACGTCGCAACAAACAGTTCTGGGCCAACGTCATAGTTCGTTCTATGACCTTTATTCAATTCGTGACGAGATAATTTAACTAATCCAGTTCTGAAATGGACTATTTCATTGGCATTAACAATCGAAACATAGCTGAGTGAACTTATTTTTCTCTTTTGTATGTGTGCGTGTGTCTTTTGAGCGTGTTCAAAATGCGCTAGTGAATGGTTTACGCACAACAGTCGCGATTTAAATAACACGTTTTGTACAGTGTGTGTGTGTGGTGTGTGTGTGTGTGTGTGCCCTTTACAATCAGGCCTCGGCTAGAGAACACTACTCGGCGATTGCAGACCGTAGCAGACCATACACAGGCTATAATGAGCGATGAAGAACTACTCCTGACAATGTCCTTTTTCAAAACTTAGCGACAATGTTCATTTACCGTTATGTCAGCGTAGTGATCTCTCTTCAAACTGACCTAAGCTAGAAAAAGAGGGGTCATGCCGCTGTTCCCCAGGTTCTTTGTTCCCCAGTCTCTATATTCCCCAGTTCCGGTGTTCCCCTCAAGAAAAAATCGAAATTCAGTCCCTAAGTTTCCCCAGTTTTCGTTGTTCCCCACCCTGTGGCGATCCCGCTGTTCCCCATTCCCGCAAATCCCTGGTCCCGGTGTTCCCAGTCCCGGTTTCCCAGGCCCTGTTCCCCAAGTTTTTGCCGTTGGTGGTGTTGGTGGGTTTTGCCGACTTAAACGTTGTTACTGTTGTTTTCATTGCTATAGGCGAGGCAGTGGGAGGGCGGGGTGGGAGGGTCGGGGTATTGGGGGTGGAGCGGGAGGGCCGTAGAAGAGGGGTTTCATGCCGACTGGACAGCGCTGGAACCAGCAGGTCAGCACTTGCATGACCCCATCAGGTCTGTGTAGACAGTCTAAAAGTAAAATGGCTCGTTGCGAAAGAAAAGGTGTAGCTCACGCAAAGTGTGATGATATAAAGGGATAGGAGTTCAAAGCGTAAAAAGAAGCACATCACAGTCAAGACCCTTTTCTGGCGTCACAAATTCATGCTTTCCGTTCTAGAATCATACACGATCGAAATATTCCGTTTTTTTTGCCCCCCCCCCCCCCCCCCCCCCCCCCGCTATCCGTTGGAACGGTGCCGGGCAATGCGCCCTGGGGCCACGCCAAGTGACACGCTTCGCAGACGACAGAAGCGCGATGACACTTTCCAATGTCGCGGTTGAAATGGGAACAACCTGAGTTGACACGCGTGGGGCACGTGCAACCTCTCTCTCTCTCTCCTTTCACTTCTCTCTCTCTCCTCTCTCTCGGTGGGGAGGGGAGGGGGTGGCATGTGCATTTTTTTCCCCTATTATTTTGTTTACCTTGGTATATGCCCGGCGCAACCTCTCCTTGTACAGTGGGGCCCGTACTGCGCTAACGTGCATTGAAATCGGTTTGGGGAACAGCGCTACTGGGGAACAGAGAACCTGGGGAACACCGGTACGGGAACAGCGGCACGCTTTTTCGGTCGGGGAACATCGACACTGGGGAACAGAGACACGGGGAACAGCGCTACTGGGGAACATAGAACCCGGGAACACCGGCACGCTCCCGAAAAAGAGCCGTGTACCCTAAGAAATCATTGGTGAGTGCACACCTCAAGCCACAATGCTCACATGGAAGCCAGAAAATGGAAACAGACAGAGAAAGTGAGAGAGGGGGTACTTTCTATTGTCAAGACATTGCCACATGTTTACCCACCACACACACACACACACACACACTCCACTGCGGGTTTACCACTATCACCATCGTCATTATCTTTAAATTGAATCCTCAGAGGAAGGAAGCCAGCTGGAATTACAAGAAGGCAGACTGGTCAAAGTTCCAACATCTAACAGACAAACTCTGCAGAGAAACTAGCATTGACAACAGCAAGGACATCAATTTCAACGTCAAGCAGCTGACCAACTGCGTACTCCAGGCTGCCAAGCAGAGTATCCCAAGAGACCGAAGGAAAAATTATAATTCGTATTGGAGCGACCAACTACAGACTGTCCATGACGAACTTACAGCCGCTTGAGACC
Organism: Conus ventricosus; assembly: GCA_018398815.1. Taxonomy (NCBI): domain Eukaryota; kingdom Metazoa; phylum Mollusca; class Gastropoda; order Neogastropoda; family Conidae; genus Conus; species Conus ventricosus. Next base: position 29,455,969 of record CM031614.1, on the reverse strand, counting down.
AGTTAGAGCAAACTCTCTCTCCACAGAGAACATCACTCTGTACTGTAGGGCAAAGACTGCCTTTGATGAGCAGAAATCCAAAGAAGCTCGCAAGTCATGGCAGGAGAAGACAGGCACCCTCAACATCGAGAAAGACACACAGAAACTCTGGAATCTGACAAAGTCACGCTGCGAGCAGTTACGCTGAAAGATGACGGCCAGACTTACACAGGGAGAAAAGCAGCTGCCCTGCTCGCAGACAACTCTCGACAAGACAGCTTTCTTGTGTGCGTGAGGAGAAGACAGCTGACATCAAAATGAAAATCAACAGGGGGTTGAGGAAGCAGACACCGACTCCCAGCACGACCTCCGAACTCACTATCCACGAACTGAATTGTGCAAATAAGCAGCTGAAGATTAAAAAATCGCCAGGCAAGGACGGGATAACCAACAAAATGATTCGTCACTATGAAGACTATACCAAAGAGAAACTTCTGGACATTTTCAATCACTTCTGGACATGGGGTGTTTCCAACAAGCTGGAAAGAGGCCATCATAGTTCCCATCCTTAAGAAAGGAAAAGACAAAACAGCAAGAACAGCTACTGTCCCATAATCTCCTAAGCTGCCTCGGCAAAACTATGGAGTGCATCATCAACCGACGGCTCCATTACCATCTAGAAAAGAATGGGCTCCTCACACCTACACAGTCAGGCTTCAGAAAGAACAGGAGCACTGAGGACCGGGTCACATTGGTCACACAAGACACTGAGGACGGCTTCCAACAGGAGGTGAGGGTGCTTGCCGTCTTTGTAGACCTTACTAAGGCATTCGACAAGGTCCGGAAGTAGGGTCTCCTCTTCAAGCTGCTCTAGAAGAAAGTGTGGAAGGATGTATGCCTGGATCCGGAGCCATCTGCTCAACAGGACATCCCGAGTCAAGCTGGATGGTCACATCAGTCTTCCAATAAAGATCAAACAGGGTGTACCCCAGGGAGGAGTCATCTCGCTGATCCTGTTTACCATTTTCATTGATGATACTACTGACCGGATGTCCTCCCGTATTCCTTGGGTACTGCATGCAGATGACCTTGCTGTCTTGACCAAAGTCAGTACTGCGAGCATCAGGATGCAGGAAGCCCTGAACCACATCTCAGACGAGGCAAGAGAGTGGCTTGTCACCATCAACAGGACTAACACTGAAGCCACCTGCTTCTCCCTCTCACCCAAAAGAGAAGATTTAGTTTCAAAGCGAGGTGACTGAAGGCGGAAATTGAAGAAAATTTTAAATAGAAAGGATATCATTTCCGCAAGACAATGCAGACGAACAGATTACAGGACAAAACGATGCATTTCGACATCTTGGGATTTCTTCAGGCAAAAATTTAAAAAAAATATTTAGGGCAATGAAAACGAAGAACGAGCAACCACTTACCTTCTCATATTGGGCGCAAAGTAGTTGTTGAATGAAAACGAGGCCATTGGGAAGGGGACCATGGAGTTGAAATAATAATGACACTACTACTACTACTACTACTACTAACTACTACTACTACCACCACTATTACTACTACTACTAATAATAATAACAATAGCAGTAATAGTGATAGCAGTGATGCTGATGAAAATATGTAAATAATAGGAGGAGGAATACTGTTACTTTTGATGATAATATGACAATAAAATAGTTGTGGTATTAGTGGCTAAACACAGAATGGGAGAAAGGACCTCTCCTTTAAGGGTAGTAGACCTCCGTTAAAGGGTAGTAGAACACCAGGGTTGGTTTGTTTGCTTTTTAATTATTGTCCAATGGTATGATATAATCGTGATGATAGTGATTATGGTAGATTGATAATAATGCTTTGTAGCAAGGAATAGAAATGATCAATTAATAAAAAGCAAACAAAACTAATGGGTGGTGATCAATATGATAGTAGTTATATGTAGTTATGTTGGCACACTGATAATAATGGTTGGAAAGAAATTGAAGTGGTCAATGAATAAAGGGCTATCATTGCTATTGGAACAGAAAAAAAGGAGAAAGGGATGGGGCTGGGGGGGGGGGGGGGGGGGGGGGGAGGGGATGGGATGGGGGGGGGGGGCTCATATACCTACACCTACATACACATATGCACAAGGAAGAGGGTAGAGAAACTCATGCAAACAGTATTCCTGGAAAAGTAAACAGTGCTGTTGGATGATGATCGTTGTCATAAGTGAAATAATGTTGGCATTCACATAATGATACTATTTGGGAAGAAATGGAAATGATCAATGAAAGAAGGGTTAACATGTCTTAAAATCAGAAGAAAACACACACACACACACACACACACACACACACACACACACACACACACACACACACACACACACTAAGATCACTGTTAGATGGATAGACGTTAAATTAAACAACGAACGACACACACACACACACACACACACACACACACACCACACACACACACACACACCACACACACACACACATTATTGGAAACAGTATTATTGGAAAAGTAAACAGTACTGTTGGATCATGATCATGATGCCAGTTGTGATGAGAGAAATAATGTTGGTTTTAAACAAATAATACCGGTTGGAAAGGAATGGGATTGATCAATGGGGAAAGGGTTAACATGTAAAAGAAAATTTAAAAAAATATAAGAGGGGAGGGGCTCATATTACCTACATTCAGGGAAGAGGGAAGGAAATCATGTAGAGGAGACAGTATATAGAATTGAAAGAAAATAAGATGGATAAGAGGGATGGGACTAGTATCTGAGTAAAAACAGATATGGAGAGGGTGTAGTGAGGGGGGAATGGAGGATAGCTGTAAGTTATATATGGGTTAAATAGTGGGAGTATTGTAGTGTGAGTGTATGTTGGTGGGAGATATTGTGGGCTGGTGTTGCAGTGGTGGATAGGAGCATGCTACTTTTGGATGTTGATGTCATGCGGGTGGAGGGGAGGAGGGGAGGGATTTTTACAATTTAAGGGGGAAAAAAAGATGGGGGAAGGGGATGAGCTCAGATTCCTACACCTGCTCACACATATGGAAAAGGAAGAGGGAAGGGAAATTGATGCTAACAGTATTAATGGAAAAGCAAAACAATACTGTTGAATGATGATCATTGTCGAAAGTGAAATAATGTTGATATTAAGACAATAATAATGATTGGACGGAAACGGAAATGCTCAATGCGAAAAAGGGTTAACATGTCTATATATTAAAAAAAACACTACACACACACACACGCACGCACGCACGCACGCATGCACACACACACACACAACACACACACACACACACACACACAACACACACGGAAAATTAGCGTAAACAGCATTATTGGAAAAGTAAACAGTACTGCTGGATGATGGTCATAATGATACTGTGATAAACGTACTGCTGGATGATGGTCATAATGATACTAATTTTAATAAGTGAAATTATGTTGGTGTTAAATGTAACAGTACTGGTTGGAAAGAAATGGAAGTAATCAATGAAAAAAGGGGTCTACATGTCCAAAACAAAACAAAACGGCAGAGGGGGGGGGGGGGGGGGGGGGGGGGGTCATATACCTACATCTCCACCCGCATACAGGAAAAAGGGAAAGGAAATAGTGTAGAGAAGATAGTATATGAAATTGAAAGAAAATAAGATGGAGAAGAGGGGAGAGATCGGTATATCGGTGAAGAATAGATACAGCAAATAGAGAGGGTGTAGGCAGGGAGGAAAGGAAGATAGCTGTAAGTTCTGTATGGGGTAAATAGTGGGGTTATGGTAGTGTGGTCTGTCTTGGTGGAGGATAAGGTGGGCTGGTATTGCGGTGGAGAATAGGTGCATGCTACTTTTGGATGTTGATGGCATGAGGGTGGAGGAAAGGGGGAGGGATTCTATAACTTAATTGGGAAAGAAGGAAGAGAGGAATCAAATACATGCACCTACACTAATGTACAGGAAAGATAGAAGAGGGAAGGGAAACTCATGTGGAGGGGGTAATGTATCAAGCTGAAAGAAAACCAGGTGTAGAAAAGGGAAGGATTGGTCTATGAGTAAAGAGTGGATTGGATGTAAAAATGGAGAGTGTGGGGAGAGCTGAAAGGGAGGTAACTGTAGCTTATAGATGGTGGGAGGTATGGTGAGGTTGTGTGTATGTTGTATATGTGTGTGTTGGTAAAGGATATTGCCGGCTAGTGTTGCGGTGGTGGATATGTGTGTGCTACTTGTGGATGCTGATGCCATGGAGATGCAGGGTTCCAAGTTTGGCAGTAACATGACTCCCACGTGAGTCACTCCACGTTGTCACTCGGTGATTGCCAAAGTGCCAAGATTTCGACATAGCTGATGTTGTGTTGGGGTTGGTTGAAATGTGGGGCAACTGATTTGGGCTGTTGGTGGCGGATGTTGGCCAGGTGTTCAGAGATGCTCCAATGTAGAGAATGTGGCAGCAGATAATGTATAAAATGTTGTGACTCTGACAGGAGAATTGCGTTTAATTGTGGGGCCCTGTAGGATGGCGTCTGGTTTGGTAAGAGGGCAGATTTGCAATTGGGTTTTGAGCAGGTGAAAGTATCTGGTGGTTTAGATGTGGAGATTTCGTTCAGTTCGGAGTGCCCAAATAGGAAGTTGAGGTTTTTGTCACGTTTGAAAGTGATCATAGGTTTGGTCTCAAAGGCAGACTCGTGGTTTTCTACTAAGTGTCAGTTGGATTTCAGAATCCTGCATATGGGTAGGAAGAGGAGGCAGGCGGTATGTGTCTCTCTCTCTCTCTTTTGGAGCCTGGGTTTCTAGAGCAGATGTCCTGGATATAGCTGTGGTGCGGCTGAGAGCATCGTTGATGACGGCACTGGGGTTAGTGAAAAACTCATACATTTTAGCTGCTTGTAGAGTAAAATCTTCTTCATTGGAGCGAGACTGCGTACACGGAGGAATTGAGAATATGGAATGCTGTCTTTAGTGCAAGGTTGGTGGGAAGGTGTGTTGTCTAGGTATGAATGTGCATCAGTTGGTTTAAAGAAAATGGAGGTTTTGAGCAGGCCGTCTTTGAGGGAGATGGTGATGTCCAGGGAGTTGACTAACTGTGAACTGGTGTAAATCAATTGGATGGATGGATGGAAGGTCTGAGCAAAGTTGAGTAAATTGTGGAGATCTTGTTTTGTCGTGGATGTGGCTCCCAGTCCATCGTCAATGTATCTTTTGTACAGCTCTAGTGTGGGGCCTGTTTTGTGGTTTATATGCGGTGTTCTAGGTGTCCCATAAAGAGGCAGCCATAGAATGGTCCCATTTTGGTTCCCATGGCAACACCACTGATTTGAGAGAGAGAAAAGAGAGAGAGAGAGAGAGAGAGAGAGAGAGAGAGAGAGAGAGAGAGAGAGAGAGGAGAGAGAGAAGAATCACCCTACGCATCATTGGGCAAGAAGTTTGCCAGCAGGACACCTCAACGTATCCTTAAGTGAAACTGGACCGAAAACTAGCCTGATCCAAGCAAATCAGCACCATACATAGCAGAAGCCTCAAGAAAATGGCCCTGTTGAAGAAACTTGCAGCAACTTGCAGGAACAAAATGTTGAGCCAACATGAAAGTCCTAAAGCAAGTGCACACTGCAAACTGTCAGACCCCATATGGAGTATGCCTCCAGTGCCTGGTCAACTGCTGCAGAGACCAACCTGGACAACCTGACAAAGGTACAGAATACTGGCCTCAGACTCTTGACAGGAGGCATGAAAACTACTCCAATACCAACCATGGAAAAGACAACAGGCATTATTCACTACAGGAGAGACGACAAGAAAAACTCCTGCGGAAAAATGAGAAAATCAAAAGACTACCTTCCCACCACTACATTTCAAGTTTAAGGCTTCCAGAAAGAACAGACTGAAGCGACAGAGTCCACAACATCTCATAAAGGTTCAGAGGAGAACCTTAATCAGCCTCTCACAACACCTGCCACACTGTTCTCACGCCAGTCAGCAACCTGGCTATATCAGAGCCACTAGAGCCTTAGGGATCGCTGAACCAAGCAAGCCTTCTAATCATGCCATGGTCGCAACCCCCGGAGGGCCTTGGTATCAATATGTCTGAAAGATGCCTACTACTCCATCCCAAATGACAGGGCCACAAAAAACTACAAAGATTCGGCTGGAAAAGGACAGCTGTGGTATTTCAATTGTTTGCCTAATGGGATGAGTATGCATCTATGAAAGTTCCCAAAACTGTTACAACATGACTTTACCTGTCTGAGGAAGAAAGGTCATGTTTCACCCTCTTGTCTTAGTGATGCTGTTGATGGAGTGACTCAGGTGCTTTTTTTTTTTTTTTTTTTTTAGTATCTATCAAACAGTATACCTGTTTCGGTCACTGAGGTTTTTAGTACGCCTACAGAATTCTACTTTCCACCCTTCTAAGAATGTTCCATATGTGGGGGTCATCACTGACTCAAGAAACATGTCAGGTACTGTTGACAAAAGAAAGTACGAACAGAAAAGCTATGCCCATCTGCTGAGAAAGAAAAGTAGGCTTACAATCAGAGATTTTAACTAATGTAGTGGGATGACGGTAGCCAGTTTTCCAGTTGTGAAGTATGGTGTAATTCATTATCACCATTTATAACAGGACAAGAAAACAGCACCTAAATACAACAGGTAAGACTTTGATGGCAAGCCGCTGTGGCGAAGTGGTTAGCGTTCCTGACTCCTGGCTGGGAGGTCATCGGTTCGATTCCCGTCAGAGCCATGTAGGATTTTTCTGTCCCGACTGTCTCCTACTCGGAGTTGAGTTTGCTACAGGCTCAGTTGGGAAGACTGGGACCACACAGTCGATTTTCATCCACTAAATGGATGCATCTCCGAGTGTTGCTGACCCCACACTGACATTCCTGACCAAGTTGCAAAGTGAGACGACAGCAGGCAGAAATCTAAACAAATCTTAAATAAATGTTAGCGAACCGCCCAGAGAACGTGGACAAACGAGTCACAAGACAAAACACGACGCGTTTCGACCTCTTAGGTCTTCTTCTGAAATCACTTCAGCGCAAGATATGCGTTGATTCAACGCCTACGTTGCGCTGAAATGATTGAAGGTGATTGCTCGTTCATTTTCGTTGTCTAATTGTTTTGTATCTTACCTGAAGAAGACCTAAGAGGTCGAAACGCGTCGTGTTTTGTCTTGTGATTCGTTTGTCCTCGTTTTTCTTGTCGGTTCGCTAACATTTATTTAAGACTCCTGACCAAGACTGAAGGTGTCTGTATCTCTTGGGCCTGGTTGACGCCGGAGTATGTTTTGAAAGTAAGCGCAGAGTACAACCCTGTCGTGCAGTCTCAGACCGGAATGGAAATCCGTACCATCATCATCATCCTCACTGTCATCCATCAGCATTAGGGGAAAAAAAGATTTTGATGGCATTAAGTGTGTCTCATCCTCAGCGAAAAAGAAATTATTGTGGTGAATTGATGCCACTGATTGTGCCACCTGCCCTTTTGCTGACAGAGAACATGCAGTGGGTATCACACACACACACCCTCCCCCTCACCACTCTATTACACACGTTTTTTTTAGAAATTCGAGCCAAAAGTCTCATACATCCGGCCCTAGATTTGTCGACTGAGGCAGAAGCACATGTAACTGCTCCACAGGAAGCATGATCCTCAACTGGGCTTTACCAAATGTCCAATATATATCTCCCTACACCTCTTTAGATCTCTTTTCTGAATCGCCCCGCACAGTAGTTTTGTCAGACAGAGGAACAGCAGACACGATCAACCATTCTTTAGAAATCTCTTCGGCTATACACAAAGCAGCGGTGATTTTTTTTATCGATTGACACCCAGCTGGCGAGAAAGAGCCGCTTGAACAGAAAAGCGGAATTCTTTGTACAAACCGATGGAACTCTGCAAGACGTTTGGTGCCGGCTGGGGCTTTTTATTCATGTTAAATCGTCTGCTATGAATTCAGTTTTATTGCCTCTATCTGAATGCATGGCTTCCCTTAGCGTAGGCCTTTACCTACGTTCACGGCCAGGTGTCGAAATGCGTAGACAGCTTGATAGGTGTATAAACAGAAACAGAAAGAAAAGGAGAGGACAGAGAGGACAGAATAAGTGAAGAAAACTCTTTCTCTCTCTTTCTCTTATATCCCGCGCGCGCGTGTGTATGTGTGTGTGTGGTGTGTGTGTGTGTGTGTGTGTGTGTGTGTGTGTGTGTGCGCGCGCGCGCGCACGCGTGCGTGCGCGTTCGTGCGCATGTGCGTGCGCGCATGTGCATGTGTGTGGTGTGTGTGTGTGTGTGTGTGTGTGTGTGTGTGTGTGTGTGTGTGTAAGAGAGAGAGACAGAGAGGAGAGAGAGAGAGAGAGAGGAAGAGAGAGAGAGAGGAGAGAGAGAGAGAGAGACGTGGGGTGAGATATAATATTATACTGTTGGGGAAATGAAGCTTGGGGTGGGGGGGGGGGGAAAACTGCAAACCAGAGAGAGAGAGAGAGAGAGAGAGAGAGAGACAGACAGACAGACAGACAGACAACAGACAGGCAGACAGACAGACAGACGTGGTGGTGAGAAAATATACTGTTGGGAAAATGAAGCTGGGGGGGGGGGGGGGGAGGAGTGAAAGCTGCAAACCAGAGAGAGAGAGAGAGAGTTTTTATTGCCATTTATAAGCCCTGTTGGCGAGGTGGTTACAAGTACCGCAATAACAGACAGCAATCAAGAAAGAGAATCACAGAATTTTACAAATATTTCACATCTACGGTGGACAGAAATTCTACCATCCCCCCTCCTCCCCCTAACATACACATACACTCGAACACACAACACGCGCACGCAAGCACGCCTGCACGCACGAGCACGCTTTTATTGTCACTGGGAAGGATTGCGATAAGATCTTTTCTGTATGCAGCCGGCTCACAAACAATTGTGCATCTGGTTCGAATATATGCGTAAGCATGGCAATCAAAACAAAATAGACTTCGTCCTAATCGTTCTTTCTCTATACCACACATTGGGCATGTTCTAGTATCTGATGCTTCGAACCATTTTTGTCTGCATTTGGGCCCAGAGTTCTAGTTCTGAATTGGTAAGCTATATTGATGTCATCTATGTGTAACAATCATAACATATTTTTCCTTTTCTAAATTACTCTTAAACGAGAGATACCATTCCGTAATTTACGTTTCCATCCATGCTGGAATTCCAGTTTTGTTTGCAAGAACAAATCAAACTATCCTTGAATATAGAAACAGACTGACGAAACCAAGGCCACTTTCTGTCGGTATTCCTTGCACGAGAAACCAGTAAAATTTTCTCGTATCATGTTTGTAGCGACAGCATTCTCTACGCTTGGATGCGGAGTCTGTCGCAGATAAATGAATTAATCTTAAGTATTTCATTGCTTTGACATAGATCCTATAAATAGAAGATAACGTCCACTTTCATCACCAACCATTTTATTTGACGCATGTATTATAATAGTACGTGCACAATACGCTTTACTTCTTAAGTGTGAACTTTTCCTGGTGGGCGTTGTCGGACAGACCTCATATCTCAGGTGCGTATGTTGGAATTCGTTGTCTCTGGATATCGAATAATTTCCTTAACAAAGCCCCGCCAACTGAATTCAATCTTTCATAGTTTCTCAGTATCTCAATAAACCCCTCTCTTTCTCTTCCTACACATTTTCAGCCAGCATCTATTCAAGTTTATTTTCGTGATTGAAAACATTCCTAGATATTTATAACTATATGTCATTTTAACTTCTGACCTGCCATACAACCATCTTTCATGTTGTGCTAAATTCCAACTATTTCAAGAAACCGTGATATTATTCTTACTAAGATTAACTGTAATTGCAGTTTACTGGATACCCTCTTCAAAGCGTCTAACTGGTTCTGCAAACCACATATTATTCTATACTAAGATTAACTGTATTCCAATCTATTGGATACCCTCTTCAAAGCGTCTAATTGGTTCTGCAAACCAATAGGTGTACCTGCACAGCAACAACATAAGCAGCAAACAGCATTAAAAAAAGAAAAAAGAAAAAAAAAGAAAGCTCGGTCGCCCCTAAATTCCATGCTTCTCATTGTTCGAAATATTAACTGCGAGCTAATTGATGAAAAATGCAAACAACTGGGATTGAGCAGACATCCTTGCTTCACGCATGGGCAGTTGGTATAATCTGAATAAAATACCTTTCTCGCGAACACATGCAAGCACGGAACCATACATTTTTCGCACAGCTGCATACAACTTCCCATTTCCACCATTTTTCCTTAAAATATTCCATATGGCATTTCTAGTCACAGAATCAAACGTTTTCTGGAAATCAACAAAGGCAACATACATTTTTGTCTTTTTTAACAAATGTTTCTGAACTAAAGAATACAATAAGATACACTTGTATGTGGCTTATTTTTCTGAATCTAGATCGATAATCAAGCATGTTCTTCTATTATCTTATCTTCTCATTCTGCACAGGGAGTAATTTTGTTTTTTTTAGGAATATGAGTATAGATTTTGCTTAAAACACTTGTCCGTGCAACGCCTCGGTAGTTATCTGGATAGCCTATTACTATCTCCTTTTTTTGGTAAAAAGGTGTGATTTTGAATTTTGACGGTGCCTCAGGAAAGATTCCTTTATCAAATAACGAGTTAACAGTTACCATGAAATCAGTAACACCTCAGTTGGCATATTTGAACATTGCACAAACTACTTTAATCCGGTACACGCTTTTTGGTACATTAATGTGACTTATGCCGCTTACTCTTGTTATCTCATTACTAAAAATTTGTTCTTCTGTTCATTGATGTTCATTGTCCACATTTAATTTGAGTCGCCGTTGAAATAATCGAATACTTCAAAAAAAGTTATCATAACCACTTTCGTTGTAATGACTGGTTTTCTACTAATCGAATCTAATTGTCGATCAGGATGGTTTGAGTAGTAAGCAGATGCTCTTAATTGATCTAGTATTTCTCATCGAATTCTTTTTCTTCTCTCTTTTATTGTTGTGTATTCTTTTCTTTCTTGAACTTAGATTGCTTTACGTTATTTTTTCAGTTCTGTTGGTTTAGCTCTTTGATATTGTTTCAAGCATTTCTTGTAATCATATTCTTTTTTGTTCACATATTCACTATCAAGCCAGTCATGAAATTACTTCCCTCTTACTTTTCCCCACAGATCGCACAATACAACTAGCAGCACTTCATGAATGAAGCATTCACAAACAACTCTAAACATGTTTTAGCATCAACATTAAGGAATTGTATGGCGCTATTGATACACTGTTTAAACTCATCTGACTTTGATTCCCCTCGTATGTTTCTGTACTTTCTTCCGACCACATGATGCGTTTCTCAATCTTATCAATGTTACCATGTTTTCATTTCATTTCCAATAGCAGCTGACAAGGTCATGTGAGAAAAAAACAGTACAAAATTTCATTTCCATTCTGCAATTTTTCAGCAAGTCTTGTGTTACAATGTAAAAAAAAATCTGTAACACCGCTACTTTTAGACGTCACAGAGGTGAATTTTCCTTTTGAAGTATCCCTGCATGTTCTATTCACAATTTTAAGTTAAAGCATGACACAAATCCAACAAAGATTTGCCATACATAAATCTTCAGAATAGCGCACAAAAGCATTTTTTTTTACATTTGTTTTCACATTTACTAAAGTAATGTTTGTGTCACACTGACCACCACTGCCACCACCACCACCACCACCACCATCATCATCATCATTACCATCATCAACAACAACAACAACAACAACAGCGGCGATAAAATCATCTTTATCGTCATTTTAACACAAGTAAAGAAGAAACATATACTCAGGTTTGGTTTGTTGGCATTCAAGTCACCATATAAAAGGACATTGGAATCATTATTTTCACTTTTTTCTGGCAAAGTGTCTTCCAGCATCAAAATACCGGCTTTGATTACGGAGTGATGTAAGTCGACCCTCATTCGGGCACCCCATAACAGACAACCAGTAATAGATCTTTCTTTACATTAAATAACGTTTTGTTTACTTTTACAACTACAACGTTGTCACAATCAACGCTGATCTGAGAAACAATTCTTTGTTTAACTATTAGTAGAACGCCACCAGAATCACGACCTTGCTGTGACAATTTCCTAGCAGCGCTTAGAACTTCATAAATGTATGAAAAATACCAGAGAAATCAGATTTCCTCTAGACAAGCGTTCTGTTTACACGTATGAAGTCAAAGCCATTTATATAATTCATAAACAATACATCCCACAGTTTACTATGCAGATTTTAGACATCATAATTGAGAAATGTCATCTCTTTTGCCTGATGATCTAGCCTGTCCTATTTTGGATTTGTTTTGGAACGCAGAGACCTGTCACTGCCGCTTTTCGCCAGGTAGGTGTTTATTCCAGTCTATGTGCACGACCCCTTCCCTCTCGCTCGTTGCACTGTGTGTGGTCACTCTCCTATGTTCACGCCGTGACCAGCTGTGGACTTGCGTGCCAGAAGCCCCCCCCCCCCCCCCCCCCCCCCCCCTCTGCCTGTCATACAACACACACACACCGAAAAACGTCCCCTGTCACCTGTTGATGTGCCCGGCCAGGGAAACCCTATTACTGCCTGGTCAAAGGTCACTAGGTCGGGTCCTGCTGTTCGGCTTACTCACTGAAGGCACCGGAGAAGAAGGCGAAAGGTCAGGTGCCACGTAGTTGGTCGATTTGTCAGTTGACTGGCTGCCGCTTCGTCTTTAGACGCTTTGACTTGGAGAAACTGACAGGTAGCTTTTCGGAGAGGAGGTTTCTCAGAAATTACCGGCGCTCAAAACCCGATCTGAATAAACGCAATGAGCCATATGTAAAGACAAGAAGAGATGATGATAAACTGAAAACAGAGAAAAGAAAGCACAAGATCTCAGCAGACTGATAGAATCAGTTCAAGATCTCAAAACTGTTCTGGTCAACAGTAAGATCCATCCATAAGAACCCCAATTTCAATACGTCAGTGGTATAACCATTTTCAAGGTGTTTTTAACTCATATGTAAATGCTGACAGTCAAAACGATCGTGTCGACGAGAGGATGACGAAAATTCACAGGAACGTTTGCATTATGATCAATAACAAAAACAGAAGTTAAGAGTAGTATTAAATGATTAAAATGTAGTAAGAGTGCTAGTCCAGATGGAATCGTAAACAAAATGTTGGGAAATTCAAATGATCTAGTAATTGAGTTTCTACGTAACCTGTTTAATGAGCTTTTTCAGTGTGGAACCTTCTAATCGAATGGTCAAAATCTATCATTGTACCATTACACAAAAAAGGTTATTATAATTACCCTGATAATCACAGAGGTGTAACTGTGTCAAGCGTGCTTGGATTTCCATTCTGGTCTGAGACTGCGTGACAGGGCTGCACTCGACGCTTACCTTCAAAATATATATTCCAGCGTCAACAAGGTCCCAGAGGGACAGACACGTGTAGTGTTGGTCAGAAAATTTGTGCGATATTCTTAAAAACGCATTTTTCCAACTGAACCCTTGGCAAACTCAACATCGGGTAAGGAACTCGTCGCGTCAGAAAAATCTCACAGGTAAATGGCTCCGATGGTAATCGAACCTAGACTTCGCAGCCGAGAATCCGCGACGGTGGCTAGAATGAGAGTACCTTTTCAATTGACACTTTTAAACCGCTGATGCTATCCGCATCCTTCGCCTGCAACCCCACCCCATCTCCGTCCACCCCGGATTATTTCATCAGATTTTGTTGACTGAAAGCAGTGCATGTTTGTTAAGTTCGGATAACTGATATCAACTGTGCAACTTTTCTTACACCCTTTCTGTTCTTGTTTTGTTTTTGTTTTTTCTTTTTCGTTTTCTTTCTTTCTTTTTTTTTCGATTGTGGTGGCCCCAAGTTGTGAGCTGCCCCTGCATCACTCTTTCCCGTTCAGATGACCAAATCCGGCGATGATGACGTACGCAGCTCATTACGATGTGACACAAGTGTGCGACATGTTGCGAGTCAACGCTGTGCGTGGATTGCAACCTACTATGGCTGCGCTGACTTGCAAGGGAAGGGTCGATGTCTGGCTTTGTTGGGTGGGAAAGGAGCCGGGGAGGTAACGGTTTGGGGCAAAGCGCAGGGTGCAAGAGGGTTAAAGATGGTAGGGCGGGGTATACTTATCTTGTTCTGTGTGTGTTTGTCTTCATACGTCT
>CM031614.1:29414294-29439294 GCA_018398815.1 Conus ventricosus | reverse complement strand
TGACTGGTTACACCCTTCAGGAAGACGGGAAGGGGGAGGGTGGAGAAGAGACCACAGATGATATGGCCTCAGACGAGCGTCTTTGTTGGCCACACCCTACATAAGAAGGCGTGTCGGGGTGGGGGGTGGTAGAGATCACAGTGATGTGACCCTGGCCGAGTGGCTTTATTGTCTACACCCTACAGGAAAACAGAACAAGGAAGGAGAGGACGGAGAATACACCAAAGGTGATGTGGCCCAAAAGAATTGCCTTATTCGGCCACACCTTAGAGGAAGACGGAGGGAGGGGAGGGGGAGACCAAAGGTGATGTGGCCCAAAAGAAGTGGCTTATTTTGCCATACCTCAGAGGTAGGCGGAGGGAGGGAGGGGGAGACCAAAGGTGATGTGGCCCAAAAGAAGTGGCTTATTTGCCATACCTCAGAGGTAGGCGGAGGGAGGGGGGGGGAGACCAAAGGTGATGTGGCCCAAAAGAATTGGCTTATTTCGGCCACACCTTAGAGGAAGACGGAGGGAGGGGGGGGGGGGGGCAGAGACCAAAGGTGATGTGGCCCAAAAGAAGTGGCTTATTTTGCCACACCTTAGAGGAAGACGGAGGGAGGGGGGGGGGGGGGAGAGACCAAAGGTGATGTGGCCCAAAAGAAGTGGCTTATTTTGCCACACCTTAGAGGAAGACGGAGGGAGGGGGGGGGGACCAAAGGTGATGTGGCCCAAAAGAAGTGGCTTATTTTGCCACACCTTAGAGGAAGACGGAGGGAGGGGGGGGGGGAGAGACCAAAGGTGATGCGGCCCAAAAGAAGTGGCTTATTTTGCCACACCTTAGAGGTAGATGGAGGGAGGGGGGGGGAGACCAAAGGTGATGTGACCCAAAAGAAGATGAAGGGGGTGGGGGGGAGAGAAGAAGAGACCAAAGGTGACATGATCCTAGACAAGTGGCTTTACTGGCCACACCTTAGAGGAAGACGGAAGGAGTTGGGGAGGGGGGGGGGGGGGGGGAGGCGAAGAGACCAAAGGTGACATGATCCTAGACAAGTGGCTTATTGCCACACTCTAGAGGAAGATGGAGGGAGCAGGTGATATGTCCCTAGAGAAGTTGTTTTTAAGCCACATCCTAGAGGAAGATTGATGGAGGAGGGGAAGGTGAGGAAATAGATCATAGGTGATATGGCCCCAGAAAAGTGGCTTTATTGGACACACCTTGCAGGAAGACGGAGTGGCGGGGGGTGGGGAGGGGGAGGAGGAGGAGAAGACACAAACAGGTGAAATGGCCCTGCAGATATGGCTTTATTGACCACATCCTAGAGGAAGGGGTGGGGGAGGGGGTGAGAGAGAGACCACAGGCGATATGGCCTGCAGAAATAGCTTTATTGACCTAGAGAAGAGGGGGGGGGGGGGGGGGGGGGGGGAGAAAAAACTATGGGATATGCGATATGGCACAGACAAGTGGCTTTATTGGCCACACCCTAGAGGAAGGGGAGGCGGGTGATGGCTAGATAAATGAGCATGCATACACAAATAGCATAGGAAAGACAGACGGATAGACAGACAGACAGACAGACGAACAGACAAGCAAAGAAACAAGAAGGCAGAATGGGTTGGATCACAGCAAGTGAAGATAATATATGTTATTGTCATTGGGTACATTATCTCTCGAGTACCAACATACAGAAATATTTCAGCAGCATACAAGGGCCACACAGGATATCCTCAGCAAAGATCAAAACAAAGCAAAAAAAAAAAGGGGGTGGTGGGGGTGGGGGTGGGGAAATGACATTAATTAGTCTAGTAATTGCTGTTATTATAATGTATTATGCACATTTATATATCAATGCCGAAAAGAGACGTTCCAGAGACGTTAACTTAAACAACTAGATATTAGAAATTAAAGATTCATATGCAAGCCAACTGGCATGAACATCCATGTGGTTCATGGTTAAGTATGAGTTATATTTCTCAATTCTATATCTACAGCTCAAAATTTTCAAGAAAACTACTACTTGAAGACTGCCTTCTAACTTACACTTATATAAGTAATGTTTTGCTAAAAGAAAAATGAACTAAAAATGTAATCAATTGCCATTGTTATGTCGAAACCTAAACGTATGAAAAACTCTGTTAGGCATGTATTTTGTGCGTGAGTGCATTTCTCTTTTACTAAGTCAATAAACCTCCAAAAACATTTGACATGAGTACATTTCCAGAACATATGGTCAATAGAATCTTTAAATGATCCACAAAAATGCATTTATCATTATCAGTAACTCCAATTTCTTTCAAAACAACATTTGTACCTAAGCACCTATGAATTGTTCTCAGCTGAAACCACTTAAGTTTTACATATGTGCATAAAAGAAGCATGAATTTCAGTCATGAGCTTGTGAAAGTTTTATGTCCCCTTTGTCACAGCACGGAGCTCTCAACTGATTATCAATCAGTATATCGTAATAAGTCTTTGAACCTTTATAGGTGACAAACAATATCTTATAACAGAGTGGAGAAGTAATACATTTGTTGTTTTCGATGGTAATGTCAAATTTCTTTATGAATTCAATTATTGCTAACTTTATACCTATATAAGTATAAGTTAGAAAATCAATGCTGACACAATATTTTTCCTTGAAGTGTCTGTGGACAAGGAACTGACCATTATCGTAAAAAAAAATGTGTGAGATAATAGACACTTTTGTTTTGAAGCATTTTAGAGACAACGTATCTTTTCCCAACTTCAATACGTTTGTTGGAGCAAACTGGTTCGGCAAGTAGTTCAGCGCAATTTTTTGGCACACATTTGTAATTTTTTTAAAAGTTTGTAAGCTTCAAGGACGTCTGACCAGAGCAGTTTATATTTTGTAACTTTTGAGACAATCTCTGGACCATGTTTACTCATATAAGGTCAGTGAGGAAAATTACCGAGAAGAATATGTTTCCATTTATGGTTTGATCTTTCAGCCCTTTCAGTCCAGTTTATTGGTTTTACAGATGTGTTTGGATTTTGCTCTCAGTTTCTGATGTGCTCGGACGATGAGCATCGATGGTCTGCGAGAGACCCAATGTTGAGCTCTTTTGCAGGCTTTGTTAATTCTCTTACATTCAGAGTTGAACCCAGGAACTTTTGGCATTAGGGGCTTCTTGGAAGATGTGGGAATGGCTGACTTAGCGCAATTCAGTATGAAATCTGAAAGACTTCCTGCCGGATCTTCACTTTGCAGGATCTTGTCCTCTTCCAGATCATTAAGAAACCTAGTGACAAAGAAGTCCCAATCTGCTTTGTTAAAATTGACGTGTTCTGGTAAGGATTCACTTTCTGCATTTGTATACTGAAGCAACACAGGTGAGTGGTCACTACCATGTAGGTCGTCATCAACCTCCCTTCCCAAATCCAAAAACAATGAAGGATCACAAACAGAAAGATCCAGAGAAGATGTGGTGCCATTAGCGGAGTAAAAAATAAGTTGGCGATCTCCCACGTAAGACACATAAATCAAGCTCTGAAAACACTTCTCTCACTTACCCACAGAGGAGGAATGACCATTCAGATCGCATAATAGCAGGAAGGGTCTAAGAGCTGCCCAAGAGTGAAATGAGGTCCTGTTTGGTAACACAGATATTTGGAGACAGATATATACAACCTACAGATAGTCGTTGTTTTATGGAGAGTAACCCATGCTGCCACTGCCTAAAGCGGAGTCTGCAGAGCAACTGGGCTATACAGAACAGAATTATGAATGAGTAAGGCTACCTCGCCAGTAACGCCATGTTCAACAGGTTGTGCAGGTTGATCTAGGAAGCTGTAGCCAGAAAGGGAGAAAGTTTTAAGGACCTCAGAAGAGTTCCTTGCAGTGAAACTAGGACAGGCCTAGCTTCACGGCACAAAAGCTGCAGTTCCTCGTAATTGGAATACAGTCTCCTGCACTGATGTTCCATTGTACTAGTATTTCCAATTTAGATGAGGACTCTATTCATCCATGTCAACGTCCTCTACCTGATCATCATATTGACCTTCAAACGCATTCTGCAATTTGAGTTTCGCCTTTTTCAATCTGTCTGATGGTACAGATAGTTTCTTCTTCCCGGAGGAGAGGAACTCAATGATCTTGGTGGCATTGGTGGAGGCTTTCCTTAGCACTCCACCAACGCCATTTTGTTTGAAGCCATTGTCGGAGCACCTCCCTTGGGAGATGGTCTCGGCGGCTTCGGGGCCGTCTCGGGGCGAACCCCTTGCTGTGCAGCCCGCACAGCTGCAGGCTTAGTGGATGCACCAAAAGTGCGTCTTTTGGTGGGTTTAAGGCCCCCACCAACGGCCATTTTGCCTTGCACTGTATCAGAAGACGGAAGACACTTCAGCGGCTCGAGACTGCATGGTTCTGTCTGAACACCGGCTTCCACCCGAGGCGCCCTGAGTGGGCTTTTTTCTGTTTTTACACGCTGGATTTCGCTATCTACTCGCCAGACAGGGTAGTCTTTTGCAGAAGAAGGGTGGTCACCATCACAGTTCACGCATTTCGTGGGTTCACATCCGCCCTCATGAACTGCTTTGCTGCAGGTGGCACACATCTCCTCTCCCGGGCATTTCTCCTTGACGTGACCAAATCTTTGACATCTAAAGCACCTCAGTGGGGAAAGTACATACAGGGCTACTTTTACTCTCAGGTATCCCACCTTTATGGACTCTGGAAGAGTCGGTTTGGAAAAGTGAGGAACAGTGTATTGGTCGGTTTTCTCTCTGCACCTTTTCGGAAAGTCGCCTTCCTGACCTCTACAACTCCCTGATCAGCCAACTCAGCCTTTATCTCTCCTCAGATATCCTAAACAACTCTCGGCATCGAATGACACCCTTTGAAGAATTTAGGGTTTTGTGAAGGGACACCCGGATTGGGTAAGTCACAAGACTTTAATAAGTTGCCTGAGTGGGCTTTTCGGTCGATCTGCACGAGCAGGGAACCATCCCTCAACCTCTTCACTGATTTCGGCTCTGCGCCTGCAAGACCTTTCAGCCCTTTGCAACAGCAAGGGACTGAGCTTGGAAATCGGTCGCTCGCTATCCGCTGACTTGATTACCAGCCAAGAGGGCCTCTAATGTCTTCCGGTGTCCGAGTCTGAGTTCGTGTCCCTCAAAGGGTCGGAATTCAGTTTTCTTCTATTTCCCGTTTTACTGTTTTTTTGTGGCCATGAAGGTTTTTAACTACTGGCAGAAATAAACGGTCACCCCATGAGAGCTGCCGTGCTGGGGAAGGGACAATGGATGGCCATAATATGACGTCCGTCTGCCTGGTACCGTCCCGCATGAAAACCAGACAGTGCACCTTCGCGACTGAATTGGGATCAGCCACTCAGCCCATCACCAGGTACTGTAGCTAGGGCTGTAGCTAGGGCTGGCTTCCCGCTGCTTACGGCAGCGACTCAAGTATCGGAGAAAAAAGAATATGGAAAAGAAAGCTTGAATGGGAGACGAAGAGAGAAAGATCCATTAAGAAAGGCAGAAAATAGAATAGGAAAAAAGTGGGTTACTATTTGTTAGGGCCCCCACTCTTAAACTTTCTGATATGTGAGACCCTAACAGGGGCATCAATTCCTACTCCCTAGTGCTTAGGCCAGTCAGCAACTTGGCTATACAGGCCTAGAAGCGTTAACAACAACTAGCCATCTAGTCGAGTATTGATGCCGTCGTCAGCAAAGCCTGTCGGATCAATGGACCGCGCAAGCCCTCCGATCACGGCAAGGTTGCAACCCCCGGAGGAGGGAGGGAGAGAGAGAGAGAGAGAGAGAGAGAGAAGAGAGAGAGAGAGAGAGAGAGAGAGAGAGAGAGAGAGAGAGATTCAGAACCGTTTAATGCAGATCGGCGTAAGTTCACTTTATACAAAAATGGGTTTGAATTGGATCTGAAAACAAGACAAGGACTCAAATCCATGTACATATACATGAACACATGACGTCATTTATGACAGCTGATGCACCACATCATCTAATACATAAGACGCTCTCCGACTGTTTATCTTTCCATTGGAATCAATAATGGATAAACTCTCCGCTTATCACTCGGCAATTCTGTTTTGTTTAAACTTTTAAAAACCCAGCAGAACCCAAATAATCGTCTGTCATCCGCCGCAAGCCCCAGGCTGTCATTATTGATGAATTCTCTTCTCATGCTGCTGACCACCTCTTTCAAACTCCTGCCTAAATCGACATCTCTGCACAGTACAATACTGCCTTTCATCAGCTATTAGTTGATATGCTTCATCCATCACCCGTCTCCTCCCTAAAAGGAATTCTGCACCATATTTTTCTCCGGAAATTCTTTCTGTCAAGTGGAACAGTACTGGCGATCAATAAAAAAAAATCCACCAGCAGAGCGTCCGTTAGCAAACAAAGTTGACACTTTGATTTTCTCAGCATGAACAAATCACTTTTGTTATCAAGTCTGTGTCCACAAAATCACTATACTCTGTCATGGCGAACTCCTCGGTCCTAAGAAAATATTCTCTTCTTCCTTCCAACTTCCAGCTATACTCATCTCAACTCCCCACCGTCTTCTCCTGCTTTTCTGACAAAGTGCAAGATATTCGCACAGATTTGGATCAAACACCTATCCGCCCACCCTTGCTAATTCTCAGTTCACAAGCACACCACTCATTTTCTTCAACTCCATGACTGAAACTGAAACCATGACTATCTTTAAGGGCATGACAATCAAATCCTGTGAACTCGATCCGATACATGCTTCCGTCTTTTCCCAGTGCATTCCACAGCTTCTTCCCACAATTGATAAAATTATCAACTCATTCCTTCTCTCTGGAGAGAACCAACTTGAACCCAAACATCCTGATAGACGATCGACCTGTTTCTAGTCTTCCTTTCATTTCCAACCCTTTATAGACAGTCATCTTGAAGCAACCTCAAACATTCAAACATCTCTTGCCATTTCAGAATGTCTAACGTTCTCACCCAGCACTGAACCTTCTCTGATCCATAGTCTGACAAACCTTCTGTTAGCTTCAAAGCTTCTGTTAGTGTTAAAGGAGGAGGGGAGAAGAAGGGACGGGGATGAATGAGGGATGAAAAGAGAACGGGGGTAAGGGGGGGGGGGGGGGGGGGGGGGAAGAGGAGGGAAGACAGAGAAGGGGAAGGATGGGGAGAAGGGGAGTAAGGACTGGGGAAGGGGAGGAGGGAGGGGACAGGGAGGCACAGGAAGGGTATGGTGGGGAGAGAAAAATGGGACAGGAAAGGGGAGGCAAGTGAATGGAGAACGGGGTGAGGGGGCGGAGGAGCGAGGGCATGGTTAGTGATATTAATTATTAATTATCAGTTAGTTGCGATTTATGCATTAGAAAAAATACTTTAAGAAATATGGCAAACATGAAATATGTAACTCGCTATACAATTTTCTTCCTTTTTTATTCACTTAATAAAAATGATTTGAAACGATTCTGTCTAATACCACTGCTTCCCGTTTTGGAGTCTGCGCATTAAATGAAGTGTTGGCACAACCATTCAGCAACTTCTGTCTAAATGCCGTGTTCATAATGCCCCTCCACACACACACACCTCTGCCGCCCCTTCTCTTTTTAAAATGGACGTTATTTTCAATTTCCATTCACAGGATGGAGAGCTTTCTCTTGATCTCGGTAGATGAGCTTTGTATGGTAGCCAGTTTGGATCCGTATGTATAAGTGTTAACAAGCATGGACATTCTTGTTGTGGAGGTAGAAACATTAAATTGTGTTTATGCGACAGCAGCATGAAAAGAACACATGTAGATAGATAGGTAGATAGATTGATAGATAAAATGTAAACAATAATGATATCTAATGCTGCAAGAATACACGAAGCGTATATCTATATCCTTGTCATCATAAACCTTATTCGGTCTCCTGACTGAAATCCTACGTATCTTTTATTCATCGATGATATGTGAACTTTTCCTATATGCCATAGACTGTTAAACTAAATGCTAATAATGAATGGATCAGATAACTATTCTTTTTAAAACGTTTTAACATTTATCAACTTATACTTATTTACACGTACTGTTGCTTTCTTTCCATATCTGAATAACAGCGGGTTTTACGTAATCATTTAGGCTAGATATTGAAATATGTAGTCAGGTAGTTGTGTGTGTGTGTGTGTGTGTGTGTGTGTGTGTGTGTGTGTGTGTGTTTCTTTTCTGTCCAGACATCATTGGCCTGTAAGAGACACTGCCTCCATGTCGCCCATTCCGGATCCACCATACATAGCTGCTTTGACGCAGCCCCAATATTACGTACACTCCACGCGGGAGAAATGAACACTGAGTCGTCACAAGACAAATCCCCAAAGCAGAAACTGCTCTGCTGCCAAACCAATCAGGTGAAGCCTATTTACCAAGTAAACCCTCAACTCCACCCCACCTTCCACTGATGACAGAAGCAGAAACACAGTCTCCATCAGCTTACTGACACTGAAGACTTAGATACCAACTTACCATGGACGTGGACAGGACATAGAAACTGATGAATCACAAGAACAGGGCATGAAAGGCACTTCAATTTTAGAAAGATTTGACGATGATCTGAAAAGTTTGGGGATTATCAGAAAAGTATGCAGATTTTAGGATAAGTATGAGGATTATCGATGAGGACAAAAATGACGGGGGGGAGGGGGGGAGGGGGGGAGTGGTCCGTATCTTGCTTTGCTTTCCCAGTACTTGTCTTTAATGGATCCCCAAAGATGTCGGGGGGTGGGGAGTTTGTGTGTGTGTGTGGGGGGGGGGGGGGGGGGGGGGGGGAGGGGGAGGGGGGGGGAGGGGGGGGGGGGACGGGAGATCGGTATCTTCCCTTGCTCCCCACAATTTTGTCTTTGTCGGAGTCCCGTTTTCCCGCAGGTAACTAACCACTTTCAGACCACAGAACTGTTCAGCCGACTGAGTCTCCCTCAACGGTAAGCATGTTTGCCAACTTCTTGTGTGCTGTTCAGGGAGGTCGGCCTATTGCTTGCACATAACCTTTGTCCGCGAGCAAATCACCGTGTGTGTGCTTCAAACCTGACTTTTTGACACAGCCAGCTGTGAAACATAGTAAACAGGCAACCAACACGAGAACAGGAGGCAGACACACGAGAACAGGAGGCAGACACACGAGAACAGGAGGCAGACACACGAGAACGGGAGACACACGAGAACAGGAGGCAGACACATGAAAACAGGAGGCAGACACATGAGAACAGGAGGCAGACACACGAGAACAGGAGGCAGACACACGAGAACAGGAGGCAGACACATGAGAACTGGAGGCAGACACATGAGAACAGGAGGCAGACACATGAGAACAGGAGGCAGACACACGAGAACAGGAGGCAGACACGTGACAACAGGAGGTAGACACACGACAACAGGAGGCAGACACATGACAACAGGAGGTAGACACACGACAACAGGAGGCAGACACATGACAACAGGAGGAAGCACACAAGAACAGGAGGCAGACACACGAGAACAGGAGGCAGACACACGAGAACAGGAGGCAGACACATGAGAACGGGAGGCAACCGAGAACAGGAGGCAGACACACGAGAACAGGAGGCAGACACATGAGAACGGGAGGCAACCGAGAACAAGAGGCAGACACATAAGAACAGGAGGCAGACGCATGAGAACGGGAGGCACACGAGAACAGGAGGCAGACACACGAGAACAGGAGGCAGACACACGTGAACGGGAGGCACACGAGAACAGGAGGCAGGCACACGACAACAGGAGGCAGGCACATGACAACAGGAGGCAGACACACGAGAACATGAGGCAGACACATGAGAACAGGAGGCAGACACATGCGAACAGGAGGCAGACACATGAGAATAGCAGGTAGACACACGAGAACAAGAGGCAGACACATGACAACAGGAGGTAGACATACGAGAACGGGAGGCAGACACATGACAACAGAAGGCAGACACACGAGAACAGGAGGCAGACACATGAGAACAGGAGGCAGACACAAAGCCAACCAGATCAACAGTAAGGACAATGTCTTCACCATGAGCAATGGGTTTACAACCTGCTAGAAGCTAAGAAACTGATCCTCTGGCGCAGATTCAGTTATTAGACACTAAAGACGTCGCCAAATAGTCAGCTATTTGAAGACACCATACTTGAACAGAAGGCACGCCTGTGCCGCTATACACTGCAGTGTATCATGCACACACCCACTGTGCTGTTTTAATGATCCACCCGCGTTATATCATACCCCACCCCACCCCCTCCCGCTGTGTTGCTTTAACCATACACCTGCGTTGTATCTCTCTCTCTCTCTCTCTCTCTCTCTCTCTCTCTCTCTCTCTCTCTCTCTCTCTCACACACACACACACACACACACACACACACACACACACACACACACACACACACACCTCCTGCTGAATACACCTGCGTTGTATCATGCACATACCTCCTGCTGAGTAAGTTCCAAGCAACGTGCACTGCAGTTGTTGTTGTTGTTGTTGTTGTCGTACCCTGGCTAAAAGACTCCAGGGATCATCCGAACAGCCGAAGTATTTGAACACTATGGCACAAATGCATCAGCTGGGGATGAGAACATTACGTGTGTGACCGTTTTTGATTACCCCGCCACATGGGCAGCCACACTCCGACTTCGGGGGATTTGGGAGACTGATAATGTTATGCTAGGAGCTTGTCACGACTGAAGACAATCCCCACATAACTATGCAGAGCATAACAACATTTTGATGTAGCCTTGGTGTTCTGACCTATGTCAATTGGTCTGACACAGCCTTAAGCCAAGGCGGTGCACTGCAGTCAATCAAGATTCTTCGTTTTCATACTCTGCGAACCGCTCTTCTGTGTCAGAGAAAGAAGCACTGTTGTCTGTAAATGAAACGTTATCTTCATTCTCGTCGAAGAACCATCTGCCTTGTGGCAGATATAGTCGTGGTTTTCTAATTGAGATAATCTATTGCTCTATTAGGTGTGTTTGAGACCAGGTAAAGGTACACTACACATGTCTCTGTCCAGCACTGGCATTTGCTTTCTTGTTGCATTAAAGAACTTGGTTTCGCGATGAGAGAGAGGAGAGAGCAGAGACCAGAGAGAGAGAGTGAGAGAGAGAGAGAGAGAGAGAGAGAGAGAGAGAGAGGAGAGAGAGAGGAGAGAAGAGAGAGAGGGGGGGGGGGAAGAGAGACGTAGGGAGAACGAACGAAATTTTCAATCACAATAGGCCATGGCCCCTTCTGATGTGGGTATGTATAGGAATAACCATTCATACAAGGCAATATTACATCGTCTGCCAACAAGTAGCTGACAGATAAGCATATCAAATATGCACAGTATCCGTGACAGCTAAGTCAATTCAACTGAGCAAACTTGTGCACTCTTAAAGGCTTTGCATAAGTACATGCAATTGTTCTTTTAAACTCCTTCACTTTGATTTGCCATAATAAAAGCAGCTCAAAATGAACAAGGGTCTTTGCAGAATTTCATAGTGTTATATTCGCGCCGTAAATCTTGAAGTGCAGAACAACAAAGTAAAAAATATGTAATTCATCTTAATTTGTCTCTCTGCATAAAGGACACAACATATCAGTGTTTTGTGTCTTTGTACATCGGTGCTAATGTAGTTTTTGTAATCCGTAATTCTGAATCTGAATCCGTTTAATAAGCCTATCAATATTAAGTCTTTTCTTTTCTTTCTGCGTACGCAGGCTGATACTCCTGCGGACACTCCCTGTATAGCCAGGCAGTGGAGTTTTGTGTGTATGACCTTTTTTTCACCGCCATTAAGGCAGCCATACTCCATCTTCGGGGAACAATATTAAGTGAAAGATATTTCTCACAGCCATTAGTTCTGTAAAACGAATATCGCTTACTACTCTGGATGTTTTCAAGCCAGTTTTGCCATCGATTATATACCAGTCTCTGTCGTAACTACTTCAAAAAAGCATTTACATTTTCAATGCCTTGATTTATCCAGACGAATCCAATTCCATTATGAAACAAAAAGTCCTGAATGCCTGAAACCCATGACTTTTTGATTCTCCCACACAAAGCCAAACCCAAATTCGTACAGTTTTAACCTCACTTTAGAGGCCCAATTAGTCTTACCCTTAGCATCTAGCTGTACTAACATATTATATGCTTTATGTGGTAGTCTATTAGGTGCCATCCGGGTTATTTTTAGCCAGTAACGAATGCACCTTACTACAGAAAGTAAATGAATTGGATACCTGTTGGCCTCGCCATAAACTAAATCATTTGGCGTTTGTATTGAAACACCAAGAAACCTTTTCAATGCATTTAAATGAATCTTTTCAATGTGTATAGAAGCAGTATCAAGACCCCATAACTCAGCTCTGTATTGTACTATGGGTTGAATTTGAGAATCGAACAACTTTAAAAACAGTGTAAGAGAGTCATTATTAAGCATACGCATTTTCTTTAGAATGCAAAGTATACAACGTTTAGCTGTACTTACAAGGTCTTTGCAATCAAAACCGAAACTTAAACGTGTTGAAAAAATATACCCAAGTACTTATATACATTCACGACTGGCAAAGGCATTCCATTGTACATCTATTTTTCCCATGCAGCGAGATGTCCACCTTTCCTAAACACTATGATATTGCTTTTTGCCATGTTTACTTTCAACTGGAGTGATGCAGAGGCTCTTTCTAAACTATTTAATTGATTTTGGAGACCAAGTATCATTCCTGACATTAATATAACGTCGTCAGCTGAGAGGAGGATGAAAATCTCCAATGCATCGTTTACTAGCTGAGCTCAGTGCTTACCATTATAATTAACTTTAGAAGTAATACATAATGGTAAGCACTGAGCTCAGCTAGTAAACGATGCATTGGAGATTTTCATCCTCCTCTCAGCTGACGACGTTATATTAATGTCAGGAATGATAATAAACATAGAAAAAAGAATGGGACTACAGACATCCCCTTGTTTAACTCCCAATGTACAGTTCATGTAGTCTGTTAGAGATGATCCACATCTCACTCTCGCTCTCACAGTGTCATACATGCTCAAAATACATTTATATAATTTACCTCAGATTCCATACTTCACCAAAATTGGCCACAAAACACTCCTGTTGACAGAGTCAAATGCATTTTCAAAATCAATAAAAGCTGCATATAATTTTCGATTTAAACAAAACTGTTTTTGAACAAAGGCCATCAAAGTAAACATATGATCTATAGTCGAATAATTTCATTTAAATCCAGCTTGAAATTCGCCTGTAATATTATTCTCTTCGACCCATTCTTGAAGTCTTCTATTAATAATAGCACTATATAGTTTACTGCCGATGTTGCACAGCGAGATCCCTCTGTAGTTGTCTGGATTGTTAACGTCACCTTTTCTATCTAATGGGAGAAAAATAGATTTGGCCCAACTTTTAGGAAACACACCCTTATCAAATAGAGTATTCAGAAATTTTGTGAAAAAGTTCATCACCAGATCGGATTTGCATGCATTTTTTATCATTTCACCAATGATCCCATCTGGACCTGCAGCTTTTCGATTTCTCAGTTTACTTTAAGCAAAAATGATCTCTTCTTTCGATATAGGGCGATTTAAATTACTATAATTGTCGTCATCGTTATCACTCTCATCTCCTTGCCCTATATTGTTGTCAATGTCATAATTTCTTTCAAGCAAGTTCTTAAAATGATGAAACCAATTTTCCAGACTGATATTATTTTGGGGGTGAATTCTTCTTTTCTGAATTTTGCACATTGTCTCCCAGAACTCCTTTTGGCACTTAATGGAGGCCACAAATGGATCCTGTTAACAGAGGGGGAGGGGGGTGGAGACTGACAGTATTTTTACAATGCAATGTAAATGTTTCCACAGTGTCCTGCACCACATTTGGGAGTGAGGGAGGGTTGAGAGGGGAAAAGTGGACATAGACTTGAAATCCATTCTTCGGTTTGGGGTTTGAGTGGGACCGATCAGGTGGATTTGACAAGCGTTTCGTCACAGTATCCCCAATGTGCCTTTTTTTTTTCCAAAGACAATAGGAAGAGATATACCATCGCTTGTGCTCACAGCATATCCTTTTCCAACAACAATAAGAACAGAGGTACAACAGCTAGTGTCCCCATTGTACTCGTTAATTCAATAATAAACAGAGGAACCAAAACTAGTTTCCCAAATGTGCGACATTCTAAAACAAATGGGAACAGAAGAACACAGCTAGTGTCCCCAACGTGCTGTTTTCCCAACAACAATTGCAACACACAAATCAAACCTAGTGTCCCCAACATGCCATTTTCCAACACACAGCGATCAAACCTAGTGTCTCAACGTGCCGTTTTCCAACACACAGGGATCAAACCTAGTGTCCCCAACGTGCCATTTTCCAACACACAGGGATCAAACCTAGTATCCCCAACGTGCCATTTTCCAACACACAGGGATCAAACCTGGTGTCCTCAACGTGCCATTTTCCAACACACAGGGATCAAACCTGGTGTCCTCAACGTGCCATTTTCATACACACAGGGATCAAACCTGGTGTCCTCAATGTGCCATTTTCCAACACACAGGGATCAAACCTGGTGTCCTCAACGTGCCATTTTCCAACACACAGGGATCAAACCTGGTGTCCTCAACATGCCATTTTCCAACACACAGGGATCAAACCTAGTGTCCTCAACGTGCCGTTTTCCAACACACAGGGATCAAACCTGGAGTCCTCAATGTGCAGTTTTCCAACACACAGGGATCAAACCTGGAGTCCTCAATGTGCAGTTTTCCAACACACAGGGATCAAACCTGGTGTCCTCAACGCGCCATTTTCTAACACACAGGGATCAAACCTAGATTCCTCAATGTGCCGTTTTCCAACACACAGGGATCAAACCCAGTGTATGAAGCTTGACAAACCCATCGATCGGTCCCTCTCAAACCCCAAACCAAAGAATAGATTTCAAATCTATGCCCACTCTTCTCTCTCAACCGCCCCCCCCCCCCCCCTCCCACCTTTCTCTCTCTTAGAACAGTGTGAGCTGTCCTACTTCGCTATCTCGTACAAGAGAAAATTACGTCATGCTGTGCTCCACGTCATTCCTATCCGGCCTCCCTTCCCCTCTCAACCCTCCTTCCCCACTCTGTGTACCTACTACCCAGTAAAATGTCCATTGCATTGTGACAATTGCCCTCTCACCCCCCCCCCCCCCCCCAGGGCTATCTTCATCCCCCCTCCTATCCTATCCTGTGACACAAAGGCATGCTGCCTTGCTCTCCACCACCACTCACCCCACCACTCCCCCCCCCCCCCCTCCACTTGAGCCAGGTGCAGCCTTAGTCGACACAAAGAGTAATCACCAACCCTCCCTCCTTCTCCAACCCTCCCCCCCTCCCTTTCATACCCACTGCCCACATGCTGTTAACATCTAGTAAATGATGTGACAGTGTCCCCCCCCCCCCCCCCCCTCAATGGTCTTTGTCTTTACGGACGCATAAATTAACTGGCCGCTGATTTCAGTAAGCCAGCGCCGATTAGCTTCAAACAATTTCCAAGGCGAATGATGATAAAAACAGATCCCTCCCCTCCCACTCCTGGTGTTCGACTGACAGGGTGTTAGTCAGAGCAGAAACCTGATTTGGCAGTTTAAAATACATATAGAGACACATAGAGTCGCAACTTCACTGACCCCTCAAGACTGCCTGTAGATCAGAACAGTGAAAGACAGGGACGACTAGAGAAGGCCTGGTAAACTCCTGGTACCCTCCTTTGTCTCAAGTCATTCACTGGTTCATTCCCAGGAAAAGTGAGTTTGGAACTCTGTTTTACATTTTCAAATCTATGTATTGATTTTCTGTATTCTGTGTGGATTAACATGGTAACTTTGTACAAATACTTGGTGACATTTATCAAACTGATGAATGATTATTCTGTGTAGTAGTTTGCTTGCCATCATATGGCAAAAGCTCTTTCTCCATGTGGTTAGGATTCTTTGTTAACAATCTTACCACTATTCTTTGTGTGCACCCTGACTTTTACCAGTATGCAATTCTTTCTGTTAAGACAATAATTCAATGATTAATTTTGATCAGAAAAACAGTATGCCTGTGCTAGGTTAAAAACTACTAAGCTGATTTATAAATACTGCTGATTGTTGGAATGATTTGTAGTGTATGACTACACCACATGTGTACTTGGACTAAGTGTAGCCCAAGTCAATGTGATTAAATTCATAAGAAACAAGGAAGAGTTGTTTGACTGAAACCGTGTAACATTGTATTACTGTCTCCTACCCTTTTGTAAGCTTAACTGAGCCTTTAAACAAAAGTGGAATTAATAGTTATAGCAGAAACTCTACCATAGAGAAAACTTTGCTGGCTGAGTCTCACTCCTGTTCTGAAAGATAGAAACAAAGGGTAAATGTGTGCACTTGACAAACCAGCCATCAGATTCTCACCTACAGACCAAGTTCTCTTTATCGCAGAACTGGGATCCTGGTCACGCTACACAGTATAGCTGAACCCTACTCTGGGACTACGGCAAAAGCCAGGGAACGCCAGACACCATGGCTTCACTGTAAACCGGGCGACATCAGACAACCAATGTACACCAGCAGGGCAGTCGCCAGCCATTGGAGAGATCCACTACCCTCTCCGATATAAGCTAAGTTAGCTAACCACCTGGACTCAAATCCATCAGACCCTTACCCTCACTTTATGATGAAACAGTGAGAAACTGTCTGTGAGTACCACTCTGGCTACTGCACTGGGTGTATGCAAGTGAAGTGGATGTATCTCAACCAGATGCATTCAGTGTAACTTAGACAGGCCCTCTGTATTCCAACTTAAGCGGCTGCACCGAGTGCAAGCATGTAAAGTAGGAGTGAGGAAGGGTCCCTCATTGTTGTGGTTCAATGAGAAGTAAAATTTAGCCTACTGAAGTGACATGTAAATACTTACCTATGTGTAAGCAAGTAAAGTTGATGTGTGAAATTGCACTTGACTTGTGTCAGTTCTCTGTTGTTCAATCAAATGTTGAATGTTTTAATGTCTCTCTTCAATTCTGTCTGTCGGAGCTACAAGTACTTCTAAGAGTACAGGCCTAAGGAAAATTATCTCAGAGCTACTCTTCAGTATTTTACCAAGACCGGAACAAAATAATAATTTCTTTGATGACTAGTACCGGAAAGTTGCTCCTTCCACCACTAGTAAGAGAGAGTGTGTAGGTGAAATGTTAAGATAATTCTCATCGATAAATTATTCCAAGTCCTTCCCTAGAGGACCCACCTACCACTCATATCTCTCGTCACAGTCCCCATTTTCCAACAACAATTGCAACACACGGATCAAACCTAGCGTCCTCAACGTGCCGTTTTCCAACACACAGGGATCAAACCTAGCATCCTCAACGTGCCATTTTCCAACACACAGGGGTCAAACCTATGTCCCCAACTCCTTTTCCAACACACAGGGATCAAACCTAGTGTCCTCAACGTGCCGTTTTCCAACACACAGGGATCAAACCTAGTGTCCTCAACATGCCGTTTTCCAACACACAGGGATCAAACCTAGTGTCCTCAACATGCCGTTTTCCAACACACAGGGATCAAACCTAGTGTCCTCAACATGCCGTTTTCCAACACACAGGGATCAAACCTAGTGTCCTCAACATGCCGTTTTCCAACACACAGAGATCAAACCTAGTGTCCTCAACATGCCGTTTTCCAACACACAGAGATCAAACCTAGTGTCTTCAACATGCCGTTTTCCAACACACAGAGATCAAACCTAGTGTCTTCAACATGCCGTTTTCCAACACACAGGGATCAAACCTAGTGTCTTCAACATGCCGTTTTCCAACACACAGGGATCAAACCTAGTGTCCTCAACATGCCGTTTTCCAACACACAGGGATCAAATCTAGTGTCTTCAACATGCCGTTTTCCAACACACAGGGATCAAACCTAGTGTCCTCAACATGCCGTTTTCCAACACACAGAGATCAAACCTAGTATCTTCAACATGCCGTTTTCCAACACACAGAGATCAAATCTAGTGTCTTCAACATGCCGTTTTCCAACACACAGGGATCAAACCTAATGTCCAAAGCCCACTGATGCGCATTCTTATCTTAGTCCCCAGTCCTGTCATATATATATATATATATTATATATATATATATATATATATATATATATATATATATATCATTGCTGTAATGACTGAGGAATTGTTAACTTGCACTTGTTTTCTCCCACTGTTTAATTGTTCAGCAGTATAATGTTTGGTCAATTGGTGGGAGATTGCATCTCTTCAATTCTTACCCCACTCACAATGTTTGGGTTTTTGAACAGCAGAGCTGACCACTCAGACTGTTCCATATCTTTTGATCTCCCTTGCAACCTTGAATGGATCCTCAAGCATAGGCTCAAAGATAGTCCCCTACATTTTATACTGTTTGCATAATGCTTTTAGTTTTTCAGCAACCTTTTTCCTCTCCACGCTTTCCTTTTGTTCCATTTACTACCCTTCGCTGGCTGCTTTGGGGGTGCTGTTGGATTCTTTTTTGAACCCTTGGTGATGAGAACACCACAGAATTATGGACTTTGGTGTGTCTCTATTTGACACCAAGAGCACAGACACAATCAGCCGTGTCTCCCTGATGAGTCCGATTCAGCGGACAAAGGCCTAGGAGCAGACAATGCAAATAAATCTGTCTTTGAAGGAGAGTACGATGGTTCCCTCAGGCAGCTAGTGAAGGGTTTCTCATATTTATAATATATTCTCCCCATTTTCTTCATTTTTTTTTTTTAATTCAAATCTTTGTCAAGTCATTGCTGTAATGACTGAGGAATTGTTAACTTGCACTTGTTTTCTCCCACTGTTTAATTGTTCAGCAGTATATATATATATATATATATATATATATATATATATACATACACAATTGCGAACACAGACACACACATTCTCTCTGTCTCTCTCTCTTTCTCCCTGTCTCTCACGTGGCCCCCACACGCCTCACACACCACGCATACACATACTTGTACAAGCATGCACACACACGCATACACACATGGGGGAAAGCACACACACACACACACACACACACACACACACGTCCCTTCCCTAGCCACATACACCTTGCCTCCTGCCCCCATCCTTAACCATGTCAATACCGCCCTGACGAAGACACTTTCCCAACCCCACACACACACACACACACAGCATGAACACCAAAAGCAGGATGGGCTCAGACTTATTTCTTAGACATTAGAGTGGCAGTGATAACCTCGACACCTCAACATCTAATCTATACAGTTGCTCTACAAATCAAGACTGCGGTAAGACTGAATTTGGGCGTATGCTGATTAGATACCTAAGATGTAGGTTCAGCAGTTATAAAAAAATGTATTTGTGAATCGGAAACCATACGTGATATGTCATTGGCTGTACTCTAAATTCACCCAACATAACACAAAGACAGTTTTGTGATCATCCCTTTCTCACTCAAAGATGGGCAAATGTCTCTATCACTTTTCTACAAGTCTACCGACTCGCACTTACACCTGGACTACATACTTATCTTCCCATTATCCATTCCCAAAACACAGCAGATCCTATTTCGAATTTCTCCGTCTCCACACACTGTGCTCCGCAAAGGAAAATTTGATCCACCGGAAATAGGAAGTCTCATTTCGTCATCAGCTGTCGGATACGCTATGTTGTCATGAGTAAAGCTCTAAACTGCATCACAGCTGTTTCCACAGTCTCTGCCTTGGATGCACAACCACATGCAAGAAAGAAAGGCCTCTCGCTTGTCGCCATTTCCATGTCCATCTGCCAGATTCTGTAGTCCATGTGGTACTGTAGAAAGCCTCAACCTTGCTCTTCCAAAACAAAACCATGATTCATTACAGATGCGACAAAAGCTTGAAAGTCCTCCTTGTCTGCAGACAATAAAAACACCACATCAACGCGACCTAGTACCTTTGCTTGTTCTGAAGCCAAATGCAAACCCAGCCATCTGAACAAGCCTAACATTGTCCTACATGGCACGAGGGCTCATACCAACTGAAAAACACACTCATATGCCAGAGCGTAACATTGTTTGTGCCATCCGTTATGAAGTACAAGACGAGACTGATAGAAGTGATATCCGCCGAAACCGACCTAAACCAGCTGCTCTGTATTTCAGTTATCCTACAA
The DNA here is from genome assembly GCA_018398815.1 of Conus ventricosus. Lineage (NCBI taxonomy): Eukaryota > Metazoa > Mollusca > Gastropoda > Neogastropoda > Conidae > Conus > Conus ventricosus. The sequence goes on along the minus strand of CM031614.1, from coordinate 29,419,123 downwards.
ATGACCTCAACCACTCCACATCATGGTCCTTTGGCAGTCAAGAGCAACACCATTGAACGGACCATGCAGGAATCCTACCCCAATGCCAGACTGGGCACTCTTTGCTCTTTGCCCACTTGGCGTCAACTCAGAAATAGCCGATTTTCCTGCAACACACACACACACACACACACACAACACACACACACACACACACACACACACACACACACACATACAAGAGAGAGAGAGAGAGGGAGAGAGAGAGAGAGGAGAGAACAGCTGCAACAGCAGCATCTCCACCACCACCGCTTGTCTGTTATCTTTACATCTCACTTTCTCTTACCACTCACATACACTGTCCTCCACTCTCCGTTGACCCATGCCCCCCACCCCCCTCCCTCTTTAACCCCTGCTCCCTTTTTATTCTGCCTGATAAGAGATTTTCAAAACTACTTTCTTATTTATTCGCTTTGATTTTCTTAATATCACACTGATATTTCTTTATTCATTTATCATGAGTATAATGTTTGTATCCACTTATTTCATCTGTCAGTAGTATTTTTAAAGTTATCATGTCACTTCCAATGGAAAATGCATGCATACCCCCCCCCCCCCCCCCCCCTATCCCCCTCCCCAGGGAATTACATATCATCATATGCGAAACTATCATCTTATTCTTTCACTTCCTTATTCCAGTATCTATTCATGTACCTATTTATCCATTGAGTTTTAATCACCCATTTAAATAGACGATTATTTCACTTAATCTCTTAATTCGCCTGCATATTTATTCATTTGTTCATTTCTTGTATTTAAGGTTATTGTTCATAATCAAACATTAGTTTTATGTTTATACTAGTTTTACTACGAACACTGGATGTAGTGTCTGAGAGCCAGTGCAGATTCAGGAACAATAGAGGGACGATCAACCTGATCTTTGCTAGTCAAGGAAAAGCGCCATGAACAGAACACAATCTGTACACTCTGTGGAACTAACAAAGGCTCTCAACACAGTTAATCCTGAGGGCCTGTGGGCCACCCTGTCCAAGCTTGGTTTAAGGTCACAGTTCACCAATATTATGAGGTCTTTCCATGGTGAAGTGGTGGCTTGGACTGTGGAAAATGGCACTGTGTCTGACCCTCTCCAGTTTCTAATTTCGTAAAGGAAAGGATGTCACGACTTCCACGCTCTTCATGTTCGTTACCATACTGTTTGCTGCTCTCTTGTCCACTGATGTAAGTATCATAGCCCGCTGCAAATGTCATGGTCGCTTCTTTGATTTGAGGTGGTTGAAGGCAAAAACAAAGCCCTTAAGGCTCTAGCGAGAGACTACCTGTTCATAAAAGACTTCGCCCTAGCAGTACTGAACGAGTCAGATTCGCAGAAACTTGCAAATTACCTGCAAAAAAACGGAAATAATACTTGAACCTGCATTACGCCTGGCTTCTCCAGAGCCTAGTACTGAGACGGAGGGAAAAGTGTGGAACAGGGTGGAGAGCTTCACCTACCAAGGGAATATCTTAACCTCAACTTATATCATGGACAACGAAATTCAGATTTGCACGGGCGGGTCCACTCTTGGCTTTGTAAGCAAGTATGGAATGGACGAGGCTTTAAAACAATTGTTTATCGAGCTGGCTGTCTACAAGACGCTGGTTCACATCACGTCACTACTGTATGGCCGTGTAATATGGAACCTGTACAGGAATCAGCTGAAAACGCTAAAATAGTTTACCTCCACTGCCTGGACATTTTCTGGGTGACCAGGGTCTCCAACACAAAGATGCCTATATTGAGGCACTCATAAAGACTCAGGTCCAGTGGGTTGGACATGTGGTTCATATGGACAATATGCGTCTTCCACAGCTGGTCTTCCCGGAGCTGGGATCTAGCGGAAATTAGTGGTCGGCCATTCAGACGCTTCGAAGACGGCCTAAAAGCATACACAGGACCGCGTGATATTCCTCGGATCCGATGGGAGACCCTTGCCACTGACCACAACGCCTGCCGACTTACTATCCATAAGAAAAACGGTCCTTTAAGGAGAAGCGCCTACAAGATCTGGACTAGAAGCTTCACGCGAGGCGAAGAAGACTATTTACCCTCTGCGGTGGCATGTCCACAGTGTGACTGCATCTATGGATTCGATTTTGGGCTGCGTTATCACTTACGGACTCACTGACGTCATAATCACTCGCGATGGACCTCCGATTGATTACCAACACTATTGTGATCTGTTTCATCCTGTCCCCTCCCCTCCTTTTGCCTCCTACTCCTCCCCCCTTTCCTATTCCTTTCACACCCATTTGTCTTTTCCGTCCCCTACCTCTCCCCCCACCCCTCCGTTTTTTCTTTCTTTTTTTTTCCATTTATAACAGGCGTCTAAACCAACAAATTTTAAGTGCAGACTTGAAAGTCAGGAAGGAAGGAGCATGACGTAGATGGAAAGGTAGCGAATTCCAAAGTGTCGCCGCAGAAATAAGAATGCTCTAGAGCCGTGCTGCTTTCTGTTTTTTTATGAGGGAATTCGAAAAATTCGGTAATCAGAGGAAGAACGGAAGGTCACAGTTCACCAATATTATCAGGTCTTTCCATGGTGAAGTGGTGGCTTGGACTGTGGAAAATGGCACCGTGTCTGACCCTCTCCAGTTTCTAATTTCGTAAAGGAAAGGATGTCTGTAGGAATATATATTTCGAAGAGATCAGAGAGATAGGCAGGCGCTTTACCTGTGATAATCTTAAAATATAGACACGCAGACTTATACTGAATCCAGTTCTTGATTTTGAGCCAGTGTAATTTCTTCAAGAGATACGAAGTATGATGTTGTTTTGGTGCATTGTAGATAAGGCGAGCGGCTGAATTTTGAACACGTTGTAGTGGCTGGAGTAATGCTGCGGGTTCGCTGTGGAGAACAACGTTAAAATAATCTAATCTTGACCGAATGCAAGAAGACACCAACGTCTTCGTGGCCTGTTCTGTAAGGAATGGTCTGATAGAGGCGATGCGACGGAGTTCAAGAAAGGATGCTTGGCAGATTTGGGCTATGTGGTGTTTCAGGGTGAGATCAGAATCGAGATAGAAGCCAAGGTCACGAACAAATGACATAAAGTAGATGTCAGTGGAGCTAAAGACTATTGACGGATGAAGACGTGGTTCTTGAGCTTGAGCGTGTTTAATGAACCGGATAGCTTCTCTTTTATCATCATTTAATTTCAGCTTATTACTAGACATCCACTGTTTGATATCATAGACACAGCCTTGAAGATTTTTGACGGAAATGTCATACTTATCTAGCGTGTCAGAATGTTCAAGCTGAGTGTCATCGGCAAACATTTCATGATGAACAGAGTGGCTGTTAATGATCTCAGTCAGGGGCGTTGTGTACATTATGAAAAGCACTGGACCTAGCACAGACCCTTGGGGAACGCCAAACGTTGATGACATTTTACAGGACCGTTTCTCGTTAATAAGGACGGACTGTTGTCTGTTTGACGAATACGATCTAAACCAATTTAGTGCAATGTCACATGTGCCGAAGTTTATGCCCAGACGTGAAAGGAGTATTTCGTGATCAATTGTGTCGAAAGCTGCAGACAGATTGAGGAGAAGAACAGATACTTTGTCGCCATCAAAAGATGTCAGAATATCGTTCAAGATTCGGATGAGAGCACTTTCTGTGCTATGTCCAGCACGGCAGGCTGACTGGTTGAAACTGAGAAGGTTATTCGCAAGGAGATGTTGGGATAATTGATGGAGGACCAATTTCTCTAAAAAATTTTTACAAGAAAGGGAGTTTGGAGATTGGTTGGAAGTTTTTCAATTAGTTTGGATCGAGCGACGATTTTTTCAAAAGAGGATTCACAATGGCAGTTTTGAAGTCATCAGGGACTGAACCACTCAAGAGAGACTTGCTGAAAATATTTGTGATGACAGGTAGTAGGGAGTCAAGATTTTCATAAAAGAAGAGAAGTCTGGATAGGATCATGTTCAAATGACTTTTTTCCGCTTTTCTGGAGAATCTCTTTCACAAACTGAGTGGTAACTGGTTCAAACTTGGACAGAGTTGGGCCGAAACAATGGGATGTAACTCGTGAAGGACTAGAGGAGATAAATGGATTACGGATGATTATTTTATCTCGGAAAAATTCAAAAAGATATCAGGCAGTTTTGAGGGATCTACGTTGGTGGGAAATACAGCAATCTTCGTTTTGCCCAGAATTTGGTTCATGTTGCGGTAGAGTTTCCTACACGTCTTGCTGGCTGAGATCTCTGTCGAGAAAAAACTAGTCCTAGCTTTTGAACTAAGTCTGCAATGTTCCGCCCAACAAAGTTGTACATCTGCTTATGAACAGTGAGACAAGTGGAGCGTCGATGCCTTTCTGCCTGGCAATGTTTACGTTTTAATCCGGACAGTTGTGGGGCGACTGTGTCGTACCAAGGCGTGGCTCTGGCTTCCCTGACCGTAAGCTGATGGAGGGGTGTGTGCCTGTCGAGCAGGTTGCACAGGAAAAGTTCAGATCAAATAGAGCCATGTCAGATGTTATCATGCAGTCTGTTACAGATTTGAATTTTGACTTACCAATCTTATGGATGGAGCGAATAAGTTTGATAGTGCGGTGCTTAACAGGTTTTTTAACATTTAGTTTACATAGGACAGACACATGATCAGACGTGAGGTCATGGCATACATTAGTGGACAGCACAATATTATCATGGATAAAACAGAACACAAGGTCTAGAATATGTCGATGTACATGCGTGGGTTCAGTCACAGACTGTCTCGGATCAAACATGTAAATCATGTCTCTAAATTTCGCTGCATTTGCATCTGTGTCGTCTTCGTAG
>CM031614.1:29406794-29409294 GCA_018398815.1 Conus ventricosus | reverse complement strand
GTGCAGGCAGGTTGTCACTGGGTTTGCCGCACGGAATGGACATCATCATGGATAATGTAAATTCCCTCTTCCTTTCCTTAAGCACACAAACTGCACTCCTCAATCCAGGGTGTGTGTTTATATTCAGTCCTATGGTCTACCGAATAAATCTTTCCCCCTTTTATCAACGGATCTGCTGGTAAGTGCTAGTGTTGAGTACAGTTAGTACCTGGTCTGTGTAACACACAACTAGCACCCAGCGCTATTAACATCACTATTTTTGTTGTAAAGTTACCGCTAGGGTTGTACTGATTAAACCTGCTAAGTATATGCCACTCCTGACACACAAAAAAGTGCTTTCCCCACACTTTGGAGAAGTTCGTATATATACTTAAGCACTTGCACATTCACACACACACACTCTACCTTACCGGGTGTAACGAAAAGTTTTAACTCCCCGAATGGTTTAACTCCCAGGGAGTTAAACTGTTCAATTGTAAATTTTAACTCCCTGGGAGTTAAACTAGAATATAAAAAACTAACTCCCTCTGTGTTTCAGCTTGACTCCAGGGGAGTTATTCTGATATACCACCAGAATGACTCCACCACACCACTCCCCGCACCTCGCTACCACCCATGCATCTTTTTATATATATATATATATATATATATATATATATATATATAATATATATATATATATATATATATATATATATATATATAAAATCAGAGTTAAAAAGCCACTCAGGACGTAAAAAGTGCTCAACCATGTAGGGAGCGACATACCAGTTTAAATCCTATTTTAAACTGGTTATAATATATATATATATATATATATATATATATATATATATACATATATATATATATATATTAATATATATATGTTATTTTATATAGTATATATATATATATATTCGAAATGTGTGTGTGTGTGTGTGTGTGTGTGTGTGTGTGTGTGTGTGTGTTTACACTAACTTGCCAGATCAAGACTTGTCAGGTAGAATTGTTTCCTTCGATATTATTGGTTTCTGTGAATTAGTCACGTGTCCTGAATTTTATTGAAAAATGTGTGTTTTTCTGATTGGCTGGCCGACTTTCATTTTAAGCTTGGCACATGCACACCACCACACCTGTGACGAGTCACTTGACAACTTCATCAGATCGGTCCCAAGCAGCCACCCTCTTGTACAAATTGTACAACCCCCCCCCCCACCCCCCCCCCCACCCCCCCTTCTCTATCCCATGTGTCTCACACACAAATTTCTAATCTATGCCGACCCTTTTTCTCCTTCCTTCTCTCCCAGATATAGCGAGTCAATATAAACAATTTTACGTCACTTCGCGACTACCCGTCATTCTCTCACCACCTTCCTTACCCTCTCACCTCCCCCCCCCCCCCCCCACTCCCTAGTTTGGCGGCATGACACAATGAAAAATTGAAAATTTTCCATTTCTACACCATCTGAGTGTAATGGCCTACACTTATGGGTGACTGTTTGATAGTCGCATAGATTCCATGAGAGAGAGAGAGAGAGAGAGAGAGAGAGAGAGGAGAGAGAAGAGAGAGAAGAGAGAGAGAAAACGCCAAAGACTGAAGGTACAGTATTTCTACCAAAGGCATCAAGCCATTAATTCATGTATATACAGACTTTACATACGGATTATATACAAAAATGCATAGTAAAATATCAAGGACATGCATAGATGAGAACATGAATATGTACACCGACATTTCCTTTCCCTATGATGATGATGATCATAAACATTAAATCCCCTTCTCCATTCTCTTACCGAAAGACACCTGGGAATAGGTGGGTGGGAGTCATCTTAGTCGTGATCAGATTAACTCCCCCTCTGTTACAAAGTAACTCCCTGGGAGTCAGAAAACACGTGTACACATTAACTCCCAGGGGAGTTATTCTAAACTGTGAAAAACTGACTCCCCTTAGTGGGCAGGGAGTTAAACTTTTACACGCCTGGATTAACTCCCGGAGTTAATCCGTACTAACTCCCAGGGGGGTCATTCTGTTACAGGGTGGGAGTTAAGTCTGATATATGTACAAAATGACTCCACCATTAATGTTTCAAGAATTTGTTGAGACTTGTACAAAAAAGATTTTAGAACATTCTGAAGTTTTACTGAGTGGAGTTATTTTGGCACAGGGTGGGAGTCATACTAGTTTAACTCCCAGGGAGTTAAAATTTACAATTGAACAGTTTAACTCCCTGGGAGTTAAACCATTCGGGGAGTTAAAACTTTTCGTTACACCGGGTCAGTCCTGACACTGGCTCGGGCGTTTCGTCAGAATTCTTTCCAAGCCATTCAATGGCACCAACTAATATAAGTCGAGTCTCAGTCTCTTACAGTGTCAAAAGTCCCCAGAGTGTAGTAACAGTACTGTCAGAACCGCCAAAGCCGTTGTTACTGTCTACGGCTGTTCTGTCGCAGTGCTAGGGCAGAACTGTCCCCTATTAACTGGAGGCCATAGCACTGGTCTGTCAATAGTGTCACTGT
>CM031614.1:29364294-29399294 GCA_018398815.1 Conus ventricosus | reverse complement strand
TGATGAAATCAGTTGGAGCGCATTTCTTGGTGTGACATACAATATCTTTTTTTCTTTATTAACTTGTGGTCTACAAACACCAAAATCAACAGACAGTGCTAAAAAAAAAGCAATCACTTTCACATTAATATTGTTATGTCAGCGATCTAGTAAGTTTGTTAAATCAACATGGTATGAATCCTTTTTCTGAAATCAAACTACCACGTAATATATGATAGGACTCAAGATTATCATAAATTATGTATTTATTTATGTTGTTTTCTGAGGTTAGATATTACTGGCAAAATAGATATAGATATTGAGACAGAGAGACAGAGACAGAGACAGACACACAGGCGGGCTGGCAGACAGACGGACAGGCAGACAAGCAGACAGGTATTGACAGAGAGAGACAGAGTGAGACGGATAAAAAAAAAGCCGAGATACCCAGACTGAAATGCACTGATATATCTATTCAGAGACGAGAGAGAGAGAGAGAGAGAGAGAGAGAGAGAGAGAGAGAGAGAGAGAGAGAGAGAGAGAGAGAGAGACGGGGGGGGGGGGGGCAATCAGAAAGGAACAAAGAAAATGACAGAGAGACAGAGAACCAAAGCGACAGAAACACTGAGGGAGACTGTTATACACTGCATTTGCATACACTCAGTCACACACACAGCATGTGCATGTTCACTCCATAGGCACGTATCTACTCCATTCATTCAAAGCAGAGACTGAGGAAACAAGAATCCACTTTTTGTGCTCCCTTCACCTAAACTAAACGAAGAGTCACGATGACAATCAACATTATACGAAATAACATGCAGGTTTTTCAACTGTCGTTTCAATTTCCCACAAAGATTTTACGAATTATTTGCCATTTAATGATTAATTCCCTTTTTTCCATTTATACAGCACATCGATTATTTCATTTCTCTTCGTTATCAAAATAAATGGTCACACAGGACGGTCTTTCTTTCATAAAAATTCCACCAGCAGGAGGCAGGTTCGGTCCACTGGCTAGACGCTAAGGGTTTCCATAGAGAATCAATACTATAACAAAACAAAATCCCCAGCAGACTTCTGTCTGCAGTAAATCTCTGTCCACCTCTGGTCGCTCGGAAAACAAAGGTTTCCGTTCCAACCCCCAATATTGAAAAATATCTACCTTGACCCAAGTTAAGAGACCTATCCTCCCTTTTGGAAACTCCGGGAGCACACCCGTCCTACAGTGAGCTTCTCTCACCCATCACGTGCCTCAGCGTCCAATCAACAACAAGTACAGGTTAGGGATTAAAGCACTGCTCACATATGGTCTAACATTCTGGTCCACCTGCACTACTCAGCATGAAAATTCATTTACGTTCACACATAGTCATGACAGAGACAGAGGCTGAAATACATAAACAAAGTCACTGTGACTCAAAGTGTTAGAGACATTGGGGCTGGGGTGGGGGAGCAAAAATCTGAAAAACAGAGAGACAAAGGGTAGAGACAGAGACTGAAACGGATAGAAATACAGAAGGAAAGATACCGACTCTAAGTATGAACACAGACAGAATAAGAGACTGGAAGAGAAAAATGACAGAGAGGGGGGTGGGGGTGGGGGAGGGGGTGTATGAGACGGACAGATACGGACAGAATGAGAGACTGAAAGAGAAAAAAAAATACAGAAAACAAGAATGAAAAGAAATTTTTAAAAAAGGCTGAGAGAGAGAGAGAGAGAGAGAGAGAGAGAAGAGAGAAGAGAGAGAGAGAGAGAATGAAGGTGGTACAAACGGACAGATCGATAGGTAGATAGACAGATAGATATACAGGCAGAGAGACAGAGACAGAAACTGACACACGAGAGAGAAAGACATGCAGAATATAAACGCGCAGGTATACACAGAGACAAGAGAGACCGAGAGAGAAAAACACATGGAGGCAAACTTAGGCGGTGGAGAGAGAGAGAGAGAGGGGGGGGGGAAGAGAGAGAGAGGAGAGAGAGAGAGAGAGAGAGAGAGAGAGAGAGAGAGAGAGAGAGAGAGAGAGACTGCGTGTGTGATGTAGAGAACTATAAAAGGCGGGGTCTAGCTCAACCGTCCCTCAACCAGTTTCGGGACAGTTGAACCTAGACCCCGCCTTTTATAGTTCTCTGACAAGTAAGTCTTCTATAACCAAAAAAATAACGATTTTTTACAAACAAACATACTGTGTAGGGTTATCTGTTTTCAATACTAATTTACTAAACTTTTCAGATTTCAGTTTTTGCTTAATCCTGTGTTTTTCCTGATCATTTTCAATAACATCATTTTCGCGCATACAGTCATCAAATGCGTCTCTGTAAACGACAACAAACATAAAGTGGAAAATCCCACCTAAATCTGGAAATCATGTAAGACTTGGTCGAGACACTGCTAATTACAGGGTTTGCGGATTGTGGCAGGGCGTATCAGGCGGTACAGCGGTCCATGTGGCTTGCAATACCTGTAATTAGCTGACTGTAACCACCACAAGGCGGGCTGGCGACGCGCATTCCCGGCCAGGTTAACTTGCAGCATTATGGTGCAATCAGTAAAGAACATTCTCGAACTCGAAGACCGATTTCACCATTCTCCCACTGACTGCCGAACAAGAAGGTTGTTTTTTACTGTGCTCTGTCGACTACTGTGTTTGGCTGTGTTGTTATTTTAACAATGGCTAACAGGCTTGCGCTATTCAAGATAACAAGTTTTACTTTAACTGCATGTTAGAGTATTTGTCAAAAAAGAACTAGGCGAAGCATGTTCTCTACCAGTGAAACCGAAAAGAAGCATTGCTTTTCTAGAAGGTAGAGAAAAAGAAAAAAGTGAACCGACTGCTTTGGAAATGCACGACTATCTTAAAGGTTTGTTGCTTCAAGAAAATGAAAACGCTGAAAGAAATATTGCTGAACAAGATGTAGCCGGTTTCAATATGTGTTTGACTATTGATGAGATGGTTCCTTATCTAAAAATGGCGCTGTGTTGTTGAAAGTTGGCCGAAGCAAAACAATCCATCACGCGTTGATTGTTGGGCGCTGGCTTGAGACAGCTCAAGTCATGTTTAAAAGAACAAAACCGCGTCAAACATGGCGTTCATTTCTCAAGACGCAGGTGAACATGGCTGATTCGTATGCTAGGAAACTCATTCAACTTTTGGTGTGTTTTTATAACTATCCTAAATTTCACAAGCTAGGAATCAGTATAAATGAACTGTGTAGCAAACGTCAAAGTATTATTAGGATTATGCAACTGAATAGCGATTTTCGGGAGTTCTGGCAAACGAACTAGATAGGGCTAGGCAGACCTTAGTACATCTACCAGTATGGAGAGGAGTAGTGTGTAGCCAGCACTATCTCCATATAAATGCTCCAAATATACAATGACGGATGTACTACTACTGGCGATTAGAGCCGCCATAAAAGCTCAGCTACAGCAGTAACTGTTGTAACTCTGCCAAAGCCAGTTGCAAGCCTGGTTGAGAAAAAGAGGAGCACAGCAGCGAACTAGGCCAAACGACCCTGTGTGATCACTTGACCTGCAAAGCTCAGCAGTAAACTGGGTCAAGTGATCACATAGGAACGTTTGACCTGCAAAGCGCAGCAGTAAACTAGGCCAAACGACCCTGTGTGATCACTTGGCCTAGTTGATTGAGGTGAAATCCGCCTTGCTATAAATAACAGTTCATGCCGTGAACGCCTTATTTTAGCAGCAAGAGGGCTGCGGTACTGCCTGTACTTGCTATGTGCGGACACTAAGGGAGGTAACTCCTGCACACCCTCACCCCTACGCACGCACGTCCCCACCCCCACCTCACGCATGCACACACCCACCCCCACCCCACCCCACCCACCCCCACCCCACGCATGCACACACTCAAGTCACTTTTAAGTTCTTAACTTAAGTCACCCCAAGTCACTTCTAAGTTCTTACTCAAGTTCTTACTCAAGTCGTCCTCAAGTCGTCCTTAAGTTTTACTCAAGTCACTTCTAAGTTCTTACTCAAGTTATCCTTACGTTATCCTCAAGTCACTTCTAAGTTCTTACTCAAGTTATCCTCAAGTCACTTCTAAGTTCTTACTCAAGTCATCCCCAAATCACCTCAAGTTCTTACTCAAGTCACCTCAAGATTGTAATTAAGTCATCCTCTAAGTACAACCAAGTTCTTATTCAAGTTATCTTATAATTATCAAAAAAAAACAATACAATCTATGTTTTTGTCTTAAATAGTAGATGTCTAATATAGTACACACACACCTCAAAAAACGCGTCATCGTCGAGGATGTCTTGCTCAGCTCCTTGGCGCGAGATCGGTTAGCATAGATCTTAATGAAGTTCTTACATCGTAAGCAACCACATTGATTACAATTCTGGTCTATGGAAATGTCTTTTATAGACTCCATGTCTTTATTTATTGACTCCATCATTTTAAACAAATAATAATCCGCCATGATCTATTTTTATCAAAGAAACAAAATTTTTATTGCATTTGAAATGGATCAAAATGTTCTTTTGTTGTTGGCGGTTCTGGCATGCTTTTTTGTTTGGCTTCTGTATTTAGTGGTTCAGATTTTTTTGACTGCTTTCGTTTTCGCCAGCGTTGTTTATATATTTTATAACAGTAATAACCACCCCCCAGCAGCAATGGCGCTCAAAGCGACAACTGTTTTAAGTTCAATATTCCATGAAGACTTTGGTGTTATAGGTCTTGAATCAACTTGTTCTGACGTTTTTATAGCTGGCATTGAATCAACTTGTTCTGGCGTTGGCGGTGTTATGTTTTCATTATGAGTTATATTCTGTGATTGTAACATTAATTTTTTTTGTTTGTTCCACTCCGCTAATCTTTTCCTGCTGCAACACGCCCAGGATGAGGAGGCTTTTTACTGGTCACTTTCTCCACCTGATTCAGTGTTTTCTGATTCTGCTGATTTTCTGGCTCGGTCATTTTGAAGGGTAACAAAATCTATATGATTAAAAGTAATTAATCCCGCGATCACTGGCGACAATAATGTTCCAAATCTGTAATACAGATCACACCCTAGAGACTCTAATGACTTTGTTAAAACTGGATCCTGCGTTAAATCATACATAAAATCTTGTTCAGAATCAATGGGCGCAAATCTACTAACTAGTTTAGTGTACAAACTAAGAACTGTTTGTCCTACACTTTTTACCATTCTTGACCCCAGTTGCGCTTCATACCTGTTGTGATACTTCAAAATGTCTTGTGGCGACATTTGTTGAATCTGTTCTATGCTGAATTCATTTCCGAGGTACTGTTTTGTTTTTCCACATGCTGCCAAAGAATACAGCCTTTCCTTTTTGGACATAATAGCTTGGTCATCAACTTGGTCATTCATAAGTTCAGGAAGGTTTAGGCTACCCTGTAGCTGTAGTAGATCGTCGCTGTTCATGTTTTTTATTAATTATAATTATTTTATTTTCTAAAAATGAGCACCGAAAAAACTGTTACCAACCTTGTATACCATTCTGCTGTTATTGGGGGCCTAAGTGTAGGATACACAATGCTTGGTAAAAGCCTGTTAAAAATAAAACCAGCAGATCTTGGCAAACTAGACTTTGAAGACTCAGCAAAGCTGATTGCTATTATTACAGCTTCATTTGCTACGAAAGATTTTTTAGTTAAGCAAGGAATAATTCCAGACAGTATCAATATGTAAAATAAAAAAATACATTTATAAAAATGGCTTCACTCGTAATGATGATTGGCGGCGCTGTGGTTAATGCGCTTGCTTTTAGCGGAAGTAATTACGCGTTTAGTAAACTGCGGGATGACGGCGAGAGAAAAAGACATAACAAAGCTATGGAGCAACTAGCCGCAGCACAAGATAACTATGAAAAGCAGAGAATTGAGCAGTTAGATTTTATTAATAACAAACTGAAAAAACAGGGACATGCAGCTTACACATTTAAAGATGTTGATCAAGCAATAAAAGAATATTATCTTGTAACAGGCAAACCAATCGAGACATTGCCCCCACCAAAATTCAGCGACTTTTATCAACCATCAGAAAAACAAAAGATGCAAGAAATATTGTTTATCGTCTTTGGTATGACCGTTGTGTATTTTGTTGCGCAAAATATTGGCTGAATAAAAAATGAACAAAGTTTATTATTCGCCAAAAGGATATTGGAAGGGAATCGCGGCAATCAAAAAGCTAAGCCAAGCAGCTGGAGTCAGTGAACAAACAGCAAAGAATGGTTATCTAAACAAGCGATTTGGCAAATTTATTTACCAGCACCTAAACGAATACAGAGACCACACTTTGTGAATACAATACCGAACGACACCCATCAAATGGACCTTCTATATTTACCCCATGATACGATTAGACGAAAAAGATTTAAGTACGCACTTACAGTCATTGACATAGCTTCAAGATACAAAGATGCGGAACCATTAACACAAAAGAGTGCTTCTGCTGTTGCTGTTGCCATACAACTAATATATCAACGAGGCCCGTTAACTTATCCTCGCATGATTCAAGTTGATGATGGAAAAGAATTTAAAGGCTGAGTGAATCAATTATTGTTAAAACATAGAGTTACCATTAAAAGAGGCATTCCGGGAGTTCACAGATCACAGGCTTTAGTTGAAAACTTTAACAAACAGTTATCTGAAAGGCTTTTCTCCTACCAGTATCACAGAGAGCTGATTGAGAATTCTCGCAACACAGAATGGGTTGGGAAAACTGCCCTCAGTTCTACGTGCAATGAATAATGAAGAATTTAAATTAACGGGTCTAAAACCAGTACAAGCAATCAAAAAACAAACAATGAATGCTGCTGAAGGAGAGTCTTCATCCAGCAAACTATTACCATTTGGTTTGAAAGTAAGGTACCTTTATTTGCCGGGAGAAGCAGAAGGGGACACTCGCTTCAGGGCAACAGATCCAGTTTGGAGTGTTGACCCATATGAAATAAAAAGAATTGTAAAGATGAATCCGCCCGTGTATTATTTACGAGAAACTGACACAACAAAACAACCGGCTCCTCAAAGATCTTTTGTGAAGGAAGAACTGCAGATAATTCCGCCAGACACAGTTCCGCTTTAATTAATTTACGTAAATATATTTGAGTTAAAATGGAAGCTCACAACGAAGAAACCTTACGTATTGAAGCACAGAAGAAAGAATTCTTACATGGAACTAAACCGGAAGCAAGAATGATAAATGCAGAGACCTTGAATTGATGCGGGAATCATTTGATTTGAATTCTGCTATTAGGGCAACATTTGCGAGGGTTCATCGGCACATGGCACTGCATCCAGATCACCTACAGCCCAAAATCCCAAATTTTGACAATCAAATATGGAATAAAGAATATCTTGAAATAATAAAAAAAATTCGAGCGCATCAAGCAAACATGAGAAAAAATTTGTCTGAATTGGAGGATGATATGATTGATTTTATAGATAAAGTTGAGGAAAAATATGGACCCGAATATAAACCCGAAGAAGCTATATAATTATGCCGTTTTCCAATGCCCGATTGCATATGAAAATTCTGGATTAACAACACACACGTTTTGTGTTTGTTCTATCTAATGACTTCTTTGTTACAACAGTTGTGTTGATCTCATGTAGATTAGATCGTAGTTTTACGTTGTCATGATGAAAAGTATGTTTATTGAACAATGCTTCTTTGTAGTTGTCATGCGATATGTTTGACTGCAGAACACTGCGAGATATTCCCTTTGCTTTTTTGATAGTTTTCTCCTGGCTCGAAATAGTGTACATTTTTGACCTTAACCCAACAAACTCCTTGATCACCTTTCCCGATAATTCATCCTTCATCTTTCCTAAAACCTTCTTGTTAACGGTTGAATGCAAAGGCGAATCTTTAGGATAATCAGATGTGTCGTACCATCCCGCATGCCCTTTAGCTACTTCTAATTCTATGTCTTTATAGATATCTTCAGTAGGGATATCTATAACAAAACGGTCTGTATCTGTGTAAAGTACTCTGGACTCAGGATACAAGGCTTAAAGTAGTCATAAAGAAATTCTAACATCAAAAGCTTTGATAATTCTAAAACAGTAAACCCAATAAAAACGGGTTGTCCAATTTGACTTTCTTTTTTTTCATCATTATACCAAAAAGTTGATCATGAAATCTTCTGAAGTCCTGATAATTAGGTTTTGAAGTCAGCTTAATTGCTTCGTTCTCTCTGGTGACCAATCTAACATCTTTATGCTTGTGCGGATTCTCCATAGTCTTTCCGAAACAGCTGTTGTTCATCAGCTTGAAAAAGTCTTTTTCTGAAGCATCTGAGGATTTAGTTCTGAGATCAGTGTTCTTCATTATGTATGGTTTCATGAACTGTTCTTGATCAAAAGCAATTATACGATGAACAGCTGTCAACTTCAAACCATGTCTTAAATAAATTGTAGAAGTCTGTAATGACAGACATAATTTTTTTTGCCTCGAAGATTAGGCACAAGTTTAGGCGGTTCTGTTTTCGCCATCTTTAGGCTTTCTGCTGCTAACGATAGTCATTATGCAGGTCATGGAGTTCCTGAGGATATTCTAAGTCAACTTCCAGAATAAAGCCCCGTTTCCGATCTGGCGTCAAACTGCTCAACCACTTTAATGCTCTTTGAATATTATTTGTACCGCCACCTGTGTACATTTTAAAGTTGCGTAATGGAAGCGATTGCGCCATTGCCCATCCATACAGATTGTTTGCATCTAAATACATAAGATAGTTAGACCTTTTACTTGGATCATAATCGTCCAAGTATTTGTTGTTTGCTTTACAGTAATGGTGCGACGCCATACTAATTCCTCCCCGCAATCCGTTTCAATCATCTGAATCATTGGTAGGTCAGACAATAAATCAATCTGTACTCCAGTAAATTTTAAGAAAGCGTCCCAAGTCATCCCGGCGCAGAAATGTAATGCGCAGGATCCAGGCTATAATGTTTTCATGCAGGTCTTTCTATAATTTTCAAAGACGTCCGCCAACAAACATGTATCAGCCATCAAGTATGAATCATGATAGTCCCCCCATCGTTTTACACTCTAGCTTCTGCACGCATCTTGAGCATGTTGGTAATCGGAGTCACTGATTTCCTTTCCTCTGAGACTAGAACAGAACGCAACTTTAGGAGGAAGTGTGTCTTCATCAAACCTTTCCCAACTGTTCATGTATTCATAAGGTAAACGCCCTTTCTAACAAGAGTTGGGTCAAAATATTCTTCTGTTATTGGGCAGGACTTTAAGGGCATAAGCCAGTGACTCTAACGAACCCATCATGTGCTGCATAGAATCATAAAAGACATGTTATTTAAAGTGAAACACATGTACTTTTCTGATGACTGTGCAATGCATGACACCCTAAAGGCGCTGGTTACTGCTTGCATTATAAGGTGAGAGTCGTAACCTCGCAAGTTGTGAAAGAATATAGGCAGCTTCCATGTCTTTGGTTCAAACTTTAGTTGAAGATTGCATTTACTGTGTGCTGCACCTCTGAACTTTCCGCTAATGTGATCATGGTCTCTTACTGTCGGATTGGTTTCCTCACTGTTAGACATTAGTTCTAAACCACAAATCCAACAATGTGTGGCTGATTTATACTGTTGTTGGTCTTCGGGCGTCATTAAGATTCAGATAAGTTTAGATTATTAGAACAGTCATTACGCACTTGCTGCATGCGTTCTAAGAAGTATTCTGCAGCATTAGGTCCTCATATAAATTCTGGCTTTGAATGGCGCCATCCGACCTAACAATGATGAAGGCAAATGAGCAAATCTGATGATTACTCACTATGGCTGTTTAGGAAGTCTCTGTGGGGTTGGTCCTTCATAAGGGACAATGAGCGATTCGAAGTCTGCGTAAACAACATATGGAGAATTTTGCATCCGTTTCCAGTTCTTAAAACTAACTTTAGATCCGGGTGGGGGCGTAATTAGTTCTGTATTACAGTCAACTGGGCCGATACAATGTTTCTTATGTTCGCTCGCGGCTTGAACGGATGGAATTCTTGTTAAACATTTTCTACAGAATTCTTGTTTATTTTTATGCTTTGTAGTATGCGCCATTTGTTCGTATCAATGTGTAATGCCCTGCTGGTGAAAGCATCAGTAGTAAGTCAACATGATTTTTGTCTGGCTCGCCAATCGATGGACTGTTTTTGGACACTCTAATGGGCAAAAGGTTGGTTTCCTCATCCCATGTGTAGATATTAACAGTTATTGGTTTGTTTTGTTCTTCAAACTGATCAATTTGATCTACGCTAACAGGAAAGGATATTCCATCGAAGTTGAGATCATTGATGTAATCCCAATAGTTAGACACTCTGTCTGCGTTTTTGCGGACGTGATGCAACCTTGCAAGAACACACCACATGAAACATTTGTTGTCTGAATTCTTTATGTTTAGAACTGCTTTTTTTGCAACTAATGCTGGGGGTAGCGGAATGTAAGCCTTGCCTACAATCGGTGCATACTTAGACTGTTTTAATCTGATCTCTAAGACTTCGCCCTCTGACCAACCAGAGCCTCTCATTTTGGCTTCTTCAGCGGCCACATCAAACTGTGTAAGCAGTTCGTCTGCCCAACCAGGTGTTAAGTCATTAGAGGAAAGAATAGTCTGTTGTTTAGTCGAGACCCAGACTTCTAGATTTTCTTCATTTATTGTTATATAGTCGATTAAAACAGCTAACATTACTTTAACTGGAGGGTCTATTGTTAGTTTACCTGGAACTTGAGAAATAGCATGAACAACGCTTGCCTGTACGTTTGCTGGATCAATGACTTCTAAATCAATATCATTCAGTGCTCTTGACAAACGCTCTTCCTTACGCATTCCTTCAAACAATTCATCTATATCTGGGCCTTCATATATCTTAGCCATGCTGAGTTTCTTTTCTAACTCAAAATATTTATTTAAATTAAAAAAAACAACGACTCCCAAAGTCGTCTTAATCCGAATCAATATCAACGGTCTTTTTGTGCTTGGACTCATAAACTAAAGTATAAACACCCTTTGGCGTTGTTAATGTGAGCTGTTTAGAACAGAGTTTAATGTTTCGTTTACTTTTTTTAAACATTCCTTTTTTATCTGCTCGTGTCTGGCTGTTGAGAAAAACTTGTCCTTGCCTTTCTTTGAAGATCAAACTTTTGTCTTTTGTAGTCATTAAAATCAGCCTGTAAACGACTAAATTCTTCATCCGTGATGTTTGAGTCAGCTAGTGCTTTATTTATTATCAGATTGAAGGAACTAAGTTTAGCTGTTATTAGTTGAACCATAGCTGTGTGCTTTTGGAGTTTAGTTTTTAATTTTTTGCTAGCAGCACCTACAGCTAATGAACACAGGCCAAGAGCTAAAGACAAACCACCTAGAGGTAAAGCTGCGGGTGCGCCTATGCCCATTGCTAAAAGACCAACACTCGTTCCTGCTGATGCAGCGCTTATAGTCGATGCTCCAGTATTAACATAGGTAACAGCATTAAAGGCAGCAGAATACCTTCGTTTGGTTTTGCTGTATTTTGAAAGGTCTTGCTCTAGTATTTGCAGCATTTGTGTAATGTTTGTTAATCTGAAGGTTTTTATGTCAGGGTTTTCTACTATCCCTTCTTCTGGCGACTCTGACGTTGTATGCGGTTTTAAATAATGCTTAACAGACATGCTTTTTTAAAAAATAAAAAAATAATTTAGTATTGTATATCTTTTAATCTGTTATCTTGAATTTTCAGCTGCGCATCATATATTAAAAACAAATGTGCATTAAGTGGTTTATCACTCTCTTTTTCTTTATCAATTTGAATGTTTATTACGTCTTTAACCGTTCTGCCACTTCCATGCAACTGATTATCCTCTGTTGACCTTAGGTCAATCCATAAGCCGTATTTCGTTGTTAAATAATCATCGAGTCTAACATTGTGAAGGTGTAGATCTTTAGACACAAGGTCTACTGTTGGACTTCTACACCTCCCACCCCCAAACAATTTTCTTATTTCGTCAAAATGTTGATAAGGTTTAAGCCCGCTAGCGTAGATTTGGTTAGGACTACCCTCAATCGAACATTTACTTTCGTTATTTTAGGATTAATAAACTTTTCACTTCCTCTTTTAAATGGTTCTTCATCTTCACAAGCAATAAAATACCTTTAAGCGATCTTGCTGCAACACTAAAACTAAAATTCCATATAGCGTCGGCCTTGCTTCTGGGATATGTTGTATGATGAATCACTCTTTCATAATATATTGCTAATTTTGACTGATATTGTTTGCTCAATCAGCCTTGCTAAATTAGGGTTGCTAACAACGTCAAACTCTAACGAGATGTCAGAAATGCTGTACTTTGCTTCGGTGTCTGATGATCTGATAACGCGTTTGTATTCATTAAAAGTTAGTTCATATGACAATCTGTCTTTTAATGCTCCTTGAAAGTATGGCGCATGCGCATTTAACAACTCAAAATCTAAGGGAATGGAAAAGCGATTTCCATATGCAAAAATTTACAGCTACATGCTTTTTGCCGTCTGGGTTAGCATTTCCGGCGTCTATTCTGTGTTTTAGTCCATCATCATTTTCAATTCCTTGAAACACAAGATCAGCCCTTTCATTCTCGGTTAGCCATAGATCAGAATAGGTTAAAAATATGTCTGCATTGTGTAAAGAAAATATTTCTTGCCCCTCAAGTTTTATAGAAATTTTCTTAACGATTGCCCGTCCCAGATTCTGGACAACTGTCCTGTTTGGATCTGTTTCTGATTCGAGTTCTCCTCGACAGCATTCCGTCATGCTCCAGCATGGAAAGTCCAAGCGGCAGAACGTTACAATCCAGGTTTCCACCATCTGTTGTCTAGTCTGAAACAAAATAATGTGCCTGTCCTTTGCCGTCAGTGCTGGAGTACAAATCCGTCTCTTAACTGCATGGTGAAAATGATGTGCCTGCCAGCCGTGTGCCGTTAATACAATCGATCTCTGTACTGGCACAGAGAAATGTGCCTGCCCTCTGCCATCAGTGCAAGGGAAATCAGCCTCTGCACTGTTCACAGAGAAAACGGGAGAAAGACACCGTACATGCTTAAGGGTATAAGAGACATCCGGTCTGTGCGAGTCTCTGTGAGTGAGTGAGTGTGTGTGTGTGTGTGTGTGTGTGTGTGTGTGTGTGTGTGTGTGTGTGTGTGTGTGTGTGTGTGTGTGTGTGTGAGCGCGCGCGCGCGCGATCAAATTCCACCTCGTAAGTACAACATTTGCCGGTCCATAAACGACTTTCACCTGGTGGGTGAGTGACATCAGTACACGTCAGCCTGGCTGGATTGTCATTCGGATTTATGGCGGACGGCGTTAACAATGCCATGAGATAGGCTGGTTAGAGACAGGCTGAATATGGTATGGGTAATACACAAGCTGGCACACTGGCAGAGAGGCTGGTTAGAGACAGGCTGAATATGGTATGGGTAATACACCAGCTGGCACACTGGACAGTCAGCCTGTAGCTCCAGCCAAGCCAGCCAACCCTGACCCCAATAGAGAGAAAGGTCTGCCGTCAAAGGTGACAGGAAAACCGCTAATCGTTCCGCTTTATTGTCGCTGCTTCCAAATGATGCGCTCTCCAAACGCCGCTAATCATTCCGCTTTATTGTCGCTGCTTCCAAATGATGCGCTCTCCAAAAGCCGCTAATCATTCCGCTTTATTGTCGCTGTTTCCAAATGATCCGCTCTCCAAAAGCCGCTAATCATTCCGCTTTATTGTCGCTGCTTCCAAATGATGCGCTCTCCAAAAGCCGCTAATCATTCCACTTTATTGTCGCTGCTTCCAAATGATGCGCTCTCCAAAAGCCGCTAATCATTCCCCTTTATTGTCGCTGCTTCCAAATGATGCGCCCTCCAAAAGCCGCTAATCATTCCCCTTTATTGTCGCTGCTTCCAAATGATCTGTTCTCCAAAAGCCGCTGATCATTCCGCTTTATTGTCGCTGCTTCCAAATAAACCGGTCTCCAGAAGCCGCTAATCATTCCGCTTTATTGTCGCTGCTTCCAAATGATGCGCTCTCCAAAAGCCGCTGATCATTCCGCTTTATTGTCGCTGCTTCCAAATGATGCGCTCTACAAAAGCCGCTAATCATTCCCCTTTATTGTCGCTGCTTCCAAATGATGCGCTCTCCAAAAGCCGCTAATCATTCCGTTTATTGTCGCTGCTTCCAAATGATCTGTTCTCCAAAAGCCGCTGATCATTGCGCTTTATTGTCGCTGCTTCCAAATAAACCGGTCTCCAAAAGCCGCTGATCATTCCGCTTTATTGTTGCTGCTTCCAAATGATGCGCTCTCCAAAAGCCGCTAATCATTCCCCTTTATTGTCGCTGCTTCCAAATGATCTGTTCTCCAAAAGCCGCTGATCATTCCGCTTTATTGTCTCTGTTTCCAAATAAACCGGTCTCCAGAAGCTGCTGATCATTCCGCTTTATTGTCGCTGCTTCCAAATAAACCGGTCTCCAGAAGCCGCTGATCATTCCGCTTTATTGTCGCTGCTTCCAAATATACCAGTCTCCAGAAGCCGCTGATCATTCCGCTTTATTGTCGCTGCTTCCAAATGATGCGCTCTCCAAAAGCCGCTAATCATTCCGCTTTATTGTCGCTGCTTCCAAATGATGCGCTCTCCAAAAGCCGCTAATCATTCCGCTTTATTGTCGCTGCTTCCAAATGATGCAATCTCCAAAAGCCGCTAATCATTCCACTTTATTGTCGCTGCTTCCAAATGATGCGCTCTCCAAAAGCCGCTAATCATTCCGCTTTATTGTCGCTGCTTCCAAATGATGCGCTCTCTAAAAGCCGCTAATCATTCCGCTTTATTGTCGCTGCTTCCAAATGATGCGCTCTCCAAAAGCCGCTGATCATTCCGCTTTATTGTCGCTGCTTCCAAATAAACCAGTCTCCAGAAGCCGCAGATCATTCCGCTTTATTGTCGCTGCTTCCAAATAAACCGGTCTCCAGAAGCCGCTGATCATTCCGCTTTATTGTCGCTGCTTCCAAATATACCAGTCTCCAGAAGCCGCTGGTCATTCCGCTTTATTGTCGCTGCTTCCAAATATACCGGTCTCCAGAAGCCGCTGATACAGGACAAAAGAGAACTGGAAGAAAATGCCTTGAAAATATAAATAAAAGGAAAGTAAAAGAAGACATGAATAGAAAGGAAGTCTATGAGCATATGCGTGAGAAACAAAAACACTGGAGATCAAAGCGTGCCAGCAGTTGGAATGGTCAGCTCTGCTGTTCATAATAACATGACCTTGCCTATCACCGCTGACTGCAGCTAGCAGTTGTACAGAACAGCGTTTACTAACACATGCTAAGAGATGCAGTCACCCATTTATTAACCAAACAATTAGGTCCATCAAATAAGTAGAAGTGAACGCAGACAATTTCTACGTCATTATGCCTATATTTAGCAACGCTGTGTGTGTGTGTGTGTGTGTGTGTGTGTGTGTGTGTGTGTGTGTGTGTGTGTGTGTGTGTGTGTGTGTGACTGAGAGAGAGAGAGAGAGAGAGAGAGAGAGAGAGAGAGAGAGAGAGAGAGAGAGAGAGAGAGAGAGAGAGAGAGAGAAAGCTTACCTCCATCGTATAACTGATCCTTTTCACTGGCTGCCGATAACCTGGGTTAACCACAACCTCTCGCCGACTGGGATCGCTACATCCTACAGCTGATATAAAAATCAGCGTTGTTGTCGTATTATAAAAATCAGTGTTGTTCTTTCCTAGAACGCGCGCGCGCGCGCACGCACCACACACACACACACACACACACACACACACACACACACACACACACACACACACACACACACACAGAGTTGTCGACTTCCGAGAATGACTTTCCTGTCAGTAAGAGATTCGCAAAAACAAAAACAAAACAAAAAAATAAATAAATAAATAAATAAATAAATAAGTAAAACGAAATGAAGTAAAAATATAATAACGGGTCACTGTTGTATGTTTCAAAATATTGTCAAGAGACGAGCACCGTCCCTGATAATCAAAAATGGACATAAGGCGATTCTGGCCGTACTCACCGACTCTCTGCCTGTGGCCGTCCCCCGTGTGACTAATGGTCCAAGCCAATTCACGCACAGGAACTATAGACAGTGTGATCCCGTCATGAATAAGGGTATGCTGTGGAGCCCGCTTCACTCAATGACTGTTGCCGGCTAGACCTCTAACGCCACAGCCACCCGTGTGTGCGTGTGTGGGTAGAGGGAGAAAACAGAGGTGTAAGGCAGTTACTTACACTCCTCTGAAATCCAGTAAGCTCTCGAATCGGGCGTACGGGTGGTGGGGTGGGTGGAGTTGAAACGTAATACAACTGAACTGACTGGTTTTACCGACGGTGACATCGCGCGCTACGCTACTGATCAGCTGTTCCCTGTTGGTGGTGTACGTTCAACTCGACTCTTCCAGCTGGCTGGGTATGAAACCCCTTGTACAGTGTTCCCAGCTGGACATAGAGATGCCATATTATGTAATAAAGCGTTTGCACGTCGAAGTGCATCATCAGTTCACACTAATGTTTCATCAGTTTGCATAACTGTTCCATCTGTTTGTTTCATGTCTTCACGAGGTGTTTCTTACCGGGTGTGTTGTCCGTGTCCAAGGTGTATCGTCCGCTTTGGAAATGTCTTACCGTTTTGCGAGCTGTGTAATGCTAAAAGCATTGCCCTTTCCGTTGCTGACTGCGCAGAATATCACCGTTCCCACTGCCCACATTGCTGGTTGTCGCCCTTTCCACTGCCCACAATGCAGATTATCGCCCCCTTCCACTGCACACACTGCAGATTATCAGCCCTTCCACTGCACACATTGCAGATTATCACCCCTTCCACTGCACACGTGCAGATTATCAGTCCTTCCACTGCACACGTGTAGATTATCAGTCCTTCCACTGCACACGTGTAGATTATCAGTCCTTCCACTGCACACATTGCAGATTATCAGTCCTTCCACTGCACACACTCTAGATTATCAGCCCTTCCACTGCACACATTGCAGATTATCAGTCCTTTCACTGCACACGTGTAGATTATCAGTCCTTCCACTGCACACATTGCAGATTATCAGTCCTTCCACTGCACACACTGTAGATTATCAGCCCTTCCACTGCACACATTGCAGATTATCAGTCCTTCCACTGCAGACGTGCAGATTATCAGTCCTTCCACTGCACACGTGTAGATTATCAGTCCTTCCACTGCACACGTGTAGATTATCAGCCCTTCCCCTGCACACGTGCAGATTATCAGTCCTTCCACTGAACACACTGCAGATTATCAGTCCTTCCACTGCACACGTGTAGATTATCAGTCCTTCCACTGCACACGTGCAGATTATCAGTCCTTCCACTGCAGACGTGCAGATTATCAGTCCTTCCACTGCACACGTGTAGATTATCAGTCCTTCCACTGCACACGTGTAGATTATCAGCCCTTCCACTGCACACGTGCAGATTATCAGTCCTTCCACTGAACACACTGCAGATTATCAGTCCTTCCACTGCACACGTGTAGATTATCAGTCCTTCCACTGCACACGTGTAGATTATCAGTCCTTCCACTGCAAACGTGTAGATTATCAGTCCTTCCACTGCACACGTGAGATTATCAGTCCTTCCCTGCACACGTGTAGATTATCAGTCCTTCCACTGCACACGTGTAGATTATCAGCCCTTCCACTGCACACATGTAGATTATCAGTCCTTCCACTGAACACACTGCAGATTATCACCCCTTCCACTGCACACATTGCAGATCATCAGCCCTTCCACTGCACACATTGCAGATTATCAGTCCTTCCACTGCACACGTGCAGATTATCAGTCCTTCCACTGCACACGCTGCAGATTATCAGCCTTCCACTGCACACATTGCAGATTATCACCCGTTCCACTGCACACATTGCAGATTATCACCCCTTCCACTGCACACGTGCAGATTATCAGTCCTTCCACTGCACACGCTGCAGATTATCAGCCTTCCACTGCACACATTGCAGATTATCAGCCTGCCACTGCACACGGGTAGATTATCACCCTTGCCACTACCGGCATTGCAGATTATCACCCTTGCCACTACCGGCATTGTAGAATATCGCCCTTGCCACTGCCGACATTGCAGATTATCACCCTTGCCACTGCCGACATTGCAGATTATCACTCTTGCCACTACCGGCATTGCAGATTATCGCCCTTGCCACTGCCAACATTGCAGATTATCACCCTTGCCACTGCCGACATTGCAGATGATCACCCTTGCCACAACCGGCATTGCAGATCATCGGCTTTCCACTGCCCGCACTGCAGATTATCGTTCTTGCCATTGCCCACATTGCAGATTATCGTTCTTTCCATTGCCCACTGCTCGGAGTATCGCTATTTTAATTGCCGACTGATCAAAGCACCACTGACTGCTAACAGCATTGTTCTCCCAAATTGCTGGGTGCTCAGACTATTGCCTTTCCAGTGCTCACTGCCCAGTGTTCACAGCATTGATCTTTCCATTGCTTACTGCCACAGCATTCCCTTTTAATTGCAGACTGCTAGAATATCACCCTTTCCATTGCAAGTACTCGGGCAATGCTCTTTCTTTGGGCCGACTGTTAAGAGCATTGTTCTTTCAATTGTTAACCGCTCAGGCACTGCTCTTTCCAGATTATTAAGAAAATTCCCCTTTCAACTGCCAACTCCCCAAAGAAGATTGCCCTATACATGGCCGACTGCTTAAAGTATTACTTCTTCAATGGCGACTGCTTAAAGCATTACTTCTTCCCATGGCCGACTGCTTTAAGCTTTACTCTTCAAGGGCCCAAAATGCTCAGAGCAGAGTCCTTGCATTGCTGATTGCTAGGAAAAATTACCTTTTACATTTTCACAGCCAACTGCCCAGGGGATTGCCCTATTCTGTGGCCGACTGCTTACGCATCGCTTTTTCAATTGCCAGCTGCTAGAGCATTGCCCTTTCCATTCCCGATGCAAAGAAACTGCCCTTTCAATTGCCAGCTGCTCAGGCATTCCCCTTTCCATTCCCGACTGCTACGAAAACTGCCCTTTCAATTGCCAGCTGCCAAGGCTTGCCCTTCCATAGCCAATTGCTCAGATAAACTGCCGATTGCGTACTGTCCATTGCCTACTGCTCAGAGCATAGCTCTTTCAATACTGACCCTTTAGTGCATTACTTTTTCAACTGCCAAGTGCTCAGAGCTTAACTTTTTAAAAGTGCCGATGCTAAGAGCATTACTCTTTAAATTGCTAACGCTCAGACCATTGCCCTTTGACATGCTGACTGCACTTTGTCTTTCCCAAAAAGGCCAAGAAACGATAATGCCGATGCTCGGGAGCATTGCTCTTTCAATGGACAGATGCCCAGAGCATGCTCTTTAAATTGACAGATGCCAGAGCATTGCTCTTTCAATGACAGTTCCCCGAGCATTGCTCTTTCAATGATAGATGCCAGAGCATTGCTCTTTCGATGACAGATCCCCAGAGCACTCCCTCTTTCAAGACAGTGTCCAGAGCTTTGCTTTTTCAATCACAGACAGCCCAGAGTTTTGCTTTCAATTGCAAACTGCTCGGAGCATTGCTTTTTCGATTACAAAGTCATTACTCTTTTGAAGCCCGGACCATTGTTTCTTTCAATTACAAATGTCCGGAGCATCGTCCTTTCGATTACAGATCCCCAAAAGCTTTGCCCCTATTTATTTATTCTTCTCTTTTCTTTCTTTTCACTTTGTTTATTTTTTTTTTGTTTCATTTTCTGTACCACCTCAGTGGCACTGCCCCCTTTGCCGCCTCATTCCGATCCTCTGTCCACAGCCACAGCCACACCCCGGCCCCGGCCGCAGCCAGGGCACCCCCCAATCCACAGGGGCAGTCAGTGACAAGTCGCCAAGAGGCAACCCCCCGGAAAAGACTCGCACGCCGCTGCCAAGTCACTTCTGTGGTGTTCAGTGGTGCCTGTTCCGATCCAACAGTTTGATACCCACTATGCCCTCTACGGGACGACATAACTGCTTAGTCGCAGAGGAATCGAGAACAGAACGAGAGGGGAATTGGAGGGGGGGGGGGGGGGGGGGGAAAAGATTTAATTATAAGGGGAATTTAATTTTGGGGTTAACTTATGGCCCCGGAGGAAGTGTGATAGAAAAGAATTCTTTCTTACGGCTTTATTAATATTGCCAGAAGACCGTCAACCAAGGAAACAAGTCGCCGAGCCGCTGCACGTAGGTCATGCCCCTCGGGCGCCCATGGGGGGGGGGGGGGGGGGGGGGCGATCCACCTTCCCCCCCAAAAAAGGGAGGGCACTGTTAGAGTGCAGGCCTGTGCCTCGTATGTCTCGCGGAGTGGCCTCACGCGGCACAGGACCGTCGCAGCTCAGCATGAAGACGCGCCCGGAAACCCCTGACGACGGTTTTTTAAGGAACCGCGCCACTAGGACGACGACACCAACATCAACTGTAACCGAACTACAACCCCCAAACGACTGCTCGGGCGGTCCTAATGACTTGGCACAGGTCCTGCCTGACGACACATCTACCCCCGGGGCCCACTGCCCCCCGCAAACACCAACCTCGACCAGACCTGCCAGCCAACAACGTCTGTCAAGATGAACGTCTCCATGCTGCGTCGCAGCGAAATTTGTCCCTAAAAGCTTAGGCTATGAGGAGGTAAAACTCAAACATTCACGTCAACCAAGGACCGCTGACCAAGGACCGACGATCAAGGATCAACGACAAAGGACCAAAAAAGGGACAAGGGCATTTTGAGTTGTCACTGGTCTTCACACAAACGTTGGTACAACAATCCAAGTTGTTCATCTGTCTGCCCAAGATGGCCTGCATTCATTATTCCCCTCTCTTTGTCGCCAAGCCATCAATCAATCAGTCAGTCTTTCAGAGTGACGCGCTATCCGATGAACCCAAGCAAAGTACAAGCCGCAAGAACAAAGGCACCAAGTCTATCCTCCCTGTGAATGCCACGACAGGTCAGTTTGGCTGGGAACACATACATTGAAGCACACATTTCTATTCGTGGAAAGTGCAGTACCACCCTTCTCTCTCTCTCTCCCCTTTTCTCTCTCTCTTCGTTGGAAGGTGTCAAAGGGAAAAAGAACGAGTGTTCAACAAAAAACAAACAAAAACTTTCACGTGCTGTGTGAATTTGTCAGTTCAGATTTAAAAGTTTTGAATGCTTCGATGCACGGTGCTCAATCGAGATTGCCGCGGGTTTCTTTATTTTTTTTCAAAGTACTGTGGTGATTTGCGACAAAGGGTCCTGCTTTTGGTCGGAAAAAGATACCTGAAACATCTTGTTGTGAACCCAGAGGGAGGACACGCTTGATTTTGATTCACCCACGTTTTATCTGAATATTGGACGGAAAGGGCTGGCTGATTGGAAAAGGGCTGGCTGATTGGAAAAGGGCTGGCTGATTGGGAATAAGGTGTGGTAGGGTCAGGAGGTGAGGAAGGTGTATGTGGAAAAAATCCCCTTTTTAGATCTACCCATTCTTCCTGCAAAGTACTGTGTATGGTGTGGTGAGATATCACCACACCCACACTCTCTTCTCTCTCTCTCTCTCTCTCTCTCTTCTCTCTCTCGTACACATGCCTGAATCTCCCGTCCAACTGCATCCATTGCTCAGTCAGTCAGACCCCACTTGCAAAGTTTCTTTCCGTCATTCTTGTTCGAGAAACTACGAACAAAAACTGTATTTTCTGAGATCATGGTTAAAAAAAAAAATCTGACAGTTCTTATTTCATTGCCATTTTTCTAAAATGTTTAACGCTAGCGTCCCTTAATCTTCGACAAACAGAAAAAAGCGCAGGAGTGAGGACTGTCCGGCAGCCTGGGAGGCTCCCTATCCCCCTCTTACCTCCTTTGACCCTCCTCCAACACCACTGACCACGCCGACTCGTGATGTATTCAGTACGAATAACAGAGGCCTTTATCGACAGAACATCCCGGGGGGCCGTTGTACCCAAAAAATTGTCTTGTTTGGGCCAGTCCACCCAATCCTTTCAATACTTCGTTTCCCCGTTAAGTGTCTTGGTTTGTGCCTTCCAACATCCCCTGTAGCCGTCTCTTTTCCTAACTGTCACGTGCCCCGGCCTTTGTCTTTCTCGAAAATCGTGTGTCGCGCGCTGTTTCTTTCCCCGCACGTCATGTGTTTGCTTTATGTTTCTCCTTACAAGTCATGTCTCTTATTCTGTGTTTCCTCTATGTTATGTGTCCTTACCCGTGTCTTTCCTCCCCTACTGTGTGTTTCCCCGACATACCTTACGTGTTCCCCCACATACCTTAGTGTTTTCCCCACATACAAATTTCGTGTTCCCTGACATACCTTACGTGTTTTCCCCACATACCTTGAATATTACCCCGTGTCTTTCCCTTTATATCATATGTCTTGCTTATTGTCTTTCCATGCATATCATGTGTCTTCCCCTGTTTCTATCCCCTACATGTGTCTCTTCCTATATGTCATGTGTCTTGCCCTGTGTCTTTCCCCGCATGTCATCTCTTGCCAGTGCCTTTTTGTCTCCCGATATATCCTTTCTTGCCCTGTGCCTTTCTCTGTATATCGTGTCTTTGCCTATATGTCACGTACCTTGTCCTTTCTCTTTCCCTGCATATCATTGTGATTATCCAAAATCTTCCCTTTCATTTCAGGTGCCTGTGTCTTTTCCAACATACGTGTATTGCTCTGTTTTTCCATACGTAGTATGTGTCTTGCTCTGTGTAAGGTCATGTAATGTTGCTTATAGCCCAGCCGACGGCAAATGGCCATGTCAGGGCTGTCACCATGTTAAAATCAACTCACAAGTCATAAAAAGAAGCCTTTCACTCATCTCTTTAAAGCAGGCCTACACTTTCTAAAAGCGTACCAGAAACTTCGTTAAAACTTTTCTTCCGTAAGACCTTAGATCAAATGAAAAATGATAATCGCTTTCAGAAACTCAAAGATCACGTCAGGTGGGACATCTCTGAACACAGTTTTCATGGAGTCTGCTGTAAAGTGTTTATGTCTCACATCGTGCAAGTCCCAACATTCTAAAAGAATATTTTTCACTGTGAGTGGAACATGACATGGAATACACCACGGAGCTTCTTCACTTTTAAAAGATAAGAATGGGTGTAAAACGAGTGGCCTGTGTGCAAGCGGCAGAAGACTGTTTCGTCTTTACGATGGCCTCTGTGAAAAACTCTGTCAGGTTTGGACGGATTTTTAAAAGTTTGCTATCCGTCTGCGAGTTCCATTCCTCTTGCCAGAGGTCTTTGACGTAAACCTGTGTTTTGGGTTTCTCTGTCTTTCTATGGACTTCAAGTTTTCTACTTAACAGAACAGTCTATTCCGTTCCAATTTGTAATCTCCTCTCAACAGTGGAAAGTAATGACAGCATGTTCAGCGAAATACTGTGAACTTCTACCTTCGCGCTGCCGTTTTTGTTCAGAAATGTCCCACCTGAGGTGATCTTTGAATTTCTGAAAGAGATCAACATTTTTCATCTGATCTAAGAATCTACAGAAGAAAGATTTTTAACATTTCCGGTGTGATTTTAGAAGGTGTATTTTAAAGGGTTCTGTGATTTTTTTTTTAAAAACGATTTGTGAGTTGACTTCAACGTGGTGACAGGCCTGATATGGCACTCTGCGGTCGGCTGGGCTGTAAGCAACATTACCTTGCTAGGATTAAATCAAGGACCCATAAAACCTATCCCAAGATCAGTTAACTTCTTCCATTCTGAAACACTGTTTATGCACTTCATCCTTGTAACCAGATGCGTGCGTGGAAGAACGAATCAGTTAGTGTGTGTGTTCTTGGGGTGGGAAGTTGAGGAGGGGGATAGATTGTGTAATTGACAGAGAGGGCAGGGAGGAGGATGCGGGCGTGTTACGTGTGTGTGTGTGTGTGTGTGTGTGTGTGTGTGTGTGTGTGTGTGTGTGTGTGTGTGTGTGTGTTACATGCGCGTGTGTGTGTGTGTGTGTGTGTGTGTGTGTGTGTGTGTGTGTGTGTGTGTGTTGTCTTCAATTTAACGTCTTTTCACTAAATGTGATATTAGACAGGTGTGTGTGTTTGAGTGTGTGTGTGTGTGTGTGTGTGTGTGGTGTGTGTGTGTGTGTGTGTGTGTGTGTGTGTGTGTGTTTTGAGTGTGTGCGTGCAGCGTACGTACGTGTGTGCGTTGCATACGTGAGTGCGCGCCGCGTGCGTGCGTGTGCGTGTATGTGTGATGAGGAGAAACTCTAAGTAAGAATTAAACTGTAAAAAAAAAAAAAAAAAAAAAAAAAAAAAAACACCAAAAAAAATACATCAAAAGTAAAAACAAACAACTGTACAAAATAAGATCATGAAACAGCAATTACAGGATTGAGCCAACTGGCTTAACATAAGAATTCGTACAAAATTTAAGAGAGACATGGTATCCTGGAATATGCACTTTGAAGCATCCTTTCTAAATTCTGACAAATCGGAATCAAAGTAGGGGCAAAAGTATAGAACGTGTGTTGTTGTACAATTATCAAGGGCGCGCAAGCACATCGAATATTCTTGACATATTTTGTTCTGAATGCATTTATTTTTAAACCGAAATATTAAGGAGACAAGTTGTTTACTGTGTCTTGAATATAATCCTATGTTTGTATTACGGCTTACTGGATTTACTGAGGAAGCCCTTTTTAAAAGATTACTGCTCGAGAGCTCGTACAACAAAGTACAGAAGAGTCGGGTTTGTGTATTCGGGGAGAACACTTTCTTTGTAGTATTCCTCAAACTTTTCAAAAGAGGCTCTTTGTAAGAGAGAATATCCTTCATGTAAGCTCAAGGGAATATGAATAGTAGCCGTATTGTCAGAATTGTTTGCACCTACTCGAGCAATCCTGTCAGCCCATTCATTTCCGGATATGAAGCAATGGGAGGAACCCAACAAAAATTAACTATTATACCTCTTGACATAAGGTTGTGAATAAGTATTTTAATTTTCTGATATGATTTCAGCACGATTTTTTGAATTTGTAGATTCTAAAGCTTGAAGAACTGACTTAGAATCTACACAGAAGAGAATACCATAACAGTTAAAGGATAAATCATTTATGTACTCTACGGCCATTAATATTGCTATAAGTTCGGCTGTAAAAAGAGACAGATTTGCCCAAGATGAAAGGACTTCTCAATTTTTTTAATGGAATGACAAAGCCACAACCAGCGTTATTGTTTAATAGAGACCCATCAGTATAGACTTTTACGAAGTTACGATAACAATCATTGATATGTGATTTTGCTTCGCAAGCTAGAATATTAATGTTATCAGTTTTAGATATAGTAGTATAGTTATAATCAAATTTTGGTTTGAAGAGCTCCCAGTTTGGTACAGGACTTATGGGAAAACGCACAGCAAGCTTTTTTATGATTGATACCTGAATTTGTCAACAAGTGAGAAGAATATGTGAGTATCGTTTTAGTGGCTCGAATGTTTTTTAGCACGTTTAGGAAAGTCTACATCAGATTCTCATATCCAGTTCCGTTTGGTTAGCGCTTTGAATAGTGAGCAGCGAAGAATGTACTTAGCGCAGGCTAGTTCACGATGGTCATCAAGAGGTAAGACAACCAGCTTCATGGTATGTTCCTAAAGCTGAAGCATGAAATGGAACACCAAGGGCTAATCTGAATGCCTTAGAGTCTATACACTGAAGCTTTTTTAATAAGTACTTAGGAGCACTAAAAAGACCTCTTGTGCATATGACAATTTGGATCAAACCAAAGCAGAAGAAAGATGCATTAAACTTTTTGTTTCCTGGCCCCAACTTTGTTTGCTTATAACTTTGAGCAGATTAAGAGATTTTCTCGCTTGATTTATATGTGTTCCAAGTGAAAATTCCAAGAAAGATTTGACATAAGATGCACACCAGGAATTTAGTCTCAGAAGTGTAGCCAATGTGGTATTATGTACTTTGAAGTAGAAGTATTGTGAGCAGACCCACCTGCATCAAATAACATCATACGGGATTTTTCAGCCGACAGGCATAAGCCATTATCAGACATGAAGTTCGCAATGTTGTCTAACTCTTTTTGATATATTCTTCTAATGTAATTAACAGATCTTTTTGATGTGTTCTTTTTTAATGTGGCATTCAACTATAAGCAGATGTCATCCGCATATTGAATCAAGTTAAAGTTTTTTTAAATGTAATTTAGGTAAATCATTAGTTATAATATTAAAGAGAAGAGGGGCGATCACAGAGCCTGGGGATACCCATATCTAGTAATCTTTTGGATGAATAAGTATGACCTATTCTTGTCTGAATACTTCTGTTGGTCAGGAATGTTTTAACAAATTTATAAATATGACCAGAGAGACCTATAGTTTTTAATTTATATAAAAGCCTATCATGCCAAACTTGATCAAATGCCTTGTTGATATCGAAAAATGTGGCGAGAACGTTTTGTCTTCTAGCAAAACTGGTGTTTAATTTGCGTAGTGAGCTTTACAAGATGATCAATAGTAGACTGCCCTTTCTAAAACCGGCCTGGTTTGCGGGGATAATGCCAGTTTTTTCACAATAGTATGTCAATCTGTTTAGAACAATTATCTCCATTAGTTTACAGACATGAGATGTAAGAGCTATAGGTCGATAAGCTATTTGTTATTGTCATTGATTTTCCATTCTTTAAAATGGGAACAATAATTGAGTCTCTCCATATGGAAGGTATGTTCCCTTCAATCCACATTTATCAATAATTTCATGTAGAAATAAACACAAAATTTTGTGGTATATGTTTTCACATTTCATTAGAAATGGCATCTAAACCAACAGACGTTTTCTTATTAGACAATGAAGAAGTAGCAGAGTGTAATTCCTGAAAAGTGATATCAGCATTTAGATAATGATCATTATTTTCGTCAGGATCAGCGTACATTTCTTTGTTAAATTGGTTTTCCCCTCATAGCTCTGCATGTGTCTGAAGGAGCTGTTTTGGAAAACATGTCAACAAATGATTCTGCTTTTTGGTATGACCGAAGGAAAGTTTTCAGCACCTATTATGATTGGATATGCAGGTAAATGGATTCCGTTTTTCATTTCATGGATCTTTTTCCAAATTTATTGATATCTTTATGTTCACTATTTCAGTAAAACAAAATGATGACCAGTACTCACTTTAGCATTTTCAATTACTTTATTCCTTTGATTCTTGGCAGTTCTAACTGGTATGCTCCCTTTAACCTTTTTTACTTTTGCGTACAGTTTTAAACGTGCTTTTATTTTTATCAACAGCGTTTCTGCAAGATTCTGTCCACCACACTTTACCCGTGTGTTTGGGAGATTTTGATTGACTAAGAATCGGAATTGCCTCACCAGCTGCATGCTGAGATAGTAAAATGACTGTACATAGATTCTATGTCAGATTTATCAAAAGAATTGACATCATATGAAGCTAGCACAGATTGAAATTTGGCCCATCAGCTCGCTTGTAATCAAACTTTGGGATTTTATCCTTACTGTCATCTGGCTCACTACAAATCCTCTCAGAGAAATAACTATGGGAATATGATCACTCCCTAAAGTGTTATCATAAGTTTGCCATGTACAGCTCGGACCATTGATGGGGAGATTAAAGACAAGTCAGTTGCAGATGATCTGTGACTAGGGATATCAGGCAGTTTCGTGATACTTCCATCATTTAACAGGACGAGTGGAGAGTCTGATATGTTCTCCACTAAACGGTTTGAGCTGACTTTCGTGCAAGTTCTATCCCAGAAAGGAGCATGTTCATTAAAGTCCCCTGCAATAACCATTTACTACTTTGAAAGTTTATATTAATGTAGCCAGTCTGAATTGCTATCAATGACTCCTTTTGGAAAGTACACAGAGACAATGTTTAAGACTAGGGAATTGTCAAAGTGAACGGAAGCTGCACAAGAATTCAGTCTGAGGTGCCAGGAGGTATAGGTGACTGAAGGGGATGGTAAAATAACTGGTCATTTATATAAATGGCTGCAGAGACTTTCTCATGTCACCAGTTTCTTGTACCACAGGCGGTATAAAGAAACGATCCAGCCGTGGCAAGTCGTTTTTAGACAATTTAGTGATTGAAGAATAAGGACCATGTAGGAGCTGGCTTCAAGATGTTATTGAAGATTTACCAAATTCTTGTTAATCGACCGGCAGTTCCATTGTAGTATATTAATGTCAGTCTTGTTGCCATCAAAATTTTACAATGGACATTCAAGGGAGGCACAATTGCAAAATGAAGATTATTCAAATGAAAGATAAAAGACAATTCCCAACAATGAACTAATCAGTGAACAGTAACGCAATAGAGAACACTTTTACAAAAGGCAAGGCCTAGAAGAGAATAAGATGGTAATGTGTAACGCACAAAAAAAAAAGGGGGGGGGGGGGGGGGGTTGAGTAAACTATGCGATGTATCAGGCTAGAAAAAAAAAAGAAATCAAAATGGCAACCAGGCAAATATATATCACAAAGACGATCAGTTTATCATTTCAGTCGCTAGACATTATAGCAAAACACTGACTTTCTTGACGGGGGAGTGTTGTTAGGTTTTATGAAGATCATTCACCAGTCTTGTAGAACATCATAGAAGTTCCGCCAGGGCCCTGGTACAGGAGAAAAGGGTATCATGACATCTGTGTGACAAGAAGACTGGAGGAGGGAGGTATCCTGTTCTCCATGAAGAACGGTGTAGACTGGGATTCCTGGACTTGCTTCCAGAGGGTTTCTTCCAGAAAAGCTGGTGAACGTGTCGCCTAAGTTACCAGCAAGTACACTGGCTCCTTTCTGGTTCGGGTGGACTCCGTCTTTCAGTGTTCTGGGGCCGGCAAGGAGATTCTCATGGCTGATGACGGACACTTTGGGTACTTTGAAAAGTTCAGAGTTTATAACCGCGTTGAACATTTCGCGGTTTATGTTTATTTCGGGGTTAGAAACAGGAGCCACTTTACTGATCACAATGCTGGCGTGTGAATGCTCTTTAGCGATGGTTTTAACGGTGTCCGCAAAGAGTTTGCTAGAGGATGCAACGTCTTTTTGTTGAATATCATTGAGACCACAATGAATAACAATTGCATCGACTTCTGTATCCATTGACGACAAGGTTTGTCTCAGCGTGGGCAGTAAGTCCTTTGTAGTGGAAGATTTTTTGGAAACGGTTTTGAAACCATAAGATCGACCAAGTCGGGGGCACTTCACACCGTTCAAAACAGAATCATGAAGGACGAGAACATTAGCCTTGTTCACTTTCCTTTCCAAGTTGTGTCTTTTGTTTGTTCGATTCTGAGCAGTCTGTGACGTGATGACGCTATCATTGGGATTGACGTCATGAGAAGTTGTCTTCTGTGTGTGTGTGTGTCATTCATTTCCACTAATCGTGATATTAGACGAAGAAAAAAAAGAGAGAGAAAGTAGTGCATGAGTAAAAGAGTAAAACTTGTGCATGTCTAAACTGTATGGAGTTCTATATATTCAAGTATGTGTGTATACATACGGATGCTTAGGCGTGAATATTTATGTGCATTTGAATGCAAGAAGAATATATAGCTATACTAGTATAATAGCAACAACAACAACAACAACAAATCAACAAAATTATAACCTCCCCTCCTCTCCCCTCACCCCTTCACCTCTTCTACCCCTCCATCACTTCCGCATTAAAAAAAAATGATTATAAATAGTGACCAATTGGACTTTTCTCTAGACTTACAAAAAGTCAAAGGTCAAAGCTGGTGAATCGAATATACTGAGCAAGTTATTCTGCGATAAAAACTGGAATGAATATCTTCAAGCTTTGACATGAAAGAATATGACTAGGAGATATTTTGCATCCACAAATGCAAACTATATTTTTGACATATTTTGTTTTGAAAGCATCAAGTTTCCATCTGTACATTAAGGAAAGTAATTTTTCAGTCGTAATAAAGTTATCTTTTATATTTTGAATATTAAAATGGTCTTGGTTGTTTGATGTTTCACTTCATTTTGGAAAACATTCCAAATGTGCGACCTTAGTAGACCATAATGCTCGTGAAAGGAAGAGGAAAATGAAGGCATTCAGACTGAGAACCACACTTAGCGCCATGTTTGGCTGCCCTGTCTACCTTTTCGTTATAGAAATAAAGAACAGTGAGATGGTATCCAACAAAACGTTATCTGGGTACCCCTTACAATTAGCATGTGTATCAAACAACTGATTTCCATAATCATTTCTGGCGGGTGTGCAGTTGTAAGGCTTGTAATGCCTGCAAAACTGATTTAGAATCTACACAAAAAAGAATCTGAAATACAGTTTGAGGGAAGTTGATCAAATAATTTAAGGCCAAAGTATTGCTGTTAGTTCTGCTGTAAATATGGACTTGTGTAATCCAATATAGAACGATTTCTCAATTTTCAAATCAGGAATTAAAAGGCACACCCTGTTTTACTGCTTATACAAGAACCGTCTGTGTATACCTTTTAAATGGTTCGTGTAGTTTTCTTCAATATGGCATTTAGTATAACTGGCTAGCATATTTATGTTTTCGTCTTTCTTTATATTTGTGTGGTCAAGGTCAAAATAAGCTTTTTGAAGTTCCCATGTTGGTATTGGGAAAAATGATGGTCTGACAGATACTGAATCTTGATCTGTAGAAATGCCAGAGTCGGTTATAGTTTTGGTTGTGAATGTTGCTAGTGTAACTTGAGAGGATATTGATTTAGCTCTTTTAGGAAAGTCAATATCTGACCTAACCTTTACGTCAGAGTTGATGTATGTTTGATAGCTGAATTTTAATTACATATTTACAACATGCTAGTCTTCTATACTCTTCTAAGGGAAGCATTTGGTCTCAAATATGTTCGTGATGATGATGCATGAGTTGGTAGACCTAGTGCTACTTTTAATGCCTTACATTCAATGCTTTGAAGCTTTTTAAATAAATATTTTGGAGCACTGAAAAAAACTTCTTGTGCATATGTTAACTTTGATCGCATTAAAGATTTACACAGTGTTACTAATGTACATGAGTTTTGTCCCATTTTTGTTTAGAGACTATTTTTATTAAATTTAACGTTTTCATTGTTTTAGTTAGTAAATTATCAATGTGTATGTTCCATGTTAACTTTGAAGTAAAAAGAACCCCCAAAAAATTTTACCTGTATTACATAATAACCCAAAGTAAAGACAGGCATTCTATCTGGATTTGAGCCATTGTTAAAGAGAATGATGTTTGTTTTTTCATAAGATAGACTTAGCCCATTTAGCTTCATATATTCACCCATCTTGTCAAGCTCGCGTTGATAAATCTTTTTTATATAATTTATACTACGCTGGGTGTTTTCTTTTTCAGAGTTACTTCCATCCACATGCATATATCATCCGCATATTGGACAAGTACAACATTGTTCGATATCTTACTTGGCAAATCATACATTAATATGGTGAAGAGAAGGGGAGCTAGAACTGACCCTTGAGGGATTCCCATTGATAAGTTTCTGGATGTTGAATAAGTTTTCCCTATTCTAGTTTGTATCACCCTGTCTTGCAAAAAACATTTAATATAGTTATATACGTTTCCAGACAGGCCAATGTCTTTAATTTTGTTCAAGAGCTGGAAATGCCACACTTGGTCATACGCTTTGTTTATATCAAAAAAGTGGCTAATATACATTTACGTCTGGCAAATTGTTTTTTTATATTAGTAGATAATTTTACTAAGATTTGTTGTTGATCTTCCTTTTCGGAAGCCAGCTTGGTTAATTGGAATTACATAATATTTTTCGCAATAATGTACAAGTCTATTTAGAACTATTCTTTCAGAGAGTTTACAGACATGGGATGTTAATGCGATAGGCCTATAGTTCTTAATGTCGTTAGTAGATTTACCTTGTTTGTGAATAGGGACAATAATTGTCTGTTTCCAGATTTCGGCATTTCACCACTTCTCCAACAATTATCAAATAATCCATGAAGAAAATCAATAAAATTTTCTGGCAAATCCCTTAACATCTGATTAGATATTGCATCTGATCCTACAGATGATTTTTTATTTGGAATTTGTCGTATAGCTTCTTTTAGTTCTGTTATTGTTAAAGAAGCATTAAGGTTATTGCACTTATCATGTGTTCCTTCTGTATTTGCTTCACATTTTTCTTCATGCATCCTATAATTTCTA
This sequence comes from Conus ventricosus, assembly GCA_018398815.1. Taxonomy (NCBI): domain Eukaryota; kingdom Metazoa; phylum Mollusca; class Gastropoda; order Neogastropoda; family Conidae; genus Conus; species Conus ventricosus. The sequence continues at coordinate 29,367,146 of CM031614.1, read as the reverse complement.
TCAGTATCTGTCAGTCCCTCAGGGCAGCTAACATTAGCAAACATGTTTACAAGGCTTCTTTCTTTTTCTTCAGCACTAGGAATATTATTATTGTTTACTTTTATGGGATACTGAGGAGATATAAATCCATTTTTCATAGCTTTTATCTCTTCCCAAACTTTCCCCATATCTTTACAATCTCTAATTTCAGAAGTACAAAAGTTATTCCAGTGTTGCGTCTTAGCATTTTCTATTACATCATCACTTTCCTTTCCAAACTCTTTCATTTTCTTATGATTGCTTACTGATCTCTTTTTGCAATAATGCTTAAATGCTTCCTTTTTCTTGTTATTTGCAATTTCACATTCTTTGTTCCACCAAACATTTCCGCTATGTTTCTTTGAATTTGTGCCTTTTAGCTTTGGAATAGATGTATTTGCTGCTTCAAGAATATATTTACAGAAACGTATATATTGGTCGTCTATATTATCCACAGATGAAAACTCTATATCCGTGTTTCTAAGACTATCTTTAAAAAGAGACCAATCTGCACATTTATAATTGTATTTTGGAATCATATCTTCTTCAAAATATTCTTTGTTCTCCATTTTATTATTCAATGATATTGTTATAGGAACGTGTCTGATCCTAGAGGATCATTCCCTGTTTCCCATGAATAGTTTGCCGTCAGTGATGGAGAGGCAAATGTTAAGTCAATGGCGGAGGGATTATGGGTGGCTATATCAGGTATACGTGTAATATTTCCATTATTAAGTATGCTTAAAATGGAGTCTGCAATATTATCTAATAATCGATTATTTGAAACAACCGAACAGTTGTTGTCCCAAAAAGGTGCATGAGCGTTAAAGTCACCTCCTATGATCCATTTATCCATTTGATCCTGAAATTCCCTCAACCATTCTGTGTTTTCGTTGTTGGGTCCTTTTGGTAGATAGACTGAAGCAAGATTCAAAATTAAATTTGATGAGAATTTTACCATAACGGCACAACATGAAACAGATGATATGTTATTAGTTATAGGTGGTGTTCTTATGCAATGGTCCAGACCTTCACTTATATAAATAGCAGTTTGAACACGGTCTGAACATTGTTCAAAAACTGGAGGGTAGTAATATCCAGGTATAACAGGCAGTTTATCACTGCTTACATTCAATGATTGTAGTAATAACACTTGAATATTTTCATCTTCTGTGTGTGTGTGTGTGTGTGTGTGGTGTGTGTGTGTGGTGTGTGTGTGTGTGTGTGTGTGTGTGTGTGTGCTGGAGGGGAGGGAGAGCGCTATTACTGCATGTATGTTACTATTTTATTTGATTTCCATTTTTAACCTTTATTTCTTTTCTTAACGGTAGTAATCTTTGGGTTTTATATTTTAGAGTTACTGTGATAATATCCTTATGTATGAATGTTAAACCTTTTGCAAACTATTATTAATTAATCTGATAAATGTGTTAATCGCTGTTTTAATACACATTTTATGTTCTGTTTGTTCGTTTTTGTGTAGTAACAGCTGCATCTGTCTGACGTAATTTGATGTTTGGTCTGTTCGTTTTATGTGGTAACAGCTGCATCTGACGTAATTTGATGTTCTGTCTTCCTTTTTTGTGGTAACAGCTGCATCTGACGTAATTTGATGTTCTGTCTTCCTTTTTTGTGGTAACAGCTGCATCTGACGTAATTTGATGTTCTGTCTTCCTTTTTTGTGGTAACAGCTGCATCTGACGTAATTTGATGTTCTGTCTGTTCCTTTTTTGTGGTAACAGCTGCATCTGACGTAATTTGATGTTCTGTCTGTTCGTTTTTGTGTGGTAACAGCTGCATCTGACGCCATTTTAAAAAAAAAAACAAAAAAAAAAAAAAAACCCAACTTATTTGCCCACTTCTTCGTCTTTATGATATTTTTTTTCTTATCTCATCCTCCCCTATATATCACGTGTCTTGTCCTGTGTCTCTTCCACGTATGATGTGTCTTACCATGTGTCTTTTTCTACACATTTTTTCTTATCATGCATATTTACTTATATATTGTGTATCTTACCCTGTGTCTTTCCCTACATGTCTTGTTCTGTGTCTCACACTACGCATTACGCGTCTTCGACAGTCTTTTTCTGCACAGTATGTGTTTTTCCTGCATATCATGTATCTTCACCCACATAGGATATGGGGAAATGTATATCAGGTGTCTTGCCCTTATCTTTCTCTGCATATTATGTCTGTTCTGTCATATTATATTATGTGACGTGGCCTGTAGCTATTCTTACATCTTATGACTGTCGATTCGTTTAAGTGCCTCACCCAGTATCTTTCCCTAGATATTATGTCTGTTCATTCGTATTATGTGTCTTGCCCTGTGTCGTTCCCTCCATATCGTGTATGTCTATTAGTATTATGTGTCTCGCTCTGTAATTTTACTAGCATGTCTGTCAATTAGTATTATGTGTCTTAGCCTGCGTGTTTCTGTATATGGTATGTCTGTTTATTCGTACTATGTGTTTTGTCCTGTGCTTTCCCTACATATCATATTTGTTCATTCGTATACTATGTCTCGCCCTGTGTCTTTCCATGCATATTAGCTCTTTCCGTTCGTAGCGCGTGAATTGCCCTGTGTCTTTCCATACATATTAGCTCTTTCCGTTCATAGCGCGTGTCTCGCCCTGTGTCTTTCCATGCATATTAGCTCTTTCCGTTCGTAGCGCGTGTCTCGCCCTGTGTCTTTCCATGCATATTAGCTCTTTCCGTTCGTAGCGCGTGTCTCGCCCTGTGTCTTTCCATGCATATTAGCTCTTTCGTTCGTAGCGCGTGTCTCGCCCTGTGTCTTTCCATGCATATTAGCTCTTTCCGTTCGTAGCGCGTGT
>CM031614.1:29339294-29359294 GCA_018398815.1 Conus ventricosus | reverse complement strand
TCAATTACTGATCTTTTATTCACATAAATATACAAACAAGCGTGAAGCAGGCCATCAGTGAAATACAAGATTCTTGGCCCCCACAGGCCATAAAATTGTTTGCCATATTAGTTGATTATATGGCTTCTCAAGATGTTAATCTGACTTTTTCTACCAGCCCTGAAGGAGTAACTATTCGCTTTAATTAAGATTAGGTTTTACGATTAGAAAAGACTATAAATAACAGTTGAATTACAATTATTTTTTTTTTTATTTTAGATTAAAAATGGCTGCCGAACTTAGTGTATCTGATTTAAAGAATTGTAATGAACTATTTAACGAGACAATGAAAGCGTTAAACATTGATTTTAGTGAATCTGGTTTTGAGAATGATGTAAACAATATAATAAATGATCATAGTGAACTATTTAACGAAGCAATCAAAGTGATGAACATTGACTGTAGTGATTCAGAAAAAGCTAAAATGCTGGCGGACGTTATTGTAAGGTTAACATGTCTTGAAGTGTTGCAACGCTTAGGTGAAGAATAAAAAGCGCGTTTACTTACTTTTATATACATTTATTTTTTTGATTTACGTAAATATTTTGGCTTTAAAAATGACGACCACAAGTAAATCCGGGGACAGAAAACTATATACGATGGAAGAAATATTTAGCAGTGACAAACAATTAAGCAATACGTTTAGTGAAGTAGACATGGACACATTAACCCCACAAATGTTCATGAAAGCGTGGCACATGCTATCTCTAAAATTCCAGAGTCTCTTCAACTGCGAACCGCCAGTAAAAGTGTTGTTAGCTGTTCTAATTGATTATATAACGCCTGATGATACTAACATGCCAGTCTGGGTTTCAACTAAACAGAAAGAAGTAATCAGTTATCACGACTTTAACTCTGGCTGGGCTGACTACATGCTTACACAGTTTAACCATGCAAGTGAGGAGGCAAAGTTAAGGGGTTCTGGCTGGTCTGAAGGGACAGTCCTTGAAATCAGATTAAGACAAACAAAGTTCTATCCTATAGTCGGCAATTCTTACCTTCCTCTTCCAAAAGAGTTAGAGTTTAAAACGAGCAGTTTTAAACATACATAATTCTGACAACATGTGTTTTATGTGGTGTGTTTTAGCGCACTTACATCCTGTCAAAAATCATGCAAACAGAGTTTCCAATTATGAAGCATACAAACAAGAACTGAACTTTGATAACATAACCTTTCCAGTGAGTATAGAAAGTATATCTCAGTTTGAAGAACAAAACAAACCAATCACTGTAAGCATATACACATGGGCCTGTATGCACGTCAAACCCGATTAGCTTATTCGCGTTTAGGGCTTAAACGCGGTTAGCTATTCGGAGCTTAAACGCGGATAGCCCCTCTCCGGTTTTGGTATGTATGACGCCCTATTCGCGATTGAATAGCTCTCCGCGTTTAGAGGGCAGGAAACGGCGCTCTATTTATAGATTCTTGGCAAAACCGGGGTGCAGCAGGCACTGCTTTCGGTTTAGTCATACCCTCCTTCGTGGAACTTTCGCTGGTACGTGCTTCGTCGGTTTTCGCCAGTCGAAGTTTTTATTGTTTGTGTTAGATCTACTTGCCATGGAGAATTCAAAGCGCACTAGGAAGCCAAATTTCAGTGCTGATGAAATTCGAGTATTACTGGAAGAGATGCAGGTAGAACGTGCAGCAGTTTTACTCCGATATTTGTGTTTACAGTGTCCATACAGAGATGTATGGTCAGGGTGTAGTTTCTCCAGCGAGGAAATTAAAAAAATGCTTCCCCCACACTTCTGATTCAGGTTCCAGTTTTGTGTGTGTGTGCGAGAGAGCACAAATGTTTAATTGTTTTTGCATTTGTATGGCCGCGGATTAAGTTTTTACGAATGGTAGCAGTTTCCGTTTGAGTGTGTATTTGTAGGGGGGATTAAGTGTGTGTGTGTGTGTGTGTGTGTGTGTGTGTGTGTGTTGTGTGTGTGTGTGTGTGTGTGTGTGCGGCGTGCGTGCGTGCGTGCGCGTGTCTTTTGTATGAGTGTGCTGTTTGTATATGTGTGGTGTGTGTGTGTGTGTGTGAGAGAGAGAGAGAGAGAGAGAGAGAGAGAGAGAGAGAGAGAGAGAGAGAGAGAGAGAGAGAGAGAGAGAAGAAGAGAGAGAGAGAGAGAGAGAGAGAGAGAAGTGCGAGCACGAGTGCAAGAGCGCTCATATTTGTGTGTATGTATGTGAATATATTTTTGATTCGTTAATCAGTGATAATTCATGGCGATGTCCTTCCAACTGCCCCGCAACTTGTAAAAGCAATATTTGTGTTTACAGTGTCCATACAGAGATGTATGGTCAGGGTGTAATTTCTCCAGCGAGGAAATTAAAAAAATGTTGTTGTTTTTTAACAGGGGAAAGAGAGAACTCAGGGTTTGACACCTTTGCAGCTGAAGGCAGCGACGTGTCGGCTATACCAGACACTCAGTTTTTTTTTTTTTTTTACTGGTATGTGAGTTTTCATTAGGTCATCGTACAGGTCAAACGGGTTCTTTCTGTCAGTAAGATGCGGTTTCGTCGCAATTGCCGTCGCTGTCTCCCCACCACACAAATAATACATCATATGCTCCTTATTTATACCAGCGTTTAGGCTCGCTTTAGGACCCCCGAGGCAACGTTAAATTTGAAGCGTTTTAGCAGGTCACGGATTGCCTTATCGGTATGACGTGCTTACCATAAATCTGCCGCCTATCATACAGGATAGGCGTTTTCGCGGATATGCCCTCTATCCGGATCGTCGTGCATACAGGCCATGGTTCTGTAGAGTTGATATAGTGCTCTAAGGGTTTCTCACAAACGCTCCTACTTTAGGCGAAACCGATCCTATTAACAAGACATGTTGTCTTGATTCTGTTTACAGTCGGTCCTAGAGTCATTATGTATTAATAAGGAATCAATTTGCAGTCTTTATGGCTTTTTCATCAAAAGAACAAGCTTAACAAGAGCTTTGTAGAAGATGTTTTTGGTTAGAATTCCTACTATTGAATGCAGATGCCTGTCAATAGAACTAATTGTATTGTTTTGTAGACTGTGAAACCAAACTCCTCACACCTAAACCAGGGTCTTAAGTTAGTTTTAAAATTTTTCTCAAATTTGCAAATGAGCCACATACAGTGGTTTTATGCTGGAATTTGATATCAATCTTGCCTCAGTTCTATGGCCCACAACAGCTAGATACAAAATACAACCTTTTTATACCCTCCATCTGTTTCTGTTTTATGCGTTTATTGTTGTTTGGTCGACGGACAACACATCATCAACAGAGATTTACTGAGGTCCATACGCAGCTAGTAGGATTTTTAGTGCTGGATTAAATACTTCTTCGCAATCTGTTTATACAACCATCACTATAGTCTTTTTAGACATTGTTATGAACTCTGAAAGGCAGAACGTTATGGACTCATCTTCACAATGTTGCGTGAATTATGTAAACTGAGAATTATTAGGGAAAATGTTAAGAGTAAACGATCCATTACTGGAAAGTTTAGAGGGGCTGCGCACAAACTAATTGTAATCTTCAACTTAAGGTTGAAGCATATGAAATGGTAGCTGCATTTTCTTCTTTCATAAACTACGTGGCTACGATTTATTTTTTCATGCAAAGCAGTGACTTATGAAATTTAAAGTGGGGTACCTGCATTGCACAGTCTTCGAAGTACATGACTTTTACTCTTGGACTCTTTATTCTTTTTATGACTCAGCCTCAACATTGATGGGGAGTTTAGCATAAGTTAGAAGGATCTTATTCAAGACTATCCAATAACTAAACAATTACTTTGACTCCATCTTTTAGTGCGCAAAGAGTTCTTTCATTTTGTTTACATGAAATAGATGGATAGGTTTGATGAAAGACTCAGCTTCCTCCATAAAGGTCGCTTTCTTTCTAGTCTTTGAGCAAAGACATAAATGATTCTGGTTTGTGAATTACGCTCAGATGCCTGGACAGAATTTACAATGTGATGAAACTTTGGGCGGATTATACTGATCAAATATTTATTGGCACGAGTGTGTTTATTGGCAGTCGTATTGCAGGAATTAAAGATTAATACATGCAAGAAACATTAACAGCCTTTAAATCATCGCATTAACACTCTGCCCCAGGCCTTGTCTTAGGGATGCTTTTCTTAAGTCTACAAACATCCTGATTGACTTAATATCTGATCTGCCACAATTCAGATGATTGATGGTGGGTATATGGGGTGGTATTAGCATGGCCTCACATCATTTAGGCAAAGCAAACAACACATTTTTAGTCGATTTAGTCCAATCATAAACCATTCTAACTATTAATTAATTTGGACGCTTACAATCTGTATGGATGGGCTATGAGCCAGACCGCTTCCATTTCGTTTCTTCAGGTTGTACCTGGGCATGGTACATATAATATTTCATGGGGGCATTATAGTGTTGAACAGTTGACGTAAGTTACAACCTATATGTTTTTTTCTAGTAGTAGATTAGAATACCATTAGAACTACACGATCTTAATTACGATTATCCCCTTGAGCAGAAAGATTAATGATGAGTCCTATCGAACCTTCAGTTACTTGTACCAAATCTTCGCAACAAAACTAAATTATGTGTGTCATTACAGATCTCTCTGTTTTACCTTAGACACGGTCTGAAACTGACTGCTGTTATTTGAATCATTGCTTTTGACCAAGAGCCTTTTATGAGCACCATACATTAAGAAGAATTCTGATATCAGAACCCAAGCCACTGATGGGGCTTCAGTAAAAGGGACTTCTTTAAACTGATGAACAACTGCTGTTTTGGCAAAACTATGGAAAATCCACTACAAACGTAAAGATGTAAATTTAGTTACAAAGAAAACCAAGCATTAAGTTTGACTCTTAATCCTATACTTTCAAGACTTTAGAGATTTTAACGACGCTAGTTGGCATTATGATGAGAAAAAGGATGTTATGTTGGACATAGCGGTTGTTTATCGGCTATTTACTGTATTAAGATGTCAAAGTGTCTATTATTGTTAGCTAGTATTTCTGTACGGACTACTTTAAACCGCTCGGGTACCCTAGAAGCATGTGTTATTTTACACAGACTGTTAGTTTTTATTCTTAGTGTCCCAACAGAAGACTTCTATAAGGATTAGAAACAGAAGTGGCTAATGGATGAGTCGATGGGTTACCACCCAAGCGGGACTTTCCATTAGACAGTACTTTACATTCTAACTGTGAACTTGTAGTGATTGGGGAAAGTTGAAGGTTGATATTATTGGGACTGTTATTAAAGTATTTGTTGGTGTTGAGGTACGAAGATGGTTTTTGCGTTGCTAGCCAGACTTCTGTATGATGTGGATTAGGATTAGTAATGAAGTTGTCAATATTAAATCTATCTAACGATATCTACATGCATGCTGTCTTTGATAACAATGTATGTCTATAACTCAAAGGTTTATTCACTGCACGCTATTATCTTTTTTTCTAGTTAAATATATAATGCTGATTAACTAGAAATCACTTGTCTCTAACAATAACCTTGTGAACTTTCGTCTTCACTGAGTTGTCATATGCTGTTGGGATTGCGGAGAAACTTTTAAAGATTAATCTTGACTGACTTATAATCACTAAGTTCTTTTTTTAATAAAACTTTTATTGTTCTTATTTTTGATCCATCTTGCTCTTAACTAATTTCATAACAATGTACTTATTTAAGAAACCTAATTGTAATTGACAAGAACTTATATTTTTCTTACACTTTCTTGTTATTTTCTTGCACTTAACTTAAAAAAAGTACTTTCTTAACTAACTTAACTTGTACTTTATCTAGTTCTTATCGTGTACTTTATCTTTTTCTTTATTAACTTATTACATAGAAATGGGTCTAACATACAGGTGGTTGCTCTTTTTTTGAAGAATGTTGGTTCCTTTATTATATTACTGGGGTTGTGGGGGTTTGTAACTTTTCTGCTATGTATGGCGTTAGATCATTTGTATGCTAAAAATCCCCCACCATTAATTATCTTATGCTGCCTTTACATAATAATACATCGTTTCGTTTTGTTTGTGATTGTGTTGTTGTTAATTGGGATGTTGGTGCTGACGGCATTGTTGTATGAATATCTAATAATTTTGTGTTTTGTTGATTGGTTTGCTTTTTGCAGTATTTTCCATTCAGCTAGTTTACGTCACTGACTCAACACGTCCGGGAACTTTTAGACTTTGTAACATTAATTCTCTGTGGCACATTCTGAATCCTTAGGTCTGTTCAGGCGGTTTTGTCTGCGGCGACTTACTTCTCCGGATCGCTACAGTTTTTTATTGCTATTATTTTTATTTTGATAACCATTTTATTGATTTATAGCTAATTTATCCAATAATAAATGGACTTAACATTGTCCCAAATCATCTGTAATACATGTCACACGCAATGAGTTTTTCTTAGGGACTTGTTTAAAACCGGGATCTTCTGTGATATGTTAATATTTTTAAATATTCTTCTGTATCAACCGGGCCCATCTTAATTACTAACTTAGCATATAAAAGAATCATTGTCATGTCCCATAGATCTATCTTTTTTGACCCTAGCTGTGCTTCGTACCCTAACGTGTACTTCTCAACGTATGATGTTGGACAGATTGTGAATCTGTTCATACTTTTGTTCTAAACCTAAATTATGTTTAGTTTTTCCACAAGCGGCCAGAGAGGTTTATCTTTCTTTATGGCAGTTGTCTATGGTGTAGTCTGCTTGCTACTAACTCTTTAATTAGTTGTCACAATCCATTTTTATAAAGAAATAATTAATATATATTACTTTTAAAACCATGTGTTTATCGTTGGTTAATTTTGCAGTGCCTATCGTTGGTGTAATTAGTTTATCAACCCTTGACCTATAATGGTTTGTTAAGTATTAATCCGCCATAAACTTGGGAAAGTTAGATGATTCGCCCAATAACTAGTTGCATCATTTTTTTAGCTTTAACAACAAAAAGATTTTCTGATTAATTAGAAATTAGACAGTCTTTCGTATTTTGATTATTTTTATTATGTTTTTAGTTATTAATAGTTGTGAGCGAAAAAAAAAGATTATCATTACGATTTACCACTTGCTGTAATTAGCGGCATTTGTTTAGGCTTTTAGAGGTGTTTGGCATATTAAAATTGTTAAAGTGAATCCGGCGGATCTAGGATAGGTTAGACTTTGAGGTTGTTGTTTTGGTTATTAGTTGTCAATTACTGCTGGGATTGCCTCAAAAGACTTTCTTGTTGCACAGATATTATCACAGATAAATTTTAGTTCTTGAATGATTTATTCATAAGAATATATTTAGTTATTAATAGATGGGCGCGAGTAGTTATGATGGTAGGAGGAGCTTTTGTTTACGCTTTAGCCTTTATCTGGAAGCATTTTATAATGTTTAGTAAATTGCGGTCTGATTGTAGAATGAGAACGGCCATTACGTAAGCATAGAAGATTTAGCTAGGCAAGAGACGCTTACGAAAAAAGACGGAATTGCCCACTTAGACTTTATTTAATAAAAAAGTTAAGAGAACAGGGTCTTGCAGAGCACACATTTACAGACGATGATGAGGCAATGATGAGTATTACTTTAGTGACAGGAAATGATGTTTCTATCAACACCGCCCTCCAGTGAACTGTCTGAATTTTATGAACCATCAGAAGACAGTAAATAGCAGAAATTGGTTTTATTAGTGGGTGCTATGGGGGCAATCTATATTCTTGCACATCAATTATAAAAAACTATTAAAAATTCAATTTAAATTACAGTCCTTCATTTTGGACTAGTACAAAATATATTATTCTCCTAAAGGGTATTGGAAAGGTATTGACTGCTATTGAAATCTATAGAAAGCTGCTAGAGTGTCTGAATCAGATGCGTAAATGACTGGTTTCAAAAAAGGCAATTTGGCAAATAATCTGCCTGCACCCTAAAGAATAATAGGCCTAGATTTGTTATCTCAGTTTCATATGACACCCACCAGATGGACTTGTTGTATCTTACACTTGACCATATGTTAGAAGAATTATGGTTTAGTATGCTCATAACAGTTGTGCATGGCTTCAAGATACAAAAGACGCTGAACCTTTAACGGATATTTGCTCAAATTGATGTGGCTGTGGCTGTTCATACAAATAGACATGAGAGGCAATTACAGTATCCTAGGATGGTTCAAGTTGTTGATGGAAATGAGTGTTAAGGTTCTGTAAACCAACTGTTTTTAATTACATCATGTTACAGTTAGGAGTGGGATTCCATGGAATCCTTAGATACAAGCCCTAGTAGAAAACTTTAATAGAATCTAAGCTGATCGCTGTTTACCTATCAATATCACAAGAAATTATGAGATAGAACGCGCAACACAGAATGGTGTTAGGAGATTGCCATCAGTATTACGTGCATAAGAACAATGAAGAATTTTAATGCTAACAGGTCTTTAATACAGTATTTACGCTATTAAATTAAAAAAAATTAGCTTATCTTATGTGTTGCAGGGGAATCCAAAAAACTCTTGCCGTTTGGACCTAAAAGTAAGATACTGGTATGTCCTGGTGAGGCAGAAGGCGATGTTAGAATTTAGAGCCACAGTATCCTATATGGAGCATAGATGTATATGAAGTTGTAATGATTCATGAAAAACATCCCTCCGTATATTATTTAAGAGAAACTCTTTCTGCTAATAAAGCTGCCACCTAAAAGATCTCGTTGTTCGTTGAAGTGTCGGCAAGTTGTCCGCCTAACACAGTGAGTTAAAAAATAAAAATAGTATTGCTTAAACTTTTATTTAATTTTTTTTTTTTGCTCTAAACATTTTTTTTGTGCTATTTTTGGATGTTAACTGATCATTGTGTTTGTTTTTCATATGCCTTCTGTTTTATTGCATCAGCGTCTATCCTGTACGTCGAGTAAAGTATTTCTCCATACTCTTTTGAAGTTCATTTTTTTGCCGTCTGTAATCCTCGCCGTCTGCCATATGCTTCTGAATTCTTCATCCGTACATGATTTTCATCCTTGTAATGATTTGCTTATTTCTTATTCTAACATGAACAAAGTTTTGTGATGCTAGGGTACAATGGCTGTGTGCGTTTGTAAATTAGGAGTTAATTTTTTTATAACAGCGCTCACAATCATAGAAATGGCGCCATAAAAACTAAACAAGGCCCCCTAATGCTTAAAGAGGCTGGCGACCAAAAGGGGGGGGCCCCCAGTAAGCTTAAATGAGCAACGCCGACCCTGCACTTACGCTATACAGATGTTAGCAGTATTTACATAGTTTGAGTATTTATAGTAGCTTTAGCATATTTCTTTCTAGTAAATATTTAATTATCAGTCGCTTTATATTTCCTTTTGAAGTTCAGTTATTTGCTTTAACCTAACTGTTGATCCTCCATTTTTTAATCAACGTTTATTTTTATTATTTTAATCTTATATATATCTTCTTAGTATATCCTTCTGGAAGCACTTCGATCACTGAGTAAAACGCAATATTATTCAACATACTTAAGGAAAATAAAGTCGAGTGAGTATGTTAGTTTTGTCTTTGTCATTACCATCACAGTACCTTGTCAGATGATGCAAGGGCGTTTATTTCATCTCCGTTTTTAGTTTTAACATATATAACGAGCTTAAAAGGGGTCCATACTTGTTTTCAGGACTTTATTTGTATGCCTCTATTAAAGGCATGGTTCTGGCAAAATTGTATAGCCCTCCCTCGGTGAGTTTTAATTCATGAGAAAAATCATCGTCATTTGCCATATGGGTAGTGATTCTAGCGTTGGAGTAAATTCTAAGCCGACGGTGTCGCCCCCCACTTAAGCATTAGGTCTTCTTTCTCTGTATCCATTTTCAGTTACATCGCCTTAGTTTTTTTCAATATGTTTCTTCTGTTGTGTTCCTGGAACCAAACTATCTGGATTGGGCACCTGCATTCAAGCCTTTTATAAAATTGTTGGTCTTATATTGTATACATTAGGGCTTCGTAGTTCAAACTTTATATTCCAGTCTTGTTTCAGGTAGCATACGCCCAAGCATTCTTATTTTATGAGGTTGTATTCACGTTTGCCAAATATCGTTTGCTCTTAAATTTCTTATCTCTTCTATGGTTTTGGTTTTCGGCTGTCGTTTTTTGTCTTCAATTTCTGTCGTTGGTAAACCCCGTCTTCTGTGTACTAAAATCCATATATTACTTTTCCTGGTTTATCACCTATTTAGATCAAAACTCGGTTGTGTCTGGCTAGGTCTTTTTTGCTCTTACTTGCTGTCGCTTTTTGAGCTTACTGCGCTTTTGGATTATTGGCCCCGGAGACATTCTTTTTTTAATATTAAAATTATAATAAACAAATTGTATAAGCAATAATATTAACTCAAATTTATAATAAAACAAACGTATTGTAATGGCGGGGTCTGTCCGTTAGATTCTAGCTAGCGTGCCTTAGATTTTTCTAACTGCCTCTTTTATTTTTTTTAACTCATCTTTGTCCACTTATTATATAATTTTCACTGAAACATTCTTCACAAAACTATTCGTTGTCCTTAGTTGTAAAATTAATTACAAATGATTTTTATTGCGATCGAAAGTCTTTTTAAGTCGGCATTGTTTTTTTGAGTTAAGAGCCACACAGGAGACTAAAGGCATGGCAGGCCGGCCGATTCTAAAGGCTTGCTTTCTGACAATGTTTTCTTTTTTTTTTATACATTGTCTTGTTTAAGCTGAAACAGTCACAATAATAAACAGTGTTTATGTTCCCTCAATTGTCTATAGTAATGTTCTAAACAGTCTCGATCAGTTTGTCGATAGGATCAAATAGAAATATATTATCAATCTGTCCAAATTTACTTCCTTTATTTGGTAAGACTTGTTGAGCTTAATGGTTGTGCAGAAATATAACAATGTAATCGTAATGAAACCTGTATATTGTTTGTAACAATTCAAGTACGAAGGACAGTTTTTCCTCACACCAAGTTATCCCGCAGAAAGAGATACTTGACGATTTCTTTAGGAAGAACACTTCAAGTTATACATCTGTTTTTATTAGAATATTTTCTTCTGCATTTTAAAATGCCAACATCTTTTAGTCTGTTTCTTCAATGTTTAACTGCGCATCAAAAAACCATAAAATGTGCATTTTTATTGGACAGTTTCCATGTCTGCTTTATTGTGTATATTTTATTTCCCCCCCCCCCCCCCCCCCCCCCCCCCCCCCCCCCCTTATACAATCTTGAACTATCCATTTCGCACTTCCAAACCTTATGTTGTCAAATGTGATCTATAATCCTGCCACTGCCCATCTTTAGTTATTAAGTAGTCTTCTGCAGTTCTAGGGTTAGTAACATTCATCATAACAAGGATATATGTCGCTGACTGCGTATGTAGATAAAGGGATTCAGACAGTTATTACAGAATTGCTTGGTTTAAATGTCTGTTCACATTAGTAAGTTTTTTACTTTTTGTGCACCTTGGTATATTGGCATATGTGTCTTTAACATTATCAAATTCTTGAGGGTTTGCAGCATCTTTGTTGCCATATGGCTTCTGCTACTGCCTCATCTTTTTCTATCTTCCTTTGCATCCACAGCCCCAACTCTGTGCTTGACGACCGTTTGGGCTTTGTATTCCACTGATTAAACTTTCTCTTTCTTTCTTTTTTTGGCAGCCCATAAATCAAATAGAGGGCAAAATGTCTACCTCGTTTAGTAATAAAGGACTTCTCTGCCTACAGTCTAATTGCATTTTTTTATCGATTGCCCTGCTATGATTTGAATCATCAGTTGCAGTAGGATCTGCGATGTATTATCTATTTGGAATGATTGTCTTAGCTGTGCCTGGGAATTATAACATGTCGGCGCCATAGATCTAGGAACTTGGGTCAGTTAAATCCTGTCTGGCTGAAATGTTGATGGAGTATTTAACACTTATTAACAGTTTGCCTTTAACCTTTTACGACATGGGAGTTCCTTCTCTTTTTCTGTATGGGATCGAGGTCACAACCGTATGAGTTCATTTTTTATAAACAAATATAGTATATTAATAAAAAATATGGCTGAAGATTTTGACCAGATTGATTCTATTGGAAGAAGAAGATGAAACTGAAACTGGGTCCTTCATTGCAAAGAAGAACTTGAAGGAGCAGCAGAAGGCCAAGGCCAATCATTTCTAGAATAGAATTGAATCATTATTTTGAACATATGGGGCGAGAGCAGCAGAAGCACTTAGGGTTTCTCGATTTTTCAACAGATATAATATAATTCATTTGTATGTAAGAACCAGTAAAGGAAAGAGTGTACGAACTTACTGCAAAACCAGAATCCAACCCAGTTCTTTAAGCAGGGCACACATATATTTTTTCCTTTTAGAGATCTCCCTACTGCTGACCTCATGGCAATTAAACTTTATTTGATCGATTTAAGGCCTGAGGCTGTTAGTCTTTTACAGATCTTGGAACAAGAGTTGCCAACACAATCTGAAATGGCAATACATACCTCTGAAGAATTAAAGCGAACTGCAAATGAAACTAATAGCTGAATTGAAACGAGTTTTAATGAGTGAGACGCGTTAAAAACAATTATAGTATTTCCATTATTGCTATGCGTGAAATCCTGGGACTTATGAGCTATTCGGACTATAAGGGGTGAATATACAAAAAACATTTTAGCAATACTTGGTGAGCTAGAAGATAGAAGAAGTAAAAAATAAACTTGCTGATGCAGTGGATGATTAACAATTTAGGCGAGAGTAGAAAAAGGCTATAATGCAGCAGGAAAATAAAGGATTTAATGATTGAAAGAGCAGTTTGTTAGATATTGCTGTCTACTAACAGTGCGACAGCCTTAGCATCACATACAAGCAGAATAGAGAAAACTATAAACAGGAAAATCTTTTTGGAAAAACACTTACGATAGCTGAAAGATTAGGACTCTGTTTTTGGAACAGGGGTATTACAATAGTTAGTTATGTTAACGGCTTGTTGGGTTTGCTATCTCTACGCTCGTTTATGAAGCTTTATACAGGTTAAGTGCACCAAAAGGGGCCAGTAGACGCCACCGTCACCCCAACATGGTTAATAAAGGTTGGATAGGAAAAACATTTACTTCATATTGCAAACTTATTAAAGGAAGTTTGCAGCCTAATAGCGTTGATGCTCAGCCCGGCTTAATTGGGTAGTGTTGTTAGTTGGGTTTTTGTCTACTTTTGGACATAGATGATGGACTTATATGGCCGATACCATTTTGGGAGTTAGGTGTGTTAGATGCTGGATTATTTTTTTAGTGTGAAATAAAGTATGGCTAATGCCAGTAAATGTTTAAAAAGACAACGGGGACTGTCTTTTGATAGTATGACTGTCAGTGTGAGGAAAATCATTAACAGGTGGAGCGATTTCTGGACTGCTTTATCGGCTGTGGGGTGCTTATAACTGGTGGTGGATCGCTTTCTGGTTCTTCAGGGCTAGGTAATTTTTTTAAATTGGGATGGAGCGGGCCTTGTGTTTAAGCTTTATTTCTGCCCTAAGTTTTGTCGCTCCAGCTATGAGGATTTCATTGTTTTAATTCTGTATTTGCCAATCTGCAGTTATGGTCTGAGAGGGGGTTGGCATGTTTTAATCCATTACCTACAACAATGTCAACCTTTGAATAGCATGTTATAGAATAGTCTTGATTAATTTGTATGCTGGCAGGCTAATATTCTGCAGAGTTAATAGCATCTTCTAAATTAGCTTTCTAGAATTGTTTTCTGCATCAAAGCCTGTAGATTGATATACTATGCTTGACACTTGGGTCTTTGTTGCTTGTGACTCATAATAGACACCAAAACGTATGCTCCTTTTGGTGAGTCATTAAGTCTTTGCAACTCATGGCATTGTTAGACCTTAATTTTATCTACGATATATGTTGTCCATGCATTGGGTGTTTTTGTTATATGGACCCATTCGAACCTTGATGCGTTTGGTTGGGGAAAGAGGTGTGGGGCCAGGCCAGTAGTATATGTATATTCTCTTTTTGCACCCACAATTTCAATGTGCCTTAACCATGATTGCGGTCTATTTTGTCTTAAAGTCAGTTTTTGATGGTTCATTGTTAAAGTCGTTGCAGATCATTTCATTTGCGTTTATTTTCCATTGGGCTGTTGTTTGAGATAAAAAGCCGTTGTCGTTAGGGTGATCCTTTTCTTTGTAGTTTCAGTTAGTATTAGTCTGTACTGGTAATTAAACATGAATGTTATATACTGACTTACTAAAAGATTAGGAGTCGGTTTAAATGGTTTGCATTTGAAACAATGCAGCCAGTTGTTGCGCTGTAAACGGCCACAAATTTAACTGATTCTGGAAAAATGCCATAGGGTGGGAGACCATGATGTTGGGATCTCTGTCGCATCTTTATTGGCGATTTTAATATCTAGGTTAGTGGGTTTACAATGTCTGACTTGAAGCCATATGATCAATCCTACGGCAATGGTTTAAATGCTGAAGTCTTATGATTTGGGGTTATAAAACGCACTCTACATGGTATGTAGCATGTTCAATATATTTAAATGCTACCATTTTAAAATTAGTTTTTTAATAGTTTTTAAAATTAGTTATAAAATAGTGCGAAATCTAATAATCCAACAAAACAAAACGTGTGTTCTCTAAAGTACCCAATTGGACAATAGGAGCGGCTAATTTATTGGGTTGCCCTATATGAGAAATTGGCGTTTTATGGTATGTGGGATACATATCTGAATAGGCTCAAAATAACTGATTAATGTTTAATATGAAACAAGGCATTCCTATTAAAAATTTTAATATTACTGCTGGTTACTACAACTTTTGTTCTTTAAGAGAAGTATTTTGCCAATTTTCGGCATTAAGTTAAAATTAATGAGGCAAATCTTATAGTTACTATTTATTTTCCAGAACTTGAAGAAAAAAGGAGTATGTTTTTCCTAGGAAGCCTTGCTCGAATTTGGGCTTTTATAATAGTGGTGGAAAAACATATAGCTTCTGCACACACGGCCTTGGAGAATGGGGCATTTATGAGTATTTAGGTTATTGACCATCACGATTATTTTCCCTCGTAAAACCCATTTTTGTATGTCATTTTTCAAACAGTTAAATATCATGTGCTAATTTGTTTGACGGCTCTCCTGCTACAGTTTTAAAGGTTTTGCTACCAACTAGGGCAGGGTTTTTTTGCGATTATCAGTTATATACGTTGAAAGGAGACAGCCATTTTTAAAGAATTAATTAGCGAGATTAAATTCATTGGATGTAAAAATAAACTAACCAAGTTGGAGACAAGTTGTTTGTTCAGATTTATTGTAGGAGCTGGAAAGTAGAAGAGCGCATTAGACAAGTAGGAGGGCTCAGAGGTCCCGTGGGGGTTTAATAGTTGTAAGAATCAGAAGTAGTTATGGAGTGTGCGTACTTGGGCAGGGGTGGGACGTGTGTGGTTTAATTAACTAGTGTTTAATCATATAGCAGTTGTGGTCTTTTTTGTGACCTGGATTTCTGCATTGCTTTGGTAGGACAAAAACGCTTCTCTTTCACACGCATACCAAACAAACAAACTAACTAAAACAATAGGATGGGAGAGGTGCTTGTGTGGAAAGTGAAGGTGAGCTTTTTGTTGTTCACACTTGAACGCCGTAAATTCGAGACGGCCACTAAAAACAATTATCAAAGTCCCCGATATCATTATTCTAACAGGATCTCTTTAAAAGTTCTATTTGGCGGCAGTTTGAAAAAGGCAGCCTTAAAATCCAGGTGATTGAAAGAGGCGAAGCAATACGTTGTAACCACTACAAAATGTCATAATTATAGTTGGCCTATTTTGGCGATACAGGCAGTTGGCGAGACCTATTTTCAATCTCCTCAGACCACGGCGGCCATGTTTAACAGAGTAGTAAATATGTCACAATACTTGTTGGCCTATAATTGGTGCTACAGGCAGTGGCGCGTCCTTTTTCAGTGCTCGACATTAGTCGGCGTTCCTCTAGAGCGCTAATATTGATTAGACATTCTAGCGGCGGGTATGGCGGTGATGTGAAATGTTGGTCTTATTGATCAGTTCGCCTTTTTACTGAAAATTGTTTGTTGGTCACAGTCGGATAAAAATTGTCGGTGTACTTTCAACCCTATAGAGTTGATTCTCACTCATGCTTTCATACATGGTTTTAAGCTCTTTTTTCAGGTTAAAGGACTTCATAGAAAAGAACAGTCCTACAGTGCTGAAATTTTGAAAATGGTTATGGTGTAACACTTCGTTATATCTCTCTCAATCTCCGTGACGTAGAGGAAGGGCAAATTCCAAATCTTTGTTTTCAACCACTCATTCCTCGTTTCTTGTGCATTCTTTCATGGTTCTGCTTCAAAAAACTTAAAATAGTTTCAAGATTATGAACGTCATTTCCCGTTTTCGTTTTGTTTCATTTCTATATAGATTTAAAACTATATCTTTTGGCCGTTCGGGGCTTTGAGCATACTGCGAACTAAAACGTCCTCACGGGTAGGCCGCTCAGCTGAATAATGAGATTTGTCATGTGCCGGCCAAATATATGACGTCATATCAATTAGTATAGTGTTGCAGACGTGGGCAGCTTGGCTCTCGGCAGTGGTGCGTGCAAGAGGGTTCCTATCAATGATTAATGGCTGGAAGCGGTTTTTAAGGCAGGACCGTCAAAGCTTATAACTTTTTAGTTCATTTTTTGTTCCTGGGAGAGATGTAATTATGTTTGTTCACGTTCAACCATCTTATTCTGCACGGAAACCCCCGTTTCAATTTACTGATTACGTCGATATGTGACAGTTTTGGGCGTTAATCTTAGTGTGAAATCAGGTGTTAAAAATTGGCCAAAATAGATATGTGATGACGTGATTTGTATGTGATAATTGGAGGGTTTTCGGGCAGATAAAGATGGGTGGTCGTGAACATACATATTTTACTTTCTCTTGTTTATATCGAGTACCAACAGCTCCTCTGGTATACAGCCTTAAAGTAAAGCATGTTCACAGCGAGTGTTTACCACATGACATCAGAAGCAGGTTAAAAAGTACATTTACGTGCTCTCTTTGTTTGGAGCCCGGACCATCATGTGTCTCAGCGCAGCTGAGAAGTTGTTTGACGACAATGCAAACAGATGGTCACAAGGGCAGAGATCCGGTTTGCCCGTTTATCCAAAGGCCTGTCTACAAAAGACAGTGGGTAAGTATGGGGGTGCACTTGACACTCCAGATGGACGTCGGGGGGTATCAGTGGATATCCAAGATACCAAGTCAAAGAAAAAAGAAAACACCTGAAGGTGCTGGGGAGGGCCCAGAGAAGCACTGTCTTCACCTGCCTTTAGAAGCAGTCCTGTACCACCCTTGCGGGCCTGGCGCTGTGTTGACGATGGGTACTGGCACGCACAGGACACTCCATTAAGATTTCAAGGGGCACTTAACTGCTCTGAAAAAGGTAAATTTGTTCAGGAAGCGCTCATACAGCCTTTTAAGTAGGCATCCCCATGGGTGTGTACCAGAACGTATTTATGACCTGCAGAGCCTCACCGGCGAAAAAAAAAACACCACCCTCCAGCTGCAAAGGCACACCCACAGAACAACACCCCTGCCCACGGACAGATGAAGGAAGTGCCACTCCAGGCTCAGCCAAGCTTCCGCCATACGTCTTATGTGCCCTCAAGAGAGAATCCAAAGTTGTAGTCTTTCCCACTGTCAACAGGACTTTCCCTGTGGTCAGTGGGTCTTTCCTCACCGTCACTGGACCTTCTCCAGGGTCAGCCTAGTTAAGGCAAAGAAGAAAAAGAAACACCCGAAGGTGCTGGGAGGACCCAGAGAAGCACTGTCTTCATCTGCCTTTAGAGCAGTCCTGTACCACCCTTGAGGCCTGCGCTGTGTTGACGATGGTACAGGCACGCACAGGACACTCCATTAAGATATCAAGGGACATAACTGCTCCTGAACAAAGGTAAATTAGACTACAGGATGCAGCTCATAACAGCCTTAAGTAGCATCCCCATGGGTGTACCAGCCGTATTTCATGACTGTAGAGCCCACCGGCGAAAAACAACCACCCTCCAGCTGCCGAGCACACCCCACAGACCCAACCACCCCTGCCCACGGACAGATGAAGACAGTGCCACTCCAGACACAGCCAAGCTTTCGCCATACGGTCTTATGTGCCCTCAAGAGAGAATCCAAAGTTGTAGTCTTTCCCACTGTCAACAGGACTTTCCCTGTGGTCATGGGTCTTTCCTCACCGTCACTGGACCTTTCTCCAGGTCAGCCTAGTTAAGGCAAAGAAGAAAAAGAAACACCCGAAGGTGCTGGGGAGGACCCAGAGAAGCACTGTCTTCACCTGCCTTTAGAGCATCCTGTACCACCCTTGGAGGCCTGCGCTGTGTTGACGATGGGTACAGGCACGCACAGGACACTCCATTAAATATCAAGGGACATATAACTGCTCCTGAACAAAGGTAAATTAGACTACAGGATGCAGCTCATAACAGCCTTAAAGTAGCATCCCCATGGGTGTACCAGCCCGTATTTCATGACTGCAGAGCCCACCGGCGAAAAACACCACCCTCCAGCTGCCGAGCACACCCCACAGACCCACCACCCCTGCCCACGGACAGATGAAGACAGTGCCACTCCAGACACACGCCAAGCTTTCGCCATACGGTCTTATGTGCCCTCAAGATGACACTTCGGAAAAAGGAGGGCCACACAAAGACGGTGAAGACAACAACCCAGGTGGCAGGAGTCGAGCACCAGCCCGTCACTTGACTCTTGTTCATCTTTGGAGCAACAGTCTCGCAGAAGGTCCGCGACCCCGATACGCGGTCGTTCGTTTGATCGAAGGACTCCACCTGAGAGGTCTGGAAAGCAACGTAGACACGACCGGCATTCCGAGATCCCGCGACTTCTGAGGTTTTTACAACTCTCAGGGCCTGTGACAGCTGAAGACTGGCAGTAATAGGTCAGACTTGGCAAGATTCGTTTGGACCCTTATCATAAACGATTATTTATGGAGCATAATCGTAAATCATAAGCCCTAAGCGCTTACAAGTACAGAAAAGGTTAAAGAAAACATAAATGAAAACCAATAAGAAGATGAATATTACAATAAGTACCATGCACCTACAAACAAGGGTGCACGTTGACTCACACCCATGAACACACACACGCACACACACACATACACAACAACCGATCCCACACACACTGTCTCACAACAACAAACACAACAGCATGCGCGCGCGCGAAGCACACCACACACGTTTAGGGACTAGAGATAAAAATATGATGCAATTGTCACATTAACATGTGTTTTGCTCATTATTTCATTCATTTATTTATTTACTATTTGCCTGTCTCTCTGTTTGTCCGTCCATCTGTCAGTCCTATCTGTCCATCCTTTATATGTCTGACAGCTTGTCAGCGTCGGTCGGTCGGTCTGGTTTTCTGTCTGTCTGTATTGTATGTATGTTTGTATGCATGCATGCATGTATGTATGTTTGCATGTACGTGTATACACGTACGTTCGTGTGCATTCATTGGTCTGTTCACCGATTTGAATGTACAAATGCAAAATTAATAACACGTCTTTGTCGTAAAGATGGATACATTACGCATATCCTCTCTTAATAAAGGGCCTGAGAAATAAGTTAAAACGTCTATTTCCATGATCTAAAACAGCAAGAATTTGACATAATATGTTTACAGGAGGCTCATATGACCGCCTGTGATATACCAGTGTGGGAAAAAACAATGGGGTGGAACTATATTTTATATAACGAAGGAACAAACAAAAGTAAGGAGAAGTGATTTTGGTTGCTAAACATTTTTAGGGGGAATGTAGTCTTGGAAAGGCATAAGATAGGCTTTAGTAGTAAAAGTTTCACACGATAGCTTGACTTTACTAAAGCAAATGCTTATGTACCAAACGTGTCTCGTGAGAAATAACATTCTTTAGAAATCTCTCTACAAAATTTTGTGTCTTTCGATCAATCTCTTT
>CM031614.1:29318141-29338294 GCA_018398815.1 Conus ventricosus | reverse complement strand
AAGTCAAAGAACAATGTTCAAAAAACAAAACAAAAACTTCACGTGCTGTGAGATTTGTCAGTTCAATTTAAAAGCTTTGAATGCTTCGACTGCACGGTGCTCAATCGAGATTGCCGCGGTTCTTGATTTATTTTTTCTCAAAGTACTGTGGTGATTTGCGACAAAGGGTCCTAGCTTTTGGTCGGAAAAAAGATACCTGAAACATCTTGCTGTGAACCGAGAGGGAGGACACGCTTGATTTTGATTCACCGACGTTTTATCTGAATATTGGACGGAAAAGGGCTGGCTGATTGGAAAAGGGCTGGCTGATTGGAAAAGGCTGGCTGATTGGGAACTAAGGTGTGGTAGGGTCAGGAGGTGAGGACAGGTGTATGTGGAAAAAAATCCTCTTTTTAGATCTACACCATTCTTCCTGCAAAGTACTGTGTATGCGTGTGGTGAGATATCACACACACACACTCTCTCTCTCTCTCTCTCTCTCTCTCTCTCGTACACAGGGCCTGAATCTCCCGTCCAACTGCATCCCATTGCTCAGTCAGTCAGACCCCACTTGCCAAAGTTTCTTTCCGTCATTCTTGTTCGAGAAACTACGAACAACACTGTAATTTTCTGAGATCACTGGTAAAAAAAAAAATCTGACAGTTCTTATTTCATTGCCATTTTTCTAACATGTTTAACGCTAGCGTCACCTTAATCTTCGACAAACAGAAACAAGCAGCAGGAGTGAGGACTGTCCGGCAGCCTGGGAGGCTCCCTATCCCCCTCTTACCTCCTTTGACCCTCCTCCACACACACTGACAACGCCGACTCGTGCATGTATTCAGTACGAATAACAGAGGCCTGATCGACAGAACATCCGGAAGGGCCGTTGTACAAAACCTTGTCTTGTTTGGGCCAGTCCACCCCAATCCTTTCAATACTTCGATCCCTGTTAAGTGTCTTGGTTTGTGCCTTTCCAAACATCCCATGTAGCCCGTCTCTTTTCCTAACTGTCACGTGCCCGGCCTTTGTCTTTCTCGAAAAATCGTGTGTCGCGCGCTGTTTCTTTCCCTGCACGTCATGTGTTTTGCTTTATGTTTCTCCTTACAAGTCATGTCTCTTATTCTGTGTCTTCCTCTATGTTATGTGTCCTTACCTGTGTCTTTCCCTCCATACTGTGTGTTTCCCCGACATACCTTACGTGTTCCCCGACATACCTTACGTGTTTTCCCGACATACATTACGTGTTCCCTGACATACCTTACGTGTTTTCCCGACATACCTTGAATATTACCCTGTGTCTTTCCCTTTATATCATATGTCTTGCTTATTGTCTTTCCATGCATATCATGTGTCTTCCCCTGTTTCTATCCCCTACATGTGTCTCTTCCTATATGTCATGTGTCTTGCCCTGTGTCTTTCCCCGCATGTCATCTCTTGCCCAGTGCCTTTTGTCTCCCGATATATCCTTTCTTGCCCTGTGCCTTTCTCTGTATTCGTGTCTTTGCCTATATGTCACGTACCTTGTCCTTTCTCTTTCCCTGCATATCATTGTGATTATCCAAAATCTTCCCTTTCATTTCAGGTGCCTGTGTCTTTTCCAACATACGTGTATTGCTCTGTTTTTCCATACGTAGTATGTGTCTTGCTCTGTGTAAGGTCATGTAATGTTGCTTATAGCCCAGCCGACGGCAAATGGCCATGTCAGGGCTGTCACCATGTTAAAATCAACTCACAAGTCATAAAAAGAAGCCTTTCACTCATCTCTTTAAAGCAGGCCTACACTTTCTAAAAGCGTACCAGAAACTTCGTTAAAATCTTTTCTTCCGTAAGACCTTAGATCAAATGAAAAATGATAATCGCTTTCAGAAACTCAAAGATCACGTCAGGTGGGACATCTCTGAACAGTTTTCATGGAGTCTGCTGTAAAGTGTTTATGTCTCACATCGTGCAAGTCCCAACATTCTAAAAGAATATGTTTTCACTGTGAGTGGAACATGACATGGAATACACCACGGAGCTTCTTCACTTTTAAAAGATAAGAATGGGTGTAAAACGAGTGGCCTGTGTGCAAGCGGCAGAAGACTGTTTCGTCTTTACGATGGCCTCTGTGAAAAACTCTGTCAGGTTTGGACGGATTTTTAAAAGTTTGCTATCCGTCTGCGAGTTCCATTCCTCTTGCCAGAGGTCTTTGACGTAAACCTGTGTTTTGGGTTTCTCTGTCTTTCTATGGACTTCAAGTTTTCTACTTAACAGAACAGTCTATTCCGTTCCAATTTGTAATCTCCTCTCAACAGTGGAAAGTAATGACAGCATGTTTCAGCGAAATACTGTAAAATTCCCCCTTTTTCGCGCTGCCGTTTTTTTTCAAAAAAATCCCCCTGAGGTGATTTTTAAATTTTCTAAAAGGGAGTTCAACATTTTTCATCTAAATCTAAAAATTTCTAAGAAGAAAAAATTTTTAAACTTTTTTCCGGGTTTTGTGATTTTAAAAGGTGTTTTTTTAAAGGGGGTTTTTGTGTTTTTTTTTTTAAAAAAAACCGTTTGTAAAGTTGACTTAAACGGGGTTTGACGGGGCTGAAATGGCACCCCTGCGGTCGGCTGGGCTGTAAGCAACATTACTTGCAGGATTAAACCCAAGGCCCCCAAAAAAACCCTCCCCCCAAGATCATTTTAAACTTTTTCCATTCTGAAAAACAGTTTTCCCACTTCATCCTTGAAACCAGATGCGTGCGTGGAAAAAGAATGGGTTGGGGTTTTGGTGTGTTCTTGGGGTGGGGGAAGTTGAGGGGGGGGGAAGATTTTTAAAAAAAGACAGAGAGGGGCGGGGGAGGAGGATGCGGGGTTTTAAAGTGTGTGTGTTTGTGTGTGTGTGTGGGTTGTGTGTGTGTGTTGTGTTTGTGTGTGTGTGTTTTTGGGTGTGTGTTTGGTGTGTGTGTGTGTGTGTGTGTGTGGGGTGTGTGTGTTTTTTGCCCTTAATTTAAGTCTTTTCAAAAATGTGAAAATTAAAAAGGTGTGTGTGTTTGAGTGTTGTGTGTGTGTGTGTGTGTGTGTTTTTGGGGGTTGGGGGTGTGGGGGTGTGTGTGTTGTGTTTTTGGTGTGGGCTGACGAGTGTGTGTGGTTGGAGGGGGGTGGTGCGTGTTTTTGGGTTTTGAGGAGAAACCCCTAAGTAAAAATTAACTGTAAAAAAAAAAAAAAAAAAAAAAAAAAAAAAAAACACCAAAAAAAAACATCAAAAGAAAAAACAAAAAAATGTACAAAAAAAGGGATCATGAAAAAGCAAAAAGGATTGAGAACGGGGTTTAACAAGAATTCTTTTTCCCAAAATTTTAAACGAGAGAAAGGGGATCCGGGAAATTATGCTTTTTGAAGAACCCTTTCTAAATTCGGGAAAAAATTCGGAATAAAAAGTGGGGGGAAAAAGTTTTGAACGTGTGTTGTTTTTCAATTATCAAGGGGCCCGCAAGCACATCGAAATATTTTTGGGACATATTTTTTTTCTAAAAGGGAAATTTTTTTTTAAAACCGGGAAATTTTAAAAGGAGACAAGTTGTTTATGAGGGTTTTTGGGGTTAATAATCCTATGTTTGTTTTACGGTTTACTGGATTTATGAGGAACCCCCTTTTTAAAGTTATTTGCTCGAGAGTTTGTCCCAACAAAGTACAGAAGAGTCGGGTTTGTGTATTGGGGGGGAAAAAACACTTTTTTTGTAGTTTTCCCTCAAATTTTTCAAAAGAGGTCTTTGTAAAGAGAAATTTTTTCCCATGTAACTAAAGGGAATATAAATTTAGTAGCCGAAATTGTAAATTGTTTGCCCCTACTCGACCCAAATTGTCCACCCCATTCTTTCGGTTTGAAGCAATGGGGGGAAACCCCAAAAAAATTAAAAATTATACCTCTTGACAAAAGGGTTGTGAAAAGTTTTTTAAATTTTTCTGATATGTTTTCAGCACGATTTTTTTAAATTTTGTAGTTTAAAGCTTGAAGAAAACTAAAATAGTTCAAACCAAAAGGGGAATCCCAAAAACCCTTTTAAAAGGGGAAAAAAATTCATTTATTTTACTCTACGGCCATTAATTTGCTATAAGTTGGGCTTTTAAAAAGAAAAGGGTTTCCCCCAAGATGAAAGGACTTCTAAATTTTTTTTAAAATGGAAGGGACAAAGCCCCCAACCCAAGCGTTATTTTTTTAATAGAGACCCACCCAGTATGATTTTTGGGAATTACGATACAAATCATTGATATGTGATTTTCCCTTCGCAAGCAGAATTTTTAATGTTATCAGGTTTTAGTTTAAAATTAGTTGTTATAATAAAATTTTTGGGTTTTTTGAAGAGCCCCCAGTTTGGTTACAGGGACTTAGGGGAAAAAACGCACAGCGGGCTTTTTTTTTGTTTGTCCCTGAATTTTTCAAAAAAGGGGAAAGAATTTTTGAGTATCTTTTTTTTGGGCTCCAAAATTTTTTTTAGCATTTTTGGGGAAAAGTTAAATAAAGATTTTTATCCTTTTTCCCTTTTGGGTTTTAAGCGCTTTGAAATGGGGGGGGCAGCGAAGAAGGTACTTAGCGCAGGTTAGTTCACGAGGGTTTCTTCAAGGGGAAGCCCCAGCTTCATGGTTTGTTCCTAAAGCTGAAGCATGAAATGGAACCCCAAGGGTTAATCTGAATCCCTTTAGAGTTTTTAACCTGAGCTTTTTTTAAAAAGTATTAGGACCCAACTAAAAAAAAACCTCTTGGCTTTTATGAAAATTTTGGTAAACCAAAGCGGGAGAAAGAGGGATTAAATTTTTGTTTTTGGCCCCCAACTTTTTTTGGGCTTTTAACTTTGAGCGATTAAGGGGTTTTTCGCTTGATTTATTTTTGGGCCCAAAAGTAAAAAATTCCCAAAGAAAATTTTGACATAAGATGCACCCCAAAGGAAAATTTAGTCTCAGAAGTGTAGAAAAAAGGGGTTTATTATGTATTTTGAATTTAGGGTATTGTGACCAAAACCCCCTCCCATCAAAAAACATCATAGGGGAAATTTTTCCCACCCGGGCAGGCAAAAGGGCCAAAAATCAGACTTTGAATTTCCCAAAATGTTGTCAAAACTCTTTTTGATATTTTCCCTTTAATTTTAATTAACAGATCTTTTTGAGGGGTTTTTTTTTTTAATGTGGCTTTAAACAATAAGCGATTTCACCCGCTAATTGAACCCAATTTAAATTTTTTTTAAAAGAATTTGGGAAAATCTTTTAATTTATAATATTAAGAGAAGGGGGCGATCCCCAGGGGTTTTGGAGGGTTTACCCATTTTAAGTAATTTTTTGGGTTGAATAAGAACCCCCTATTTCTTGTCTGCTACTTTGTTGGTCAGGAATTTTTTAAACCAAATTTAAAAATATGACCGGGAGACCTATATTTTTTAAATTTTTAAAAAAACCCCTATATCCCAAAAACTTGTAAATGCCTTTTTGGGATACCCGAAAAGGTGGCGAGCCTTTTTGTTTCTAGAAAAATGGTTTTTAAATTTTGGGCGTAGTGAGTTTTTCAAGTGATCAATAGAAGATTGCCCTTTCTAAAAACCGGCTGGTTTGCGGGGATATCCCAGTTTTTTCACAATAGTTGTAAATCTGTTTAGAAAAATTTAAATCTCCATTATTTCCCAACATGAGATTTAAGAGCTATGGGTTTGAAAAGTTTTTGTTTTGTCATTGTTTTTCCCTTTTTTTTAAAAGGGGAAACCCAAAAATTTGAGTTCCCCATTGGAAGGTTTTTTCCCCTTAAAACCCCAACTTTTCCCCCAAAAATTTATGTAAAAATAAAAAAAAAAATTTTGTGGTATTTGTTTTCCCCTTTTTTGGGAAAATGGATCAAAACCAAAGACGTTTTTTTTATTGGGCCCAATTTGAAAAAAGTAGCAGAGGTAAATTCCCGAACGTTTTTCCCGGCATTTAGTAATGTTTCTTTTATTTTCTTTCAGGATCAGCGTACATTTCTTTTTTAAAATTTGGGTTTTTCCCCTCTAAGCTCGGGCGTGTTTAAAGGAAAGTTTTTTGGGAAACATGTCAAAAAAATGAATTCTGTTTTTGGGTTTATGCCAAAGGAAAGTTTTCAGCACCTATTATGATTGGATATGAGGTAAATGGATTCCGTTTTTCTTTTTCCGGGAAATTTTTTTCCCAAATTTTTTAAATTCTTTTTGTTCACTTTTTCTTTTTAAAAAAAAATTAAAGACCCAGTACCTCTTTTACCCATTTTAAATTAAAATTTATTTCCTTTGATTTTGGGGGCCTGTTCTAACGGTTGCCCCCTTTAAACCCTTTTTTTTAACTTTTTCCGGCTTTACAGTTTAAAACTTTGCTTTTTTTTTTTAAACACGGTTCCCTGCCAAGATTTGTCCCCACATTTACCCGGGGGTTTTTTGGGAGTTTTAAATTTGATAAAAATTTGGGGGGAAAATTTTGGGCCTCACCACCCTGCATGCTGAGATAGAAAAAATAAATGTACAAAGGATTTATGTCAGATTTATAAAAAGTTTGGCCCCTCATATAAAGTAGCCAGATTAAAAATTTGGCCCCCCCAAGCCCGTCGCTTGTAATAAATTTTGGGTTTTACCCTTACATTTTCCCAAAACCCTCTCAGAGAAAAAACTAGGGGAAATTGATCCCCCTTCCTAAAGTGTTAAACCCTAAGTTTGCCATTTTAAAGTTTGGGGGCCCTTTGAGGGGGGAAAAATTAAAGACAAGCCCGTTGCAGTGATCTGGACTAGGGTTTTTCAGGCAGTTTCGTGAAAAAAATTTTTTTCCATATTTAAAGGACGGGGGTGGAGAGTCTGATTTGTCTCCACTAAACGGTTTGAGCTGACTTTCGGGAAAGTTTTTATCCAGAAAGGAGCTGTTCTTTTAAAAGTCCCCTCCCAATTTAAAACCATTTACAAATTTAAAAAGTTTAAAATTATGTAGCCAGTTGAATTGCTATAAAAGACTCCTTTTGGAAAGTACACAGAGAAAATGTTTAAGATTGGGGAAAATTGTCAAAGTGAAGGGAAAAGCTGCACAAGAATTAAAGGTTAAAGGTCCCCAGGAGGTCATAGGGGGGACTGAAGGGGATGTAAAAAAAAGGGGTCATTTATATAAATGGGCAGAGACTTTTCATTTTTCACCAGTTTTTGTACCACAGGCGGGTAAAAGAAAAAAATCCCCCGTGGAAAGGCCGTTTTTAGACACATTTAGTGTTTGAAGAAAAGGCCCATGGAGAGGGGCCCTTCAAGATGTTTTTGAAGATTTAAAAAAATTCTTGTTAATCGCCGGCAGTTCCATTGTAGTTTTAATATGCCCGTCTTTTTTGGCCATAAAAAATTTTAAAAAGGAAATTCAAGGGAGGAAAAATTGAAAAGAAGTTTTTTCCCAAATGAAAAAAAAAAGGGAAAATTTCCCCCAAAAAAACAATAAAATAACCCGTAAAACAGAAAAGCAATAGAAAACCCCTTTTAAAAAAAGGCCCAAGGCCTAGAAGAGGAATAAAAGGGTAATGTGTAAGCAAAAAAAAAAAGGGGGGGGGGGGGGGGGGGTTGATTTAAACTAGGCGAGGGATCGGCTAGAAAAAAAAAAAAAAAAACCCAAAAAAATGGAAAACCAGGAAAAAAATATACCCACAAAGCCGTCGGTTTTCATTTCATTTCGCAAAGACATTATAGAAAAACAAATGACTTTCTTGACGGGGGAGTGTTGTTGGGTTTTTTATGAAGATCTTTCCCACCAGTTTTTGTAAAAAATCATGAAGTTCGCCGGGCCCCCTGGTACAGGAAAAAAAGGGTTAGTATGACACCCTGTGTGACAAGAAGATGGAGGGGGAGGTACCCTTTTTCTCCATGAAGAACGGTGTAGATGGGCCCCCTGGGGATTGTTTCCCAGAGGGTTTCTTCCAGAAAAGTGGTGAACTTTTTCCCCCTAAGTTACCAGAAAGGGAAAATGGCCCCTTTTTGGGTTTCGGGTGGGACTCCGTCTTTCAGTTTTTTGGGGCCGGCAAGGAGCCCAGGGGGCGAGGACGGACATTTTGGGGGTATTTTGAAAATTTCCGAGTTTAAAACCCGCGTTAAAACATTTCGGGGTTTATTTTTTATTTGGGGGGTTAAAAAAACCCCCCCCCCGGAGCCAT
This sequence comes from Conus ventricosus, assembly GCA_018398815.1. NCBI lineage: Eukaryota > Metazoa > Mollusca > Gastropoda > Neogastropoda > Conidae > Conus > Conus ventricosus. The sequence continues at coordinate 29,330,178 of CM031614.1, read as the reverse complement.
TTTACGGGATAAACATGCTGGGTGTGAAGGGGCTTTTTTAAGCGAGGGTTTTTTTTTAAGGGGTTTGTCCCCCAAAGGGTTTTTGCTAGAGGATGCAACGTCTTTTTTTTTGGGAATATCATTGAGACCCCAATGAAAAAACAATTGCATCGACTTCTGTACCCCTTGACGAAAAGGTTTGTTCAGCTTGGGCAGAAAGGGTCCTTTGTAGTGGAAGTTTTTTTGGGAAAAACGGTTTTTTTAAAACCCTTTGTTCCCCCAAGTCGGGGGCACTTCACCGTTCAAAACAGGGGAAACATGAAGGACGGAAAAATTTTGCCTTGTTCACTTTCCTTTCCCTTTTTTGTCTTTTGTTTGTTCGATTTGAGAGGGCTTGGGCGTGAAAGACGCAAACATTGGGTTGGGGTATGAGAAATTGTCTTTGGGTGTTTTGTGTGTCATTAAATTTTCCCCTAATCGTGATTTTGACGAAAAAAAAAAGGAGAGAAAAAAAGTGCAAAAGTAAAAGCGTAAAACTTGTGCCCTGTCTAAACTGTATGGATTCTATTTTATTTTATGGGATGTGTGTATACATACGGATGGGTTGGCGTGAAAAAAATTTTTGTGCATTTGAAAAGCAAAAAAATAAATAGCTAACTAGTAAATAGCACCCCCCCAAAAACAACAAAAAAAAACAACCCCAAAATTATAACCTCCCCTTCCCCCCCTACCCTTCACCCCTTCTACCCCCCCAACACTTCCGCATTAAAAAAACTGATTATAAATAGTGACCAATTGGAAAATTTTCTCTAGACTTACAAAAAAGTCAAAGGGGCAAAACTGGTGAATCGAATATTTCGGGGGAAAATTTAAATTTTGCGATTAAAAACTGGAATTGGGAAAATCTTCAAGCTTTGAATGAAAGAATTGACTAGGAGATTTTGCATCCCAAAAGCAAAAAATATATTTTTGACCTATTTTGTTTTTAAAACCCTCAAGTTTCCCCTTGTCATTAAGGAAAAATAATTTTTTTAGTGTAATAAAGTTATCTTTTTATTTTGAATATTTTAAAAGGTTTGGTTGTTTTGATGTTTCACTTCATTTTGGGAAAAAATTCAAAAGTGCGAACCTTTGTAGACCCCTAATGCTCCCGGGGAAAAGGAAAAAGGGAAAAAGAAGGCATTCAACTGGGGAACCCCAAATTAGCGCCATGTTTGGTGCCCCGTTAACCCCTTTTTGTTATAGTATAAAAAACAGTGAGTGGTATTTCCCCCAAAAAACGTTTCGGGGACCCCTTACAAATTTGCCTGTGTATTTAAACAAAATGATTTTTCCCTTAAACATTTTGGACGGGTGTGCATTTGGGAAGGCTTGTAAAGCTGCCCAAAAAATGATTTAGAATCTACACAAAAAAAAATTGAAATACCGTTTGAGGGAAGTTGATCAAATAATTTAAGGCCATAAGTTTGCTGTTATTTGCTGAAATTTTGGACCTTTTTGTAACCCAAAATAAAAAACGGGTTTCTCCAAAATTTTTAAATCAGGAATTAAAAAGGGGGAAACCCCGGTTTTTCTTGCTTTTAATTTCAAGAAAAAACCCTTGGGGTTTAAACCCCCAAATGGGTTTTTTGTAGTTTTCTTCAAAAAATTGGCCCTTTGTATAAAAGGGGTGATATTTTGTTTTCGTCTTTCTTTATATTTGTTTGGTCAAAGGGCAAAAAGCTTTTTTTAAGTTCCCCTGGGTTTGGGATTGGGAAAAATGATTGGGCGGGCAGGGTACTGAAACTTGATCTGTTTGAAATGCCCGAGTCGGTTATAGTTTTGGTTGGAATGGGGTTTTAGTGTAATTGAGGGGATATTGATTTTGCTCTTTTAGGGAAAGGGCAAATCGGGCCTAACCTTTACGCAGAGTTTTATGTATGTTTTTGAAAATGAATTTTTAATTACATAATTTTTAAAATGCTAGTTTCTTAAATCTTTTTAAGGGGGAAACTTTTAGTCCAACCCTTGTTGTGTGATGATGCTGAGTTGGTAGACTAGTGCTATTTTTAAAGCCCTTTAAATTTTAAAAGCTTTTAAGCTTTTTTTTTAAAAAAATATTTTGGAGCTGAAAAAACTTCTTGTGCCTATGTTAATTTGATGGAATTAAAAATTTAACCCCCCGGGGGTTATAATGTTCCCCTGGTTTTTTCCCCCTTTTTGTTTTGAACCCATTTTTATTAAAAAAATTTTCCCTTTTCAATTTTTTTAGTTTAGTAAATTATCAATGGTATTTTCCTGTTAAAATTTGAAGAAAAAAAAACTTTTCCCCAAAAAATTTTACCCGTTTAAAATTAAAAAACCCAAAGTTTTAAAAACAGGCATTTTCTTTGGATTTGAGCCCTTGTTAAAAAGGAAAGATGTTTTTTTTTTTCAAAAGTAGACTTAGCCCCTTTTTCTCCTATTTCACCCATTTTCCCAAACCGCGTTGTTAAAACTTTTTTATATAATTTATACTCCTGGGGTGTTTTTATTTTCAGAGTTACTTCATCCAACCTGATTTTACATCCCCATATTGGGGCAAGTACAACATTGTTCGATATTTATTGGCCCCCTATAATTAAAATGGGGGAAAAGAAAGGGGGGGCCCAGAACTGACCCTTTAGGGATTCCCCTTGATAAGTTTCGGATGTTGAAAAAAGTTTTCCCCATTTAGTTTTTATCACCCTGTTTTCCCCAAAAAAAATTTTTTTTAGTTATTACGTTTCCAGGGCAGGGCCCAAAAGTCTTTAAATTTTTTTTAAGGCTGGAAAAGCCCCCCCTTGGGAAAACCCCTTGTTTATATCAAAAAAAAGGGGGTTTTAAAATTTAAATTTTCCGTTGGGGGCCCAAAAAGTTTTTTTTTAAATTGTAGATAATTTTACTAAGATTTTGTTGTTGTCTTCCTTTTCGGGAAGCCAGCTTTTGGGTTTAAATTTGGGAATTTAAAATTAAAATTTTTTTGCAAAAAAGTTTCAAGTCTTTTTAGAAAAATATTCTTTCAAAGGGGGTTTACCCGACATGGGTGTTTTTAAAGCGATGGGGCCCATTTTTTTTAATGTCGTTAGTTGATTTCCCCGTTTGTGGGCTTGGGGCCCAAAAATTGTTTTGTTTCCAGAAATTTTTGGGTTTCACCACTTCTCCCAAAAATTTTCAAATAATCCATGAAGGGAAAAACCCTAAAATTTTTTGGGCCCAAAAAACCCCTTAAACCTGATTAGATATTGCCCTTTATCTAAGATGTTTTTTATTTGGAATTTGTCGTTTTGCTTTTTTTTAGTTCTTGTTTTTTTTGTTAAAGAAGTTTAAAGGGTTTTTGCCCCTTATCATGTGTTCCCTTCGTTTTGCTTTTACATTTTTCTTCTTTAACCTATAATTTTATCCCGTATCTGTCAGTTTCCCCCAAAGGGGAGCTAAAATTAGCCCCCCATGTTTTTCAAAAAGGTTTTTTCTTTTTCTTCAGCCCTTGGAATTTTTATTAAATTTTTTACTTTTGGGAAATGAGGAGATTTTAAATTTCCCTTTTCATAACTTTTATTCCTTTCCCAAAATTTCCCCAATCCCTTTTCCCCCCCTCTAAATTTTAGAAGTCCCAAAAAAATTTCCCGTGTTGCGGGCTTAGCAAATTTTTTATTTTTTCCCTCCTTTTTCCTTTCCCCAAAACCCTTTTTATTTTTTTATGATTGCTTACTGATCCTTTTTGCCAAAAAAGCTTTAAATGCTTTCCTTTTCTTGTTTTTGCCCAAATTTTACATTCTTTGTTCCACCAAACATTTCCCCTTTTTTCTTTGAATTTTTGCCTTTTAGCTTTGGAAAAAGATGTATTTGTGGGTTCAAGAATATATTTCAGAAAAGTTTTATTTTGGTCGTCTATATTATCCACAGATGAAAATCTATATTTCCCTGTTTCTAAAAATCTTTTTAAAAAAAAACCAAAACTGCAAATTTATAATTGTATTTTGGAATCATATCTTCTTCAAAATTTTCTTTTGGGTTTTCCCTTTTATTTTCAATTATATTGTTATAGGAAAAGTTGGGCTGATCCTAGAGGATATTCCCGTTTCCCCTGGGAAAAGTTTGCCGAAAAGGGGAGGCAAAAAGTTAAGTCAATGGGGGGAGGGATTTGGGTGGGTATTTTCAGGTTAAGTGAAAAATTTCCTTTTTAGTATGCTTTAAAATGGAGTCTGCAAAAATTTTTAATTAAACGTTTAATTTTAAACAAACCCAAAGGTTTTTGTCCCCCAAAAAAAATGATGAGCGTTAAAGTCACCTTATGATCCCTTTAACCAATTTTTATCCGAAATTCCCCCAACCATTCTGTGTTTTTGTTGTTGGGTTTCCCTTTTTGGGAGATAGATGAAAACCCAAAATTTTTAAAATTAAAATTTTTGGGGAATTTTACCATAACCCGGGACAACATAAAAAAGATGATAGGGTTTTTATTTTTAGGTGGTTTTTTTAAGCAATGGGGCCAGGGCCTTCACTTAAATAAATAGCGTTTGAAACGGTTGAAAATTGTTTTAAAAATGGGAGGGTTGAATACAAAGGTTAAAAGGGGAGGTTTCATGTTTCTTTTAATGGTTGTGTAAAAACACTTTAAAAAATTTTCTTTTTTTGTGTTCGGTGTGGTGGTGTGTGTGGTGGTGTGTGTGGGTGGTTTTGGGGGGTGTGTGTGTGTGTTGTGTGCTGGGGGGGCGGAGGGAGGCGCTATTACTGAAGTATGTTACTAAATTTTAGATTTTTTTATTTTTAACCTTTTTTTCTTTTTTAAGGTAGTAAACTTTTTGGGGGGTTTATTTTTGAGGTTTCTGTGAAATTTTCCTTATGTATGAAAGTTAAAAATTTTGAAAAAATTTTTAAATTTAATTTTTTGAAAAAAATTGTGTTAAACGCTGTTTTTTAATACACATTTTATGTTTGTTTTTCGTTTTTTGTGTATTTAAAAAGCTGCCCCGTTTTGACGTAATTTGTTTTTTTTGGTCTGTTCGTTTTTAAGTGGTAACCGCTGCATCTGAGTAAATTTTATGTTTTGTCTTTCCTTTTTTTGGGGTAACGTGCATTGACGTTTTAATTTTATGGTTTGTCTTCCTTTTTTTTTGGTAAACCGCTGATCAGAAAGTAAATTTGATGTTTTTTGTTTCTTTTTTTTGGAACCCCTGCATTGAGTAAAATTTTAGGGGTTTTGTTTTTTGGGGTTCCCTTTTTTGTGGTTAAAGCTGATTTTGAAAGTTTAATTTTGAGGACTGTTGTTCGTTTTTTTTTTGGTGGTAAAAAGCGATCTGACGCCATTTTAAAAACCCCCAAAAAAAAAAAAAAAAACCCCCAAATTATTTTCCCACTTTTCGTCTTTATGATAAATTTTTTTCTTAATCAACCCCCCTATTTATTTAGGGTCTTGTCCCGTGTCTCTTCCAGTATGCTTTTGTCTTACCCTGTGTCTTTTTCTACACATTTTTTTTATCAGGGTATTTTTCTTTTATTTGTGTATCTTCCCCGTGTTTTTCCCCACCCTGTCTTGTTAAGTGTTCAATAAAGAATTTTGCGTCTTCGACAGTCTTTTTCTGCACAGTATGTGTTTTTCCTGCATATCATGTATCTTCACCCACATAGGATATGGGGAAATGTATATCAGGTGTCTTGCCCTTATCTTTCTCTGCATATTATGTCTGTTCTGTCATATTATATTATGTGACGTGGCCTGTAGCTATTCTTACATCTTATGACTGTCGATTCGTTTAAGTGCCTCACCCAGTATCTTTCCCTAATATTATGTCTGTTCATTCGTATTATGTGTCTTGCCCTGTGTCGTTCCCTCCATATCGTGTATGTCTATTAGTATTATGTGTCTCGCTCTGTAATTTTACTAGCATGTCTGTCAATTAGTATTATGTGTCTTAGCCTGCGTGTTTCTGTATATGGTATGTCTGTTTATTCGTACTATGTGTTTTGTCCTGTGCTTTCCCTACATATCATATTTGTTCATTCGTATACTATGTCTCGCCCTGTGTCTTTCCATGCATATTAGCTCTTTCCGTTCGTAGCGCGTGAATTGCCTGTGTCTTTCCATACATATTAGCTCTTTCCGTTCATAGCGCGTGTCTCGCCCTGTGTCTTTCCATGCATATTAGCTCTTTCCGTTCGTAGCGCGTGTCTCGCCCTGTGTCTTTCCATGCATATTAGCTCTTTCCGTTCGTAGCGCGTGTCTCGCCCTGTGTCTTTCCATGCATATTAGCTCTTTCCGTTCGTAGCGCGTGTCTCGCCCTGTGTCTTTCCATGCATATTAGCTCTTTCCGTTCGTAGCGCGTGTCTCGCCCTGTGTCTTTCCATGCATATTAGCTCTTTCCGTTCGTAGCGCGTGTCTCGCCCTGTGTCTTTCCATGCATATTAGCTCTTTCCGTTCGTAGCGCGTGTCTCGCCCTGTGTCTTTCCATGCATATTAGCTCTTTCCGTTCGTAGCGCGTGTCTCGCCCTGTGTCTTTCCATGCATATTTAGCTCTTTCCGTTCGTAGCGCGTGTCTCGCCCTGTGTCTTTCCATGCATATTTAGCTCTTTCCGTTCGTAGCGCGTGTCTCGCCCTGTGTCTTTCCATGCATATTTAGCTCTTTCCGTTCGTAGCGCGTGTCTCGCCCTGTGTCTTTCCATGCATATTAGCTCTTTCCATTCGTAGCGCGTGTCTCGCCCTGTGTCTTTCCATGCATAACGGTCCATTCGTGTCGTGTGGTTTGCCCTGTCTCTTTCCCTACACATCATGTCCTTCCATTCATACTATGTGTTTTGCCCAGCGTATTTCCCTGCATGTTGGGTCAGTCCATTGACATCATGTGCCTTGCCCTGTCTCTTTCCCTGAATGTTAGATCAGTCCGTTGACATCACGTGCCTGCCCTGTCTCTTTCAGTCCATTGACATCATGCGCCTTGCCCTGTCTCTTTCAGTCCATTGACATCACGTGCCTTGCCCTGTCTCTTTCCCTGCATGTTTCGTGTCTTCCCCCAACGTGCCGTCGTGTCCGTCAGGCATCGGGGGGAGGGGGGGGGGGGGGGGGGGGGCGGTGTACGGCAGGTGAGTCGTTAAGTCAATTGGAACTGCCCCCTCATACCGACTGACACAACCGTACTGTCCACTGTTCAGTCATGCGTTAACCCCTAGGTAAACAAAGAGAACAGTATTTTTTTGTATGTGTACACCCCACACCCTCCTCTCCTTTCGATCTGTCCCCAATTTCTTCTCATGTTACACTATGTTGTTTTTGTTCAGAGTGCATCCACCCTCTCGTCCCTCCCCTTCTCCCACAACCATCCCCTCCTTCTCGAATTTCCCCTAAGATTAGAAATAGAAAGGAAGGTTTTAGGTTGCCGGTCCAGTCGGAGACATAGCGAGAGGAGGGCGTCAGTTAGGATCAGGAAGGAAAGTGATCAGCTTGGAACTGTAACCGATCATGCGGAACAGCTCACAGGGGCAGCGAAGCATGAGGAATCCGATAGGCACTGCCAATAGTGACGCACACAGCAGATCGTCTCCGCTCAGCTGCTTTGTTGGCCGATCGCTGCTTGGTGTCCACAGACCGGGGACACTGCGGAAAGGAGACGATAAAGACAGCTGGCATGGACAGGCACAGACAGGCCGGCTCAAAATGCTCCTTCCCCGCCTGAAAGTGTCCTCGCTTCGTCTGGGAAAAACAAACCCTTAGTAACTGACTGACAAGCCCAGTGCTACACCCCGCCCTCTTTGAGTTAGCTTCTTGATAACAAACCAAGGAGAGCAGAGGCCCAGAAGAGGGGGGAGAGGTGGTGGTGATGTTTATGTAGATACGGAGCACAGACAGCCACAGACAAGTACAAACAAGATAAAAACAGGTACCGATCTACAGACAAGTACAAACAAGATAAAAACAGGTACCGACCGGATACACACAACTACCCAGTTTCTTTCTCCTTGTGTCGTCTTCACGTGACTTCCTTGTATCAAAACGTACAGGCCAGGCAAGTGCGAGTGCGCACCTACAGATGCACACGTGCTCACACAAAACCATCGACACATGCGCGCGCAATCACTCACTCACACACACGCGCGCGCGCGCGCGCGCATGCGAGCATGCACGCACACACACAAATTCTCTCTCTCTCTCTCTCTCTTCTCTCTCTCTCTCTCTCTCTCTCACACACACACACACACACACACACACACACACAAACACACACACACACACACACACACACACACACACACACACACACACACACACACACACTCACTCACTCACTTACATACCACCACCACCAACGACAACACACGTATCCTTAATCTCTCTCTCTCTCTCTCTGACAACATTCAGTATAAATTATGCCTCCACTATTTATTTCTTGTTCTTTCACGAAAGCGCAGGGATATGAAAAGAGCAACACACACACCACCGCACACACACACACACACACACACACACACACACACACACATCACACACACACACACACACACACACACACACACACACACACACTCACTCACTCACTTACATACCACCACCAAAGACAACACACGTATCCTTAATCGCACCCACTTGGACTCTCTCTCTCTCTCTCTCTCTCTCTCTCTCCTCTGACAACATTCAGTATAAATTATGCCTCCACTATTTATTTCTTGTTCTTTCACGAAAGCGCAAGGATATGAAAGAGCAACTCGATTGTTTCAAATGAGGTTCATAATTATGTCCCGCAACCGACCTTAACGGGCTGACTGAAGACGGATAAGTCCCGTGGGTACAATCATTGGAATGATTCCCTCACGGACCAGCAGTTGGCATTGTTCCTGTTTTGATGAGGCGATACCATGTGACCTAGCCGTCTTAGCTGTGACGCTGGCTGCCTGCGACAGCCACATAGACTGGGACAAGTCCAAACGGAACGTTCCGAGCAGCTGTACTGTTTCGTCTGCTTTTCCAACAAACATACAAACACCAACATAAGTACACTCGACTGAGTGCGTGCGCGCAGCAGACAGGTGTGTGTGTGGTGTGTGTGCATGCGTGAGTGTGTGTGTGAGGGGAGGGGGGTGCGTGCGCGCGCATGTCTCTGTGTGTGTGTGTGTGTGTGTGTGTGTGTGTGTGTGTGTGTGTGTGTGTGCATACGAGTATGTGCGTGTTCGAGAGCGCGCACGCGCATGTGTATATGTGTGCGTGCCTCTGCGTACATGTGCGTGTGCATGTATAGGCATGTGTGTGTGCTTGTGTATGCGCGTGTCAACGCGCACATGTTTGCATGTGTGTGTGGGGTTGGGTAGGTGAGTGTGAGCGAGTGTCCCCGTGTCATTTGTTCGTTCATTCACGCGAAGTGATTTTAGACAGTAACGGAAAGTAGCCTACCACCAACATGTGTGGGAATGTGGGTGCGAGTTTGTCTCGGAGAGAGAGAGAGAGAGAGAGAGAGAGAGAAGATGAGAAGGAGAGAAGAGATGTAAGCGGTTTTTATGTGTGTACACATGTGTTTTGTGCGCGTGCGAACACGCGCTTGTGTGTGTGTGTGTGTGTGTGTGTGTGTGTGTGTGTGTGTGTGTGTGTGTGTGTGTGTGTGTGTGTCTGTGTCTGTGCGCGCGTGTTTCTCTCTGTGCGTGTGTGTACGCATTGTATGCGCAGTTGCGTGCGCACGCAAGCATGTTTTAAAGTGTGTGTGTGTGTGTGTGTGTGTGTGTGTGTGTGTGTGTGTGTGTGTGTTGTGTGTGTGTGCGTGCGTGCGTGTGTGTGTATAATATGCTGTCATATCTGCAAGGTGATTCGGTGTCGTAAGCAGCATTCCTTTGGAGTTACGGGCGTGTATTTGTTCCATCGTGGGAGCAAGAGTTACCCTACTTGTTTATTGTTTACGGTTCCCTGCATCATTTCAATTTTACTTTCATTTCAGTCAAATCGATGTTACCTTTATTTGTTTGTGTTCGTCCATGTATTTGTCTGACTATATTCAAGATTGAAAAGGCTGTGCCAGTCTTGAACAAATGTTAATTTGTATTTGTTCATTTCTCCAGTTCTTGTTGCTGTGTAGATGTGTCCGGTACAAGGTATATGGGCAAGCTTGGAACTTTCTTTCTTGGGGATGTTTTCTTGTTTGTTCTGTGTGCTCTGAGCTGTCATAACTGCTAGGCGATTCGGTGTCGTAAGCAGCATTCTTTGGAGCTATGGGCGTGTGTGTGGACTCGGTGAGCAGCGCTTGTAGTGTGCGGTCACGTTTGCGTCGCGCTCTTGAAACCGTATCCAGAACTATTCAAACTTCTTTTTTTGACTTAGGGTTTTTTCCCCCAATTCTTTGCTCAACCTTCCGAGTAATTCATGACATTGTTTTTGAAGTTCGATTTCGGCAATCTAAAATGGCTTCATTTTCTACGGTCAAACAAACATCCCAAACGCCGTCGACAACGACCGACAGTCCTAGAAATTTGTTTGGCATCCGAGCGCGCTGCAGGCCAAGGCACAATCCTCGGTGCTCAAGAAATCAGGGGACTTTGGCCCATTTACCGGCTACAGAGAAGGCGCGAACAGACATCCTCGTGAAGGTTTGTGCCTGAGAGACACCAAGCTTCAGGTAAGCAGCACAAATCCTTTCATCATGAGAGACGACACCGGTGAGGAAAAACCATCCACAAAGGTATGGCTTAATAACATTCCGTTGTCTGTTGCCGATTCAGAGATCGAACATTCCCTTGTTAAAACAGGGTGTGAGCTCGGGTCAAGTGGGAAATACGAGAGGGTCAGGGACCAAGACCACAAACTGAACCCGTTTTCTGACGGGACGTAGGTTTGTGTTTAGAGAATGTAAATATGTTTGTTCACGACCACCCATCTTATTCTGCCCGAAAACCCCCTTTTTCACATACAAATCACGTCCATCACATATCAATTTTGGCCAATTTTAACACCTGTTTCACACTAAGATTAACGCCTCAAAACTGTCAAATATTGACGTAATCAGTAAATTGAAACGGGGTTTCCGTGCAGAATAAGATGGGTGATCGTGAACAAACATATTTACATTCTCTCCAGGCATATAAAATCAACTAAATGTATATGGCTTGGCTGTCCTGTTTGCTCACAGCCCGCCGCCAGACTGGAATCACATATAACTTCTTCAGTTTCTTGCCACAAAACAAGAGAAACAGATTACTTAATTTTTTTAATTTATAATTTTATTCTGGTTTAAAAATGAAGCCAGAAGAAGTTAGAAAGCTTACTAATATACTTCACACGTTGAATTGGAAGGGCCATAGAGAAAGGTTAAGGAGCAGGTTTGAAACATCAATTACTGATCTTTTTATTCACATAAATATACAAACAAGCGTGAAGCAGGCCATCAGTGAAATACAAGATTCTTGGCCCCCACAGGCCATAAAATTGTTTGCCATATTAGTTGATTATATGGCTTCTCAAGATGTTAATCTGACTTTTTCTACCAGCCCTGAAGGAGTAACTATTCGCTTTAATTAAGATTAGGTTTTACGATTAGAAAAGACTATAAATAACAGTTGAATTACAATTATTTTTTTTTTATTTTAGATTAAAAATGGCTGCCGAACTTAGTGTATCTGATTTAAAGAATTGTAATGAACTATTTAACGAGACAATGAAAGCGTTAAACATTGATTTTAGTGAATCTGGTTTTGAGAATGATGTAAACAATATAATAAATGATCATAGTGAACTATTTAACGAAGCAATCAAAGTGATGAACATTGACTGTAGTGATTCAGAAAAAGCTAAAATGCTGGCGGACGTTATTGTAAGGTTTAACATGTCTTGAAGTGTTGCAACGCTTAGGTGAAGAATAAAAAGCGCGTTTACTTACTTTTATATACATTTATTTTTTTGATTTACGTAATATTTTGGCTTTAAAAATGACGACCACAAGTAAATCCGGGACAGAAAACTAATACGATGGAAGAAATATTAGCAGTGACAAACATAAGCAATACGTTAGTGAAGTAGACATGGACATCATTAACCCCACAAATGTTCATGAAAGCGTGGCACAGCTATTCTAAATTCCAAGTCTCTTCAACC
>CM031614.1:29273288-29318041 GCA_018398815.1 Conus ventricosus | reverse complement strand
TCACATCTCGATTCCACTCCACAACTACAAATATCCGCTCCCATTTCCATTTATTTGGGCACTTGTCTTCGAACGGATCGCCGAAGTTTACCACACGACCAAGGCACGCCATGTTGAAAACTCGCCTGTTCAAAGTTTGCGCATGCGCAGAAAGTCACGACATTCACAAATTTGGGCTGCCCGCGAGAGTTAATAGCTGCTGTTGCTGGCGATTCGGGTAACTGAGGCAGGCGTTCGCAGCACGCAAACACAGTACGCTCGCGTTCCGCAATAGTCTCGATCGTCCATACCCAAACTTCCGCGAGAACGAGAACAGAGAACGAGATAACGCTCGCGTTAGTATAACTTGGTCTAGGCCAGCCGAGACCAGTTCAGCAACAGCTAAAACCAGTGCTTTATATTTTTTGTACCCCAGATTTTTTTTTTCGCGGACGCAATTTCGTTTTCGCGGAAAGCAAATTTTACTGCCGCGGAAATCAGCGTTTTCGCTGACAATTCCCATGCCTGACAGTGTGTTCTCTGATCAAGTGGGGAGAAGACGGTTAAGTTTTGTGTCTACAAATTGTTATAGAAAGTGTACAATTAGATGGAATCCGAGAGTTCCCAGGAGTCTGACTTACTTAGAGAAATAAAATCAGAGCAATCAACAGGACTTAGCCAAGAAATAGAAACAATTGTGATCAGTGATGATGAAGAAGACTTAACTATTGATTGGGAAGATGAAGCCGCTAGTGAACCTATAGATGAATACAACAATAGAATTCAACAGCACCTTGACTATTATGCTGCTATTCAACAACATTGGAAAGAAGTGCAATCTGTTTTGAAGCAAAGAGGAATTAAAGAGGCGGAACGTTACAACAAAGAACATAAAAATCAGTTGCCAAAGCAACCTGCTGCTGTCTTTCAGACAAGGCGGAAAAGAAAACGTGAAAAGCTTATACACTTATCAGGAAAAAATCTGTTAGAAAAACTAAGATTTTCGAAGGTTGAAGACAGGCTGTTAGTTGAAAACACACTGAATGCAATTCCAGAGTATGATGAAAACAAAACTGTTGAAGAAGTAGAAACAATCATCACCACAAGTCAAACAATCCTTGAATTGAAGGAAAATCAAAATCTAAGAAGCTATCTCTAGCATATGGCAAGTGGTTAGAAAGGCTGTGTGAATTGAACAGAAGAAATTTTTGTAACTTTGTAGAATCCCACTTGCAGCATTCTCTCAGATGGATAAATAAACTGAGGAGAACTACACGCCTGTTTGGAAAGTACAAGCAACTTTCAAAACTAGCAATAACAATTTCAGAAGCTATCTCTCTCACCACCAAAATAAAATCTGCACTTCAAGAGAATCCCGCCATGAAGCCAGCTTGGAAGTGAATAACCCTGCTCGCGCTGAAGAATAGAAATAACAGGTAAGATTATCTTTTCTTTTAAATATTTATTTACCATTTTAACTCACGTTTGTTTACCAGTATAGTTAACGCACCCAAACGTACACACACCAACAGAGAAATAACAAGGCACATACTGTCAGCATAGACGTGAAGAAAGTATGCAGCATTGTTTGGGTGTTGTCGTCATTGACAACTAATTGACTGTGTGCTGTGTTCTGTGTAAACGAAGCCCTCTTGTCTGCGCCGGCCGTAAGGCCCTAGCATAAATTAAGTGATTAGGTTTCAACCTAATGGCGGGTCTCTGCAGTATTCTGATAGTGCGGAGTCCTTAGGCAGGTCGACAATTAGCAATTAAAGGCTTACCTGCTCCACCGTTTGTATATGGGGCGTGTTCAGCAACTGCTGCTTTTTCCCTACAGTACTCTATGGGGTGCGTTCAGCCACTGCTGTGGGAAGAATAATCCTACACAGTATGTTTGTAAAAAATCGTTATTTTTTTGGTTATTGAAGTCTTACTTGTCAGAGAACTATAAAAAGCTCATTCTGGAGTCACCCGGTCGAAACTGGTTGAGACCGGGTGAGCCAGAATGAGCTTTTTATAGTTCTCTTCTGTACAATCAATTCTATCCAATCCCCTTAAAAGACACATACACACAAACATATCTCAGTTCATGGAGAAAAAACACACAAACATATCTCAGTTCATGGAGAAACAAACATTCACCATCCAATCTGGATTCTTGGATGTGGAATCGATATCAGGACACTGGGATGCTCACCATGCAACATTCTGGCAGGGTACCACGTGTCACTTCACAGAGAGAGGACAGATTTCTGTGTTCAGGCTCAACGTCACCCGTTCATTAACGCTACAGAGCTACGTATCGACCTCCATCATGCGACAGGCAATCGAATCTCTACTCAAACAGTGAGAAAAGGCTTCTCGAGGCTGGACTTGCCTCCCGAGCACCAGCTATCTGCATTCCTTTAACCCGAAACCATCAGCGAGTCAGACTGCAATGGGCTGGAGATCATCGTCATTGGTCTGCAGCTGACTTGACCCCTGTTTTCTTCAGCAACGAGTCCAGATTTTGTCTGGATGTGACAGATCGATGTCAAAGGGTGTGGCAACAATCCAGAGTTCTAAGATTTCATAGTGTTCATGTAGCTCTGCATGACCACTACAGTGGAGGCTCAATCATGGTTTGGGGTGGCATTTCCACGCAGGGCAAGACCGACCTGTATGTGCTGCAGAACGGCACCATGAATGCAGTCAGGCACCCTGAAAAGATCCTCCACCCGATTGTGCCACCCTACGCTGATGCAATAGGTGAAGGCTTCATTTACGTATGGACGACAATGCCCGCACCCACAGTGCTTGCATCATCAATCAGTACCTGGACGATCAGGGGATTGAACAAATGGAATGGCCAGCACACTGTCCATATCTGAATCTCATTGAACATGTTTGGGGCATCACTGGACGGACTGTACAAGCGTGACATCACTAGCCTCAGACATTAGCTGACCTTGGGATCGCTCTTCAGGAGGAATCGGGACAGAGTTCCCCAGAAGCAGGGAAGAAACCTCATTTGCAGCATGAGGAGGCACTGCAGGGCCGTCTGCGAAGCTCACGGAGATCACACTCATTAATCACACTCATTACTGACTGTTCATTTTGCCATGTTTCCACTCTAGCGAATGTTAATTGAATCATGAATAATGAATGAGATTGCACTTTTCTTCCATGCCCTTTTTATGATTGATTTCAGGGGTTTCTTTTGTTATGCAATTGTTGTTGCTCAAATTACAAGCACATTTTCAAGAACAAAATATATTTGTCTTTAAACATTATCAAGAAATGAGATTTAACCATTTTGTTTTCAATAATTCGTTTCAATTTCTCACAGCACTGTTTTCAACATAGGTTTCTTAGCGAGTGTTGAGTAGTAGGCCTATATGTTGCAAAAGGTAATGTGAAGTTTCCTAGAGTTGAAATTTACGCACCCAGTCTGTTCCTATGAAAAATAAAATAACGTTCAAGTTTGTAAATAATCATCAAAGTCCGAAAGCACATCATATAAGTTTATAACATATAATTGTAATATCTGCTTGTTTTGGTTATAAGGGTGAGAAGTCTGCCTCTAGGCAAAACTGAAACAGTTTCTAAGACAAATAAACGTTTCAAGAGCAGTACGGCTTCCAGTTCCATACAACTGAGCGAGGAGGCTGCCTGGCTTTTGGAGCTCCCGTTTTTAATTCATTTTTACATCTTTTACGTCTTTACATTTTTACATCTTTTACTCATACGAGTAACTGTGAATTTTAATGATCAGCACTATTGGTAGTTTAATGCTAAATTTTATTTTATCTTAACGAAATTGTGTTTTAAACCCTCTTAAAGGTGAGTCTTTCTTATTTGGCTTTCAAGATGGCTACCGGCGTGTTGTTCCTCGGCTTCGTTAAAAGTTTTCTATTTTTCCTTGTTCTTTCCACATGTGACAGGAACAACAATATTCCTAGCACTCAGTTTAATTTTGAAATTTTAGATGTTGATGTAGATGCCTTTAGTTCCATTTTTGCAGGTTTTAAAACTTTGTGCAACCTGAACCATGTTAGTCTCCTGTGTGCACCTGTGCCGAGTACTGTTCTTACGTCTATTACTAGGCCCAGATTTGAACCCCTGATTTCAATTAACATCAGAAATAGTACAGTGATAAGGAATTGTTTGATTAAAAGAGTTAGACATAGAGGAGTTAAATTATGGTTTTTAAGCCTTATCCTATCAGGAGACATTGAACTCAATCCTGGTCCGTCCACCAAAGAAAAATATCCATGCGGAGTTTGCAATTTGAGAGTCACATGGAAACATAAAGCAGTTGCCTGTGACGTCTGCAATTCATGGTATCACACTAAATGTATGTTAATGAATTCAGCAGTTTATGAAGCATTATGCAATAGTGATATATCATGGACTTGTTTTACCTGCGGGCTTCCAAACTTTAGTTCAAGACTTTTTGAGGATTCTATTGAAAACTGCAGCTCAGAAAGCAACCGTTTTGACCCTATCTCACCAGACCGATCCCCAAAAGAAAACTTGAAATTTTGTCCTAAGTTTGCATCCACCCCTGATTCTAAAACTGATAAAATCCCAAATCATAAAGTGCAACTGAACCCTAAATCATTAAGAGAAAAAGATAAACTTAAATGCATAGTCGTAAATTTTCAATCTCTTATTAAGAAAAAGGAAGAACTCAGTAATTTAGTCACTGAAAAAACATTGATGTTGTAATTGGAACAGAAACTTGGCTAGAAACTGGAACATCCAGCAGTGAACTTCTAATGGAGGATTTTGATATTTATAGAAAGGACAGACTTGGAAAAAGAGGTGGGGGAGTCTTGATTGCCATTAGGAAGAACTTAGCCAGTGAGTTTTTATATCAAGGCAAAAAGTGAAAGTTTATTTTGTAGGATTAATTTCAAGAATAAGAGACCTGTCATTGTTGGATCAGTTTACAGACCTCCAGACTCAGATGAAAATGTATGTTTGTCTATTTGCAGAGACATTTCTAACATTGTTTTGGCCAATAGGAAGGCAATATTATGGATTGGTGGAGACTTTAATTTACCAGATATTGATTGGGGTGAAGATGCCATACTTGGTAATCAATACAGTAAAAATATTAATACTCAGTTTTTTGATGCCACCAAAGACCTTGGGTTAGTACAGTCAGTTGAATCACCAACTCGTGGTAAGGCATTCCTGGATTTATTTTTTACCAATTGTCCAGGCGCTTTAGGCAATCAGGAATTAATTGCAGGCCTGGGTGATCATGACATAGTTCTCTTAGAGAGTAACTTTCAACCCTTTCGAAGAAAACCCCTAAACGTACCATCAGACTCTGGAACCAAGCAGATTTACCAAAATTGCGCAGGGATACTCATAATTTCAGTCGTCTTTTTTTGAGGTCCCATAATGTTAAAGATAATGTCAGTGATCTTTGGAAGTGTATAAAAACTAACTTGGGATTTATTATGGATGACAACATACTACTAAAATAACTTCAAGCAAGAACCACCAGCCATGGATTACTACTAAAACTAAACGTTTGTTGAGAAGGAAACATCGTTTCTTTAAGAAATTGAAACTACATCCTAATTCAGAAAGATTACTGGTTAGGTATAAACATATTAAGAGAAGGTGTCAGAGAGAATGTAGACTTGCTCACTCCAATTATGTTAATTCGATGATTTCGGAAGGTGATCATCAAAACAAGAAATTATGGTCTTACATAAGGAGTAAGAGACAGGACAACATTGGGATTCCAGACCTGAGAAAC
This sequence comes from Conus ventricosus, assembly GCA_018398815.1. Lineage (NCBI taxonomy): Eukaryota > Metazoa > Mollusca > Gastropoda > Neogastropoda > Conidae > Conus > Conus ventricosus. The sequence continues at coordinate 29,312,304 of CM031614.1, read as the reverse complement.
AACCAGAATAACCTAATACAGGACCCTGAAGGGAAAGCAAACTTACTAAACAAGCAGTTTTGTTCAGTTTTCTCAAATCCCAAACTTTTAATTAACGTTAGACTAAAGGATGATGATAAACTCCCTGAAATGCAAAACATCAAAGTAAACAAAGCAGGAGTATTTAAGTTACTGACCAATATCAATGAAAACAAAGCTACTGGTCCCGATGGCGTTCCTGGCAAGCTCTTAAAATTATGTGCCAATGAATTGAGTGAGGTATACCAATTACTTTACCAAGCTTCACTGGACCAGGGAGTAATACCTGATGAGTGGCGAGATGCGAGCATTGTTCCCTTATTTAAAAAGGGTGACAAAACAAAAGCAGAGAATTATAGACCTGTATCTCTTACATCCATATCAGCTAAATTACTTGAACACATAATATATAGTAGCATAATGGACCATTTTGACAAATATGATTTCTTAAATAACGCCCAGCATGGTTTTAGACAGCGAAGGAGTTGTGAGACTCAACTTATAACAACTCTCAATGATTTAGTAACTGTCTTAACAACAGACAGCAAATAGATGCAATTTTATTAGATTTTTCTAAAGCCTTTGATAAGGTTGACCATGAGGGCCTGCTGCTTAAATTAGAACACATTGGCATTGGCGGTTCTTTGCTAAAATGGGCTAGATCATTCCTCGTTGGGAGAACGCAGAAAGTTGTTGTGGAAGGGTCGTCATCCCATTGTAAACCAGTCTTGTCGGGTGTACCACAGGGAACTGTTCTGGGGCCCTTGTTTTTCTTAATTTATATAAATGACATAAGTAGAAATCTCTCTCCTGGAACTACTATAAGGCTTTTTGCAGATGACAGTTTAGTATATCATCAGAAGCAAGAATGATACACGCATTCTACAAGAAGATCTAAACGCTTTACAAGAGTGGGAAAGAACTTGGAAAATGGAATTTCATCCTCAAAAGTGCCAAGTGTTGCGTATATGTAACAAACGCTCACTAATTAGATCAGATTATTCTATCCATAATACTATTCTTAAAGAAACTAATGCTGCAAAATATTTAGGCGTGATTATAGATAGTCGTCTCAAATGGAAAGAACATTACAATTTAGTATGTAAGAAAGCAAATAACATCTTAGCTTTCTTACACAGGAATATCAATGACTGCCCCAAAAGGTTAAAGACGATGCTACAAAACACTGGTTAGACCAGTACTGGAATATGGTTGCTCAGTTTGGGATCCTTACCATCTAAAGGACATTGATAACCTTGAAAAGATTCAGAAGAGAGCAGCACGGTTCGTAACAGGGAACCACATCAGAGAAAAGGGGAATACTAGGAAGAACATGAGGAAATTAGAATGGAAACCCTTAGAAGAGAGAAGAGCTTTTATTAAACTTAACACCTTTTTCAAAGGCAGAGCTAAAGTAATTGATATTCCAATGGAACAACTAGTATTGAATAAAAGTAGCACCAGGAGTGGCGGTCAGTGTTATACCAGTAACCATACCTGCATCAAATATTGACAGCCACTTACATTCTTTTTATCCCAGTTCTGTACGGCTGTGGAACTCACTACCGGGTGCCATCAAGATTGCCACAAATGCAATCTCATTCAAAAAACAAACTGATTCGACAGTTTTGAGATCTGCATATTGACGATTTTTTTATTTTTACTTCCCTGATATTTTACTATTAGGCCTACCTGGGCCTGAATTTGGCCATTGCTTTTATCTTCTTGAATATCGAGTGCGACCCCTTGTTGCTAAATTTGCTCCAGGGGCCAACAGTCTGAGTCGCACTGTTTTATGTTATTTTATTTTACTTTTTAACATGCGCGCTGGTGACCTACTCGTTTTTGAGTGAACCAGTATTTTAGGAAGAAGAAGAAGAGATCAAACAGAACGGACCGAGCAGGAAAGTCTGCCCAGGCTCAGACTATTTCAAAATTCAATGGCCTAAAATATCGTAACTTTCCTGTCACATTTGTCAGATGGCCGCCTGAGACACTTTCGCACCATTTAGCTGCTTTTTTTCTGATGGTGGTGTTTGGATTTCGCCTCCTCGCTTCCCCCTCCTCTCAAAGACCACACGAACACGTGGGTCACACGGTCACTGGGTATCCACTTAGGCCTAGTTTAGAGAGAGTGTTACGGATCCAACGGTACTCTGAAATCTATCTTCATTACCTTCCTCTTTTTTCCCCTGGTGCTTCCAATACATCTTTTTCTGGTTTCTTTTCAAATTCTGAGTAGAATCCTGGCTTTTCAACTTTTGTTTTGTGGTCCGTACTCTATGTGTATCCGCCATGTTGGTTGTGAAATTGTGTTTATAATTTCAGACCGGAAACACAAAATCTGTGGTTCCAGTCTATGTATGCATTTTCTTCTTCTTTTCACTTCTCTATGACGGTAGAAAGCGGTGGGGGGTCACTGGGGCACCACAGATCGATGCATCTATCAATCTAGAAGAAAGAAAGAAAAAGATGCACCCGAAGGTACAGGTGGGACCCAGACAAGTGCTTTCTTATTCTCTTCTTCTTTCTTGTATACATGTTCTTCTTAGCCACTTACATTACAATGCTTGGGTTATTGAACAGCAGAGCTGACCACTCAGACTGTTCCTAATCTTTTGATTTCCCTTGCATCCTTGACTGGATCCTCAAGCATAGGCTCAAAGATTGTCCCCTATATTTTATACTGTTTGAATAATGCTTTTGGCTTTTCAGCAACTTTTTTCCTCTCCACACTTTCGTTTGTTCCGTTTACTACTACTCTTCGCTGGCTGCTTTGGGGGTGCTGTTGGATTCTTTTTGAACCCTTGGTGGTGAGAACACCACAGAGTTTATGGACTGTCGTGTGTCTCTATTTGACACCAAGAGTGCAGACACAACCAGCAGTGTCCCCCTGATGAGTCCGATCCAGCGGACGAAAGGCCTAGGAACAGGCAATACAAATAGATGTGTCTTGGAGAGGGATTGCGATGGTTCCCACAGGCGGCCAGTGAAGGGTTTCTCATATTTATAATACATTCCCCATTTTACTTCATCTTCAGCGTTTTTTTTTTCCTTAAAAGTTTAAATCTTTTGCCAAGTCATTACTATAATGACAGAAGAATTGTTAGCCTGCACTTGTTCACCCCCACTATTTAATTATTCAGCATTATATTGTTTGGTCAATCAGTGGGAGATTGCATCTCTTAGGAGATCCAAGTAAAGGTTGTTCTGTACAATTCTTAACCACTTACAATGCTTGGGTTATTGAACAGCAGAGCTGACCTCTCAGACTGTTCCTAATCTTTTAATCTCCCTTGCATCCTTGACTGGATCCTCAAGCATAGGTTCAAAGATTGTCCCCTATATTTTATACTGTTTGAATAATGCTTTTGGTTTTTCAGCAACTTTTTTCCTCTCCACACTTTCGTCTGTTCCGTTTACTACTACTCTTTGCTGGCTGCTTTGGGGGTGCTGTTGGATTCTTTTTTGAACCCTTGGTGGTGAGAACACCACAGAATTATGGACTGTCGTGTGTCTCTATTTGACACCAAGAGTGCAGACACAACCAGCCGTGTCCCCCTGATGAGTCCGATCCAGCGGACGAAAGGCCTAAGAGCAGGCAATACAAATAGATGTGTCTTGGAGAGGGATTGCGATGGTTCCTCAGGTGGCCAGTGAAGGGTTTCTCATATTTATAATACATTCCCCATTTACTTCATCTTCAGCTTTTTTTTTTTTTCTAAAAGTTTAAATCTTTGCCAAGTCATTACTATAATGACAGAAGAATAGTTAGCCCGCACTTGTTTTCCCCCACTATTTAATTGTTCAGCATTATACATTTTCTTCTTCTTATTTTCACTTCTCTTGTAGTAGGTCTCTGTCGGTCATAGCTGACCATGGATAGAGTATATCCGACCTAAGATTTATATCTGTCTGGGCTATCTGCTCACCCTGAGCAGCGTCGCCTGTGGCGGTAGAGACCGATACGAGAGTGGCAATCTGTCACAATGGTCACATCTGTATGTTGACACAGGTTTGTTGGCTGTCATCCCCTTTCTGCGGGCTCGCTTTTCTGCTGCAGCAGTCAGTTTGTCTTCGCCAGTCTGCAGCTGTTTCTTGAGAGTACTTCTCCAGCTGTTCCAGTCTGCTGCGAGGTCCTCCCAGGACTCAGTGTAGATCTCAAACGCCTTCATGTCTCTTTTGCAAACGTCTTTGTATATCTCAGCTGTGGGCGGCCAATGCCTCTCTGCCATGCGCCAAGCTCTCCATAGAGGACGTCTTTTGGGATGCCACCATCCTCCATGCAATGAACATGGCCCAGCCAACGCAGCCAACGCTGTCTCAGCATGGTGTACATGGTAGGGAGGCCAGCGCAAGACTGGACTTCCGTGTTGGTCACCCTGTCTTGCCAGGAGATGCCAGTACACGCCAGAGACTTCTGAGGTGGAAGGAATTGAGCCTTTTCTCCTGGTGAGCATGCGTGGTCCATGTCTCACTGGCATACAGCAAGGTGCTGAGAATGCAGACATTATACACAGCCATCTTTGTCTTTGTGGTCAGCTTGGGATTTGTCCACACTCATCTTTGTGTGAGGAGAACAAGTGTTGTGGCTGCCTTTCCGATCCTCTTGTCGATCTCAGTGTCAAGGGAGAGGTTATCGGTGATGGTGGACCCAAGGTAAGTGAACTGACGGATGGCATCAAGATCATAGTCATCAATGGTGATGGCTGGTGGTGACGGCATGTCTTGACCCAGGACATTTGTCTTCTTCAGGCTGATAAGTCAGACAAAAGTCTTTACAGGCCTGGGAGAAGCAGTCCATCAGCGACTGCAATTCCTGCTGAGTGTGGGTCGCAACAGCGGCATTATTGGCAACAGCATATCTGTGATGAGGGCTTCGCGGACTTTTGTCCTTTCTCTTGGGCGGGTGAGATGAAAGCCTGCTATCTGATCTGTTTCCGCAGGAAGATCCCCTCTGGAGCTGTGATGAATGCATTCCTCAGGAGGAGAGCAAGGAAGGTCACAAAGAGGGTGGGGGCAAGGACACAGTCTTGTTTGATACCCCTGCGTATGTCGAAGGGCTTCGAGAGGTTGTCATTAAACTGCACAGTCTCTTTCATGTTGGAGTGGAAGGACTCAATTAAGCTGTACAGTTTGGGGGGGGGGGGGGGGGGGGGGGGGGGGGCGATCTTTCGGAGAGCCCTGAAAAGAGCATCTCTGCCAACTAGGTCAAAGGCCTTGGTGCGGTCGGTGAATGCGACATACAGGGGCATCCACTGCTCTCTGCACTTCTCCTGGAGTTGGCGAAGAGAGAAATCCATGTTTACCGTGGATATCTCTGCTTGAAAGCCACACTTCTCTATGGAGGTAGAAAGAGGTGCACTACACCACTCAGACTGGTGCATCTGTCTGTCTGTCTGTCTGTCTGTCTATCTATCTATCTGTGATAGATAGAGAAATGCACTCAATCCAAACCACATTGTGTGCATCTATCTAATATCGATCGATCGATAAATAGATACTGTATGAATCATTAGATAGTAAATTCTTCTTTATTTCTATTCCTTGCGGTCCGTAGCTTCATGTTCGATGGCATCGATAAAGTGTTAAGTGTGAAAGCCGATGTTAGTTTTTGTCCTTCCTCTGCTCCCTCTCTCTCTCTCTCTCTCTCTCTCTCTCTCTCTCTCTCTCTCTCTCTCTCTCTCTCTCTCTCTCTCTCTCTCTCTCTCTGGTAAGTCGAAAATTGAAAAGAGTAACGAATGAATGGTTTCATCATAATGAATGTACTCAAAAGAAAAAAACTGTTGACGGTTTTCTAAGGAGGTGGCGAACGTCACAAACGAATATTTGAACAAAAATCATAAACAAGATACTGCATTCATTTAATTCAAGACCGCTTTTGATTCGTTGAATAAAGATATACCGTGGGATGTGCTGAGCAATACTGGCATTAACTGTGAATTATTCAGAGCCATTACAGGAGTATATAATACTGTTCTGGCAGGTAGGCCTATTCGAGACAAACATATTAACGTGGATTTCATCAGCTGCCCAAGAGTCGTCAAGCAGTTGTTTACTTAGTCCACAGAGTTTTCGTTTTTCAGAAATGAACTGGCTATCAAATTATCACTCACACACACACACACACACACACACACACACACACACACACACACACACACACACACACACACACACACACACGCGCGCCGCGCGCGCACGCGCACGCATGCACACACACAAAAGAGGGGGGAAGCATAGAATGGAAATGCTTCCGGAACCTATAGAAATGTTTTGATGCTGCTTGCTGACAATGTATTTCTTCTCTCAGATACTGTTGCTGGGTTACAAAGTCAGTTGAACATTCTAAAGGAGGACGCTAATAGGCTTGGTCTAAGTGTACATTTGGATAAAACTAATGTACTGATTTTTTTCCGTAAAGGATGACATCTTTCTCTTCATGAAAAATGGTGGTATGGGAATATGGAAATAAAGGCTGCAAATTCTTATAAATATCCAGGAGTAAAATATCTCTCAGCCATTAAAGATTAGTGGCCTCAGGGTCTTTTTGCCAGAATGAGAATAAAACCGTCTGGATTAAATGCTAACTTAAACTGGTTTATTGACGTTAAGGAAAGGGATAACTTGTGTTTAATATGTTGTAAGAAAACTGAACTCAACTTCATTGTATTTTTTCACTGCGCTGTATATGAGTCAATCCGAAATGAATATAGTTTGTTTTCTTTACCTGTTTCAAGGAGACATGATTTAGTAGCTATTCTGGTATCCGAAATGAAGAAATGATACAATTGCGTTCAAAATTCATTGTACAAGCAAATAATACGCAGTCGTCTCGCTTTGCAACTAGATTTAACAGTTTTCAGTTAGTACAGGCATACTGCTTTTCCCATCAGAATTTATCATCGAGTTATCATTTTAACAGATAGTATTGAATACAGGCAAAAGTCAGATTGTTAACAAGGAATGTTAATCAACCATCTTACCAGTTTCACCAAGTTGTGTCAAGCAAATTATTACAATAGAATACTCGTTCATCATCTTGATAGATATCATCGATTATTGGCATAACGTTAACGCTATGGCACATGACATATATACAATGAATGCCTAGTCTCAACATTTAGAAACATAGTTTCAACTTACAGTTCTTCTGGAAAACAGTGAACCTTAGAGCACAGGATATTCAGAGGATATGGAGATGATCATTCCGCTTCTCTCTGATTTACACATGTTGTCTTTGTGGCTACACTGGGGGTGATCAGCCTTAAAGCCGTCTGTGGAGAGCAATGAAAGGAGTAAACTGGCATTCACATTTTTGTGGGCTAAGCTACGCATTCATTTTCCGTTTCTGGTTGGATTTGTGTCACTAGAGACAAAAAAGGGGTGAGTTTGATCTTTCTCCACCACCTACAGTGTGAGGTATTGTGTAGAAGATTTGAGAACGCTCTATCTTAATGGTTGCATTGATTATATTTAGTCTTCATGCTCATTGACAACGAGAACGCTCTATCTTAATGGCTGGCATTGATTTTATTTAGTCTTCATGCTAATTGGCAACGAGAACGCTCTATCTTAATGGTTGGCATTGATTTTATTTAGTCTTCATGCTAATTGACAACGCTGCCCAGTCCCCACCTGAGCAGCACATGAATGTTGTCGACGATGATTGGTACTTTTGATTGCCGTTTGTGAGACAAAGGGAAAGAGAAAGAGAGAGGGGGAAGAAGGGACGGGAGTAGAAGGGGGGGGGGGGGGGGGTTTATAGAGGATGGTGTGGCTGTCAATTGTCACGTCACACCATGGCAGAGATGCGTGGCACACATTCCCAGGAGCGGGAGGAGTGATCGGAAGGCAGAAACGGAAATGAGGTATGTACTTCCTTACTTAACTTCAAATGATCATGAAAAACGTCCCTGATGAAACACCAAGCACAGAAAACAGAATGGTCAAGGCCTTTTCCCTCAGCACCCGATGGCCCATCGTTCGCAGTACAAGACAGTACAGTCAAGTAGTAAAGAACGTCGCCTCTCCTGAGTCTGAAGAGTCTGCAGACCAAACACACCTTACAGATGAAGCACACTTGTAGTCAGACATTTAGCTCTACTCCTGGGACAGAGGAATGTATATGTTAGTGTACAGCTGCTGCCTCCCGCCCTATCACTGAATGACTCTTCTCCCACTGTTCACTGCACAGCCTCGGAGTCAACCAGCAAGACAGATTCAGATGATGACGTGGGAAGAAGAGAAGACTCTCCACAAGAAGACGTTGCCCTCACAACAACCGAGGAGACAACACCCACCCACCTACCCACCCTCCCTTCCCCCTTTTCTTTCTTCCACATATGAACTCATGTCAAAATCGCTACGTTCTCCTCAATCCTCAGTAATAGGTGATGACAATGAAGAAGATCAAACTCAGGCAAAGAGTGCACTGGTACCGCTAAACACAGTGCAGAGGACAGGTGATTCCCATTGCCGATCTTCCTGCTGTAGCAGCAGTCCGACCCTGCTGACTGTGAGAAGCAAGCAGGCCAGTGTTGCCTCAATTCCAACAGCATGTAGCTCAGACTGTCACAGACGAACACACATGAAGTACACAGATAAAACTACTAACTGAGTGTCAATATATGGGCTAAAAATCCACTTTACTTAGGACTGTAAAGAAAAAGAAATGACGCCAAGGCCGTGACCCCATTGTTAACGTTTCAAGTCGCCATTCTGGTGAGCTCGCTTGGAATGTGGAAGGTCAAGCATCCAAAATCGATCCCTCTGTGTGTGTTTAAATATATCTTATATGTTTTACTGAAAGGTTTATGAAAATTTTTCTTTCAGATCTTTTTTTTTTTTTTTTTTTTGCTGTCCAAACCTCTGCGCCACCTCAGAGGCAGTGCACCCACGCCACTCATTCCGACACCCCGTCCACAGCCACAGCCTGGTCGGCCCCGCCACAGCTCCAGCCCCGGCACCGGCAATCCACAGGAAGTAGTCAATGTCAAGTCGTCAAGAGGCAACCCACTGGAGAGACACTGCACTGCTGCCGAGTCACTTCGGTGGTGTTCAGTGGCGCCTGTTCTGATTTAACATACGCAGGACACCACCTACTAAGCCCCCCTACTGATGACTAATAATTGCTTAGTCGCGGAGCCGGCGTGAGTGAGCTCTCCCTCCGGAGGGCGCCACCACGTCCGTCCAACGACAACCCCCATGGACTCGCCGATACGGTAACCCCGACGGAACCAAACCAAGGCTACAGACGTGGAGAGGACATCGAATTGAGGTCACCATGAGAGCAGGGCATGAAGGGACACAGAATTTGAGACATTTTTTTAAGCTGATCGATGAGAATGAGGATGATTAAGATGATGCTACGGATTTCCATTTCGGTCTGAGACTACATGACAGGCTGTACTCTACGCTTCCTTTCATAATATATCCTGGCGTCAACCAGGCCCGAGAGATACAGGCACCTGCAGTGTTGATCAGGAAATTTGAGCAACACTCTCAGAAACGCATCCATTAAGTGGATGAAACTCGACTGTGTGGTCCCAGTCTTCCCAACTGAGTCCGCAGCAGCTCAACTCTGGGTAGGAGCCGGTCGGGGCAGAAAACCCCACATGACTTCTGATGGATTCGAACCCACGACCTCCCAGCCGGGAGTCCGCGACGCTAACCACTTCGCCACGGCGACTGGTGATGTGTTCTCTTCCTGTACTTCTTTTGTCGCACCAGCACAAAATCTGTCAAAACAAGGAAGAAATAGTGGAGGGATGGATATATTTATTAGAAATGAATGTAGGCGTTTTGTTAAAAAAAAATGCGGGCTTCAACTCACATGATGATATTATTCTCCAGTAATCACGTGGTCTCTTTGGCACTGAAGTAGACGTGTTTTTAACTTCTGCATATTTGACCCATCTAAACAGTCCTGTATAGACAAATAATGATTTTACGGGTGGTATTTCAATACTTGAACACAGTTTGTTACATTTTATTGAAACTAATCCCGACGCTCAGATATGCGGAGACTTGATTTGTACTAACAGCCTTTGTATTTTGTTATTTCTTCTTGTTTAGTAGAACGGATTGGAAATAATCCTTTCTCGTCTGAATTTAATTTTGCTGATGTTATAGCTGATGTTACTAAAAGATGCTCAAAAGATCAAAGCCCGAACTCTCATGGGAAAATAGATTATGAAGTCTTGTTCAAGTCTTGATTTATACATCCTCAATGGTTCGAATGAAGGTCACGAAAACGTTCGTTTCACAATCATATCCTCTAGTGGGACAGCGTTGCTAACAATTTCTCCGTTCTCAAGTTTTCTTTGTACAATCCTTCAAAAGATGCAGGTTGAGGAAAGGATTGACTGTAAGCATATGCCCAGACCATGTCACGAGTTGTGAAGGGAGAAGAATACCCACCACCCAAATAGTAATGTTGTCTTTTACGATAAGCTTGTCACGTGGTCGGAGGATAAGTGTGAAAGTTACCCGACATAAAGTTGCCTGAAAATGTTAGTAGATTACATCAAGCTAGTCTTCTTGATTCTAATATAAATGAAATGTTGAATATGTTTACTGCCCTGTTAACTTCCGCCGCTTCATGCTTAAACAGAAGAATAGGAGGGAAGAAGAAGAGAGGGAATGAATTGTTTAATGGAAAATGTGCTTGTATGAAAACAATTGCTCAATCCGCACTTCCAACTTATTGGCGGACTTACTGTATACCTGAATCACAATTATACTGTACCATACGTAAACGTAGGGCCTACTTACACTGTACCACACGTAAACAATTTAAAAAGTTAACGTCTATCAAAGAAATGGACTTTAAACGTAAAGTTAAGAACTTGTCAGTAACGTAAGTGATTCTATTAAGTTTGGGGATTTGTAAAGACATTCTCGAGGAAATCAAGCACAGTAAGGAAAAATGTCTGTGGAAAATTGGGTTAAGCATTTTAGTGGAATGTTGGTGTAGAGAACAGGAGCAAGACACTGATGAGACTAAAATATACTTTTACGCCCGACCCTGTGATTCAGGAAGACAGTTTTACAAACTTAAATGCTGATGTCATTGAAGATGAATCCATAGAAGCCATTAAGCATCTTAAAAATAACAAAGCTGGCGGGCTTGAAGGAGAAACACTCGTGAAATATGTAAGGCCGCAACAGAAAACCAGTGGTTTGTTCGCTTGCTTGCTTGCTTGTTTTTCGCTCATTTGTTTAATGGTAGGCCTATCTTGTCATCCGGACGATAACCAGAAACGTGGATGGAAGCAATCATTCACCACATACATAAGGAAATGATCATAATTCTGATAATTACAGAAGCATCTCCTCATCAAACATCTGCAGTAAATTTTATGGTTACATCATTAATAAACAAGTGTTAGTCTTTTGTTTAAAAAAGGGAAATTCTAAGAAATACACTGGCAGGTTTTCTTAAAGACCGCTCAATAACAGACTACATTTTCACATTGTTTGCAATCATCCAGTGATGTCATCTAAGAAAATGAAAAAAAAAAAAAAAAAAAAACCCGTTACGTTGCATTTCTCTACTTTAAAAAACAACCGCATTTTGATCCACTTAATCCTATTTGTCATCGTAAACTCTGGCCTCTTATGGACAACGCAAAAGGGAAAATATTATTTTAAAAAAAAACAAGAAAAAAAAAACCAGCACAGAATATGTATGTACCAGTACAGATTCACTTACACGCTGGAAACAAGTTATCAGAAGCATTTTGTTTAAATGGTCTAATTTTTTTTGTTTATAGATGAATTGGCCGAAGACGTCATTTACAACAGAAAACGCGACAATCAACCTTTCCCAGATATGCTATGAATTGATTTTAATATTTGCCGATGACATCGTTCTTTTCTCACACACCGTTTCAGGTTTACAGGTACTTGCATATAAATCAAAGGAACTTGGGACTTCTCGTAAATCTGGATAAATCAAGCATAGTTATATTCAGAAATGGAGGATATATGCCAAAGAAAGAACTATGGCTTGCCGAAGGATGAGAAATATCTATTGTAAATTCCTGTAAGTATCTGGGTCAATCTTCTCAACCAGATTAGTCTTCAGTAAACTGTCAGTGAACTAACCTGCAAGGCAAGAAAGGGGTCATTGACCATTTCAAAACATTACAGAGGCTAGGTGATTTTATCTTTGGTTAAATTATTTGACTCATATTTAACACCAATGCTTTTAGACGGAGCAGAAAACACGGCTTAAGACAACAGAAAGCAGTGGGAAAGTGTCCACACCTTCGCATTAAAGAAATTCTTAAAAGTTAGCCTCCCGCACATCCAGTGATATGGTATATGCCGAAACTGACCGTCATCCTTTGTATGTGTTAACGCATGTTGCTTGAATAAGATACTAGTTACGTTTGACAACTCTTGAAGTATTCAGACTTTCAAGAAAAACGAATACTGTAATATGCTTCATAACGACGGAAATTTCTGTTCGGCATCTAATGTTCGTGAAACTTTATATGAGACTGGTTTTGGCTTCGCTCGAACGAACCGAAGCATGAAAAACAATAAAGGTTTCTTAAGATTCTTCAAACAAAGACTGATTGATTGCTATTAGGGCCTACCAGCAGTGGAATGAACAAACGAGAAACAGGTTTAGATTCAGTATGTATTGTACATTCAAATCATCTATATTGAAAGAATTATATTTTTCTTGCGGATAAGATTCAGATTTGTTACATCGAATTTACAGACCCATTAAAAAAAAGCAATATATAGACCTAGCTCCCTCCGAACAAGATCTGGTGTTTTCTTTGTGTTCATAATGCTGTTGAAATAGAATTACATTTCTTTTTCTGCTGTGAATGGTGAAATGATTAACAACAGAAATGTATACAAGTTATCCGATAAGGTATGCACTTATTCCTCAGTGATTATATTGCAAAAGTGATGCACGACGAACGATGTCTCCACGATCCTGGCAGTATACTTTACAATGCAGATAAATGCCGTCAACATATTATTGAACCTGCAGGTGGACAAATACTTGCTTGTAAGATTGATCTTAGCAGTTGCTTACTATTGTTGTAAATATTTTCAAATATCCAAAATGCCATCGTGTATAATTGTAACAGCCTATCTCTCTCTCTCTCTCTCTCTCTCTCTCTGGACAGTGATGAGGCCCTTGAAGGTCTTGATCTGCCAACGCAGTGGGCAGTTGTCTATTGTCTAGGGCATATATGCGACTTCACCATAGAAGGCAGATCATTAATGTGGCACAGTAAAAGCGATGGATCATGCTTGGGGGATTCCTGAGTTAGCTGGCACTTCTCTCTGAGACGCGCCTTCCAAGATGATCTCATTCTTCTTCTAGTCAGAAAGTTCTGAATCCACGGAGAGTTGGGTTCTGGATGTCGTAATGATGCAACTCGAGGAGCGGTTTGCGGTGACGCACAATATCAAAGGTTTTACTGCAGTCGAGCACAGCTATGTCAACTTGCGCTCCTGCTTTAAAAGACGAAAGAAGATAGTTCAGTCTGGTGATGACCTATGTCTTACAGGAAAGCCAGATCCGATGCCGTGGTTTACTGTTTAGATCAGTCAAGATATGAGAGCTGAGATGGTTGAGAAGATGGCAGTAGATAGCATGTTCCAGAAGTCTGAAGCAAAGTGAAGTCAGGGAAATTGGTCTGTATTGTTCTGTTAAACTTCTGTCTCCTTTCTTGAAGTTGCAGGAAACATCAGTGCACCAGTCCAAAGACAGTTCGCCTGTGGCCAAAGAGCTTTGGAATATGTTTTGCAATGCTGGAGCGAGGTCTACAATTTTTCAGGAAGGTGCTTGAGATTTCACCTGGATCATAAGCTTTCGCTGAACTGGTGATCTTCATCAGCTTGTTGATAACCAGGGTTTACACCTTGATGTCTGACTCTTTGGGGTGTGCCGCAGAGTCTGGTTGCTATGAGGTGGAGTGTTTCCCTTTATGAAGACACTGAACTTGTCTGATTAGAATTTCAGCTATAGTTTTAGCATTGCTTAAGAGGGTTCCATTTTTCTTTAGTGGTGTGACACCTGTGTTGTCCTTCTTCCTATACTGCCAGAAGTGGTTAGTGTTGTTGTCGCCGAGTCTGTCTGCTATAAAGGTGTTAGCATAGTTTCTTTCAGCACTTCAGAACTGGTGCTGGCACTCCTTTTGGACACATGGTGATCAGCTTCACCCTACAACTACCTCGAGAAGCCTCAAAGATCAGCATATCCCTCACTGAGTAGATCTAATTGGCATCTGATCCACGGCTGCCATATTTGAAGAAGGAAAACGGCTGCCTGGATGTTAGAGAGAAAGCGAACATAGACTCCATCTTTGTTTACAAGGCCATAGCAACTGAACCTAAAATGTGTTTTCTTGCTTATGCCTTACTTGGAACTCAATGCCATTTATTCATGTGACACATGCCACCCAGCTTGAATTCTATGGTTTTATTTTTGTTTCATAAGATAGAAATAGCTCACAACAACATCATTTGGACTCAACACAACTGGACTGTTTCTGAGAATGTTCATTGTGTCTGAAAGTTGATTCTTCTTCTTTTCTTTCAGATGCCAATTAAGATACATGCTAGGTGGTTCCAAACAGACAGATTAAAATGGAAGGAATGGCACCATTTTATGAATAACAGCTGAGTTCTCAAGGTCTGAAATGTGACGTGAGCATTCCGGATCCAAACTAGAGTTACAGATTACGTCCAAATGTTATATACTCTCTATTACATGACATTAAACATTATTTTTTAGAGAAGAGGAAAGGAGGAGAGACAGTAACCATTGAGTTCTGTTTTGAACAAAACCATTTGTTTATGCCCAGAGTCAACTTTTTTGTGTAGAAACAAGAGTCACAAATGGGTTAGATATTACAGAAAAGAGATGGGGCTAATGCAGAAAATTGCCCGGACAGCTGTCAAACTTATCAAGCAGCGTGTGTGAGCAGCCCTAGGAGACAATATCAAAGGATTTAAGATATGATGACTCTGTAGTGTGCCCAGTTGTTGCTGTTCTTTGCTCTCATGAACAGTTTCTTCTTTCTAAGCAGGCAACGTAACATTACACTAAGGTTTCTGAGACTGCTAATCTTGGTGGTTATGTGTTTCTTCATAGCTGTCTCGACTGCCTCCTACAGGTGGTTGGCATTGTCTCAATATCAGCGATGCACTTTTACTTCACTGTGTGTGGGGAGGTCCAAGCCTGCTCTAAGGGCTTCCCAGTCAGCAGGAGCTATCTTATGCATTTCCACGCTTTTTTTTTCTTTAAAAATAATTTGCATAAAAGTCAGGGGAGTTGTGTGGGTGGAAGAAAGCCAGATGCTCTCATCTTCAAACTCTTGTCTGAGCAGGGTGGAGTGGGGTGGTGACAGCTCTAACCTTCCCAATTTTCATATAAAAGCGTAGAGAGGAGGGAAGTGGTGGGGGTGGTTAACTGCTCTCATCTTCCAAATTTTTGTTGGAGCGGAGGTAGCTGGAGTAAGTCTCATCTTGAAAAATTTTATTTGAAAGAAATGGTTGGTGGGGGGTGGGGGAACCGGGGGAGTGGGGGGGGGGGGGGGGGGGGAGATGAACATTTTCATTATGTCTTTGTGTGTGTGTGTGTGTGTGTGTGTGTGTGTGGGGGTGATGGTGGTGGTGGCACACACCACAAATGCGTGCTATTTTGATCCAAAGTAACAAACTGGTGTAATCTAATGCAACCTTGGCAAAGATATTACCCCTAATATTTCACACCAAAATGTCATTCAGTAGAACACACTGATATGATTTAAAGTGTGTTAAAAATCTTTCTTTCCTTCTATATATCCTTTTGTTTGCTTGTTTTTGTGTTTGTAATCCATTGATCAAGGGAGGTAAGGGGGAAGATAACTCATGAACAAAATGTATCATCTAAGACAGGTGACCAAGAAAAGTTATCAGCACCCGGCTACATCAGAATGCCAGTTTTGTTTTATAACATGAGATGAGACGATCTTTGAATTCCAACATAAATGTTCTTTCATCGCCAACCCCCTGACTGAGCCATACTACACCACATACAGAGAGAGAGAGAGAGAGAGAGAGAGAGAAAGAGGAGAGAGAGAGAGAGAGAGAGAGAGAGAGAGAGAGAGAGTTTCTATAGTATCACACTCTTAAGATGACATGTTGTGGACTCTCCACCCAAAAGAAATCCCAGTCACACAAAACCAAGCACTTCATGCCTTGGATTTATTTCTCTGAACTGATGTCACAACTTTTCCTTATCTGAATATATCTGCAATTAATTACAGATGTATAATACAATAATGTATATACAGTATTCATGACATAAAAATCTACTGTAAATAAATAATATGCAGAAAACTACATTTGAAGTACGATTAACACATAAATACAGGTTTGTCAAAAAACAGTACAAACTTGACACTTCTCAGACTATTAGTCTGTGATAATTGTGTCACTGTGATTACATGCATTGAGACAACAATTTTTTTTCTGTGCCTTGAAAAACAGATGTAAAAATGTTAATTTCATGTCCAAAGTAATATATATATATATATATATATATATATATATATATATATATGCAACACACTTTAAATCCATATCAAAGTGTAAGGAAAACATTGTGATTGTTAAGAAAAAACATTCATGAAACTGTGCCGCATAGAACTATGAATATGCTCTCACATCTCACACTTACTTTAAGTTTATCTTTGTCTGTCTCATTATTTAGCTATTATTTGTTTGTTTGTTTTTTAAACACTACAAATTACATCTTGTTACAAAGATAACAATTCTATTTAAAAACAAAGAACATTCACTTTGGTCATTTAATGATCCAAAACAACCACAGGTTATATTTTCAACAATTCAGCCTTCCCAAAACAATCATAACCACAGCAAACACTTTTGGCCAAATACCATCTGCTGTTTCTACAAATATTAGCAATAAAGTAATCTCTTGTTCTGAATCGACAGACACAACAAATACAGAGCTGTCCATATTTGATCTGTCTTCGGTCAGACACTGAATCTTACAAAAATTACTTGGAAAATGTTGTGGGTGTGAAACATACTTCTTAAATGACTTACAAAATGTTACGTGACCAGTGTGCAAACATCCATAACAAATACAAGCACATTCACACAGACAGTACCATTAATCATAATAAAGTTTGAGGTACGCCAGCTTCCTATGGAATTTCCGCTCTTCCTTGGTACTGTACAACTGCAAATGAAGAAAAGGTGAGAATCTAAAAGTCTATATGTGACTGTAAGCATTAGAATTATAATATAATAATAATAATAATAATGAATACTTATATAGCGCCTATTCTCGGCTAGAGGCCAAGCTCTAAGCGCTTTACAATCAACACTCATTTACACAACGGGCTGCCTACCTGGGTAGTGCCGACTGAAGAGCTGCCAGCTGGCACTTCATTCAGTCGTTTCCCGTGTCATCCAGTCAGTATCGCTCAATATCGATCACTCATTTTCTTTACTTCCTTCATTCTTTCCATTTCTCACGCAGGGCGCATGCTATGTGTAACGTGTCATCCATACCAACGGCCAAACTGGCCTACTCTTCCGAAAGTTGGTGATGGGATTTTACGTGTGTGCAAGATGTTATGCATGCATTCACACACGGAACCTCGGTTTATAGTCTCATTCGAAGGACTGTAAGGGAAATGGAGTCAGAACCAATGTTAACTCCGAGGGAAAAATCCCCCTGTACCGAAACGCCCCGGCAGAGGTTCGAACCCGCAACCCCAGGATCACCAAGATTACGAGTCAGGCGCTCTACCAACTGAGCTATTCCGGCTCCGGAATCAATGATAAGGTTTCTTCTGTGAATTTGTTGCAGCAACACATGCACATCTATACATCCTGTATTCATCTTACCTCCCACTCCATCATATTCAATACATCGTTTGTCTGCATACATGTAGATCCATAAATGAAACAAGCTCATTCTTTCCAACTCTCCCTTCAGAATTACAGGCACACACACACACACACACACACACACACACACACACACACACACACACAGAGGAGAGCAGGGTGGAAAAAGCTGTTAAGCTTATTCTTTGACGTTAAGCTTATTCTTTGACCCTCAATAAAGATAAGTTTGACTTCACACACACACACACATACCACACACACACACACACACACACACATCACATATGTGAAAAGACGTAAAACTGAAGTACTACTACTACTACTACTACTACTACACACACACACACATATTCACACACATGCATGCACACATGCACACGTATGCACGCACTCGTGCACACACATTTTCTCTCATCATTGTCTGTCTGTTACCCAGTTTATCTACATAAAGTTCTTTGAGTGACTTCGTAACATGTTTGGAAGGAGATGTCATCTCCCTTGATATGTTAAAACTTGCTTTCTATCTTAGCAAGTGTCTGACAGTTAGAAATGATGTTCACCATTACATTTCTTCTTCTGTGATAAATGAAACTATAATACAGCTGCTTACATGGGCCACATGGCCTATAAAACCTGAAGAGAATCCATTGTTCTTTGTTGCTCTCTCTCCTCTCTTCTCTCTCTCTCTCTCTCTCTTCTCTCTCTCTCTCTCTCTCACACACCACACACACACACACACACACACACACACACACAACACACAACACACAATGGTTGTTTTCTAATCAGCCTTGAAACAGTATGCCATACACTGAGTTTCTCTGTCTCTCTACTTACAAACACACACACTCTCGCTACACACACACTCTCTCTCTACTCACAAACACACACACACACACACACTCACACACATGCACATGCACACATACACAATCATGGTTGTTTCCTGATCAGCCTTCAAACTGTATGCCACACATTGAGCTTCTAGGTGCACATAACAAAAACAGACAACACATTGGACCTTAGACATATAGCTACATACGATAAAATGTAGAACATTTCTAACACTCTATGGCTAGAATTTATCCACAATCTATAATTTGGGAATGAATTGTGTCTAGAAAGACCTGTCAATCATTGGTATTGGGAGAACAAAACATGCTATTTGAAAGGAATAGGAATCTAAAGACACAGAT
Organism: Conus ventricosus; assembly: GCA_018398815.1. Lineage (NCBI taxonomy): Eukaryota > Metazoa > Mollusca > Gastropoda > Neogastropoda > Conidae > Conus > Conus ventricosus. The sequence goes on along the minus strand of CM031614.1, from coordinate 29,293,183 downwards.
TCATAGAAACGACTATAAAGTAGTACTTACAATGCCACTAGAAACAATGAACTAGAACCACACATAATGAATGCACCATCACTCTCTCTCTCTCTCTCTCTCTCTCTCTCTCTCTCTCTCTCTATATATATATATAATTATATATATATATTAATATATATATATATATTATATATATATATATATATATATATATTATATACTCACCTTGTCTGTGTTCTGCTGGATGGTACTTTTGATAGAGATGGGAGGCATCATGATGGGAGAGCCACCAAAGGACTGATGCCACTGAACCTGGCGATTCCGAGGAATTTCGTCTCATACGTGCCAGGTCTGTAAACAAGATACTTATTGACTGTCTCAACCACTAAAGATGCCCTACTTGGACATTCAATGTTCATACAAACCAAGTTTCTAAAAGTGTATACTTGGAACCAGAAAAAAAAGTGACAAGGATGCTCTGAGATATTTACACAATTTCTGAGTGACTTAATCCTCTTCTTCTACTCACAATCATCAGATTGGTGTGTGTGTGTGTGTGTGTGTGTGTGTGTGTGTGTGTGTGTGTGTGTGTGTGTGTGTGTGTGTGTACAATAGGGATCTGGAGGTTGTGGAAAAATTTCTGATGGATTTAAAGCAGCTGCACTCTTGACCAGGTGTCAAGACTATGGCAGGGGCAATGTTCAACACAGCTCATTCCACTGTTGATTGTTCTTGCAAAGAGTGAGCTCTATTGTTAGTTTGTGTGGCACCAGACATTCTGGAACTGAAAACCATGTCCTCTTCTCTGATGATTCAGGGCTGGCTCAAGCTTGCTTTTGCATTCAGAACAAAAAATGCAAACATTTGCTTCAGTGGCAGGGTAAGATAAGATAAGATAATGTTGCTTATAGCCCAGCCGACCGCAAAGGGCCACATCAGGGCTGTCACCACGTTAAAATCAACTCACCAGTCATTTGAAAAAAAAAAAAAAAAAAAAAAAAAAAAAACTTTCACACATCTCATTAAATGACATCGTCTAGAAACGCACCAGAAACTTCGTTTAAAAATCTTTCTTCCGTAAAATCTTACATCAGATGAAAAATGTTAATCTCTCTCAAAAACTCAAGGATCACGTCAGGCGGGACATCCCTGAACAGGATCTTCATGGACTCCGCTGTAAAATGTTTGTGTCTCACATCGTGCAAGTCCCAACACTCTAAAAGAACATGTTTCATTGTGAGTGGCGCATGACATGGAATGCACCACGGAGCTTCTTCACTCTTTAAAAGGTAAGATGGGTAAAATACGAATGGCCGGTGTGCAGCCGGCACAGAAACCGTTTCCTCTTTACAACCCCCGACGTAGATGGGAGGAAGTCCTTAAGGTTTGGACGGATCTGAAAGAGTTTGTTACTCGTCTGTGTGTTCCAATCCTCCTGCCAGAGGTCTCTCACATAATCGTTTAATTTTGGGTTCACATCTGAGCAGGGGATATAAATGTTGGACAGTTTCTCTCTTGTGGCGTTCTTGGCTAAACGATCAACCATTTCGTTCCCGCAGATTGCCAACATGACCAGGAACCCAAGCCAGACTAATGTTGTAACCGTCCGCTTTCAACTTGCTAAAAAGTTCAAAGAAATGTAAAAGTTCTGGATGCTAAAGGTTGCGGCCAGCTATGGCCTCCAAAGCTGACAGCGAATCCGACAGAACCAGAAAGTCCCTCTTCGAAGAATGTGAGATTATCTTCAAAGCCAGAACCAGAGCAGTAAGTTCAGCAGAATAGACAGAAGCATCTGAATGTATATGTTCCAACAGTATCTGAGAAGGAGCCCAGGGCAGTAGGCTGCACAGGCCAATCCATCTTCAGACTTGGAACCGTCAGTGAAAACTTTTTGATAGGATGGGAATTTCGAACAGAGGTCAGCATACAATGCCTTGTACGCCAGAGAGCTGGTAGACTCTTTGCGAAAAGCTGCAAGATCCAAACGAATCTCTGGTGTGAAAAAGGTCCACGGAGGTTGATCCGGAAACTTGGAAAAATCGGACACAACTCCTAGGTCTAGACCGGCATTCCGCTCGTGAGGCCGCATACGAAGACCAAACGGCGGAATACATTTCGGGTTGTTTTCAAACTTACTTTGGAACGGAGGGTCAAAGACACAGTCATAGGCAGGATTCTGCGGTTCTTAGAACAGTCGGATATAATAATTCAAAGACAGTTTCAGCCTGCGGTTGGACAGTGAAGGTTCACCCGCCTCTGCGTACAGGCTGTACACAGGGGTGGTGCGGAACGCTCCAAGACAGAGACGAAGCCTTGATGGTGGATAGGTCCAAGAGTTTGAGGTAAGACGATCTTGCAGAGCCGTACACAGCACAACCGTAGTCCAGTTTGGAATGGACCAAGGCTCTGTAGAGGTGCAGCAAAGTTTTCTTGTCAGCACCCCAGTCAGTGTGCGCTACGACCCGCAGAATATTCAGTGCTTTCTGCAAGCAGTTTTGAGGTTTTTAATATGGCTGAGAAAGTTAAGTTTCTGGTCAAAAACAACTCCTAGAAATTTGGCCTCTTTAACAGCTGGAATGGGAGATTTCCCTACTTGAAGTTCTGGATCTGGAAAAAACTGACGGAAATTATGGAAGTGAATACACTGCGTCTTTGTTGGAGAAAAGGTGAAAACCGTTTTCATCTGCCCACCGATGGATTTTATCCACGCAAAGCTGGAGCCTGCGCTGGACACTCGGGTACAGGCTTCCAGTTGCGTAGACAGCGAAATCATCCACAAACAATGAGCAGTCTGAACCCTGCTGAACTGATTTCATAATGTTGTTGATCTTGATGCTAAAGAGGGCAGGAGACAGTATGCTCCCCTGTGGAACACCCAACTCCTGCTCGTGGACATCAGAGAGAGTGGTGCCAACCCGGACCTGAAACTGTCGTTCTGCCAAAATATTTTGTATGAAAAGCGGAAGATGACCTCGAAAACCCAGATCATGGAGATCATGAAGTATCCCAACTTCCAGGTGGTATCGTAGGCCTTCTCCAAGTCAAAGAAAATTGCCACTGCATGCTGTTTGTTCAGAAAGGCGTTCCGAAGTGTAGATTCCAGACGAATCAAATGGTCAACTGTAGTCTGATGTTTGCGGAAACCACACTGTTCTTTCGCCAAAAGGCCATTGGTTTCCAGTTTCCACATGAGTCTAGCATTGACCATTTTCTCCATCAATTTACAGACACAGCTGGTCAAAGCTATGGGACGGTAGTTTGATGGGTTAGAAAGATCTTTTCCAGGTTTGGGAATTGGAATAATGAGGGCTTTTCGCCAAGAAGGTGGAAAGAAACCAGTAGTCCACACATGGTTGTATACCTGTAGCAGTATGTTCAGACCTTCTTGCGGAAGATGTTTCAACAGTTGATAATGGATTTCATCTATACTGGAGAGGAATCGCTGCAAGAGAGTAAGGCAGATTTCAGTTCGTTTAACGTGAAAGGAAGATTGTAGTCTTCCATGTTGTCTGACGAAAAGTTGCAGGGTGATTTTTCTTTAAGGGCTTTGTTTTTGACAAAACTGACTGATTTGTTAGAAGAGGAGGAATTCTTTTCAATGGTTGAAGCAAGCAAATTAGCAACTGCTTTCTTCTCTGTTATTAAAGAGTCCGAAAACTTGAGATGGTTCACAGTGGGACAGGTGTTCTTCCCTTTGATTTTCTTAATGATGTTCCACACTTTTTCTTGGAAGTTTTCGATGTCAGCCTGGAGCAGAAGCTTCTCCAGGACTGACGTTTACTGATTTTAAAAGTGTGTCTCGATTTGGCACGGAGTTTCTGATGGGCTCGAGCGTTGGGACCCGAAGGTCGTTGGTATACCCGACGCTGAGCCCGTTTTCGAACTTTGGAAATTTGTTGGCAGTCTGAATCAAACCAGGGTGTTTTTGGCATTTGGAGTTTGTCGGAAGACACTGGAATACAGGCTTTAGCACATTTGATCAGTGTTAGTCAGAGATTCTGCTGGGTCTGGACTCTGAAGAAAATCAGTGTCCTGGAATTCCTTAGAAACAGTGGTTGCAAATAGATCCCAGTTTGCTTTCTTTTAATTTAGATGTTGAGAGACAGAGATGTGTTCAGTTATTACGGGTTTTAAAAGGACAGGGAAATGGTCACTTCCGTGCAGATCGTCATGGACAGACCACTCATAGTCCAGGACCAGCGAGGGGGTCACAAATCGACAAATCTAAACACGAAAGTGAACCTGTGGAAGAGTGGAGGTAAGTTGCAGATCCGTCGTTCAGACAACACAAATCCAAATCCGAAAGGACATCCTCAATTAGCAGACCTCTGGATGACGTACTGACACTACCCAAAGAGGACTGTGACCGTTAAAGTCACCCAACAGCAAAAAAGGTCGAGGAAGTTCTCCTATCAGACTAACAAGGTCCTGACGACAAACCGGGACAGAAGGTGGAAGATAAAGGGAACAGATTGTCACAGTCTTGTGGAGAGTGACTCTCGCAGCTACAGCCTGAAGGGAGGTAGACAGAGCGACCGGACTATACAGCAGAGTTTTGTGTATGAGAAGGGCAACACCGCCGACAGTCCCAACGTGGATGGTTGTGCAGATTTTGAAAGAATATTAAAGCCAGAAAGAGTGAAGGTCTTCTGGCTTTGAATTTGAGTTTCCTGAAGAGCCACGACGGAAGGTTTTAGAGATTGACACAGAAGCTGCAGCTCCTCGAAGTTGGAATTTAGTCCACGGATATTCCAATGGAATATTGTACTATCCATGGTGCAGAGGGCGAAAAGGAGAGAGATCAGGTCATCTCCTCATCAACGTCCGCTTCCAATGGAGTGAATTTATTGCTTAGTTTCACTGGACTGTGTTGGTCTTCGGACCTGCTGGCAGACTTGCCCGCAGGTGACGAAGGCCTGGAGTTTGGAGATGGTGGAGGCCTGGGGTTTGGAGATGGTGGAGGTTTCTTTCTCATCTCCACCATCTCCACACTCAGTTGAACTCCCCTGCCTGCACGAGCACTGCTCAAGGAGGTCGAGGTGGGAGGGCTGGCTTTTTGATCTGCCCAGCAGCAGATAGAGTAGACTGCTGAGCAGTCTGGGGGATGGCAGATTTTTTGCCCCCACCAGGGGCACCTACTTTGGGTTGGGAGGTGGTGGACTTGCTTCCACCAAAGCTTATCTGTCTTCCTTGTCAAGTTTTGGAAAAAGTAAAATCAGTGGCAGGGTGTTCATTTACAAATAATACAACTTCTTGAGTAATGAATTTGAAAAGGAATATCTGGGAAAATTTTACCCAGTGTGTATGGTGAAGGTTATTAGATACAGTGTACATGTACAGCCTGAAACTCGCAAAAAATCTGTAATGTTACAACAATACAAGAATTGTTTTGTCTGGCTGCACAACTGGCTAAGTTCAGTGAAAACAAAACAAAACAAACCCTTTGCCTACATCGCAAGTCATTGGTGCTTGGTGGACAAACTTGTTAGTGGAGCACAAATCAGTGAGATCAACACAAGGGGAGGTTCACAAAACCATTCCCAGATATTTTAATCGATGTCTATGTTTTTCACTTTTTTAAAAAAATTGAAGGCAACTTCCCTATCCCTATTCTCCCATCAAGCTGTAAGCAATTCTTTATCGTGAATGATAGTTTGAATGTATGTCTTGAATCTGTCTTTACTATCTGTAGAGATTTGTTGATCAAGAGTACAATTTGACCTTCCATGCTTCTTTGGGTTACTTTGATTCATCTTCTATGGTCAACGCAACTGTCTTCTTGGTAGAAGGTGTGAAAGTGCTTGTAACTCTTAGCAGCATTCACTTCGGAAATTGATCTTTAGCTACTAGGCTGATCATTGCAATGGTACTTTTGTTGCATTCTAGACTGTTCGTTGTCCAATATTTGTTGCAACGTTTGTATAAGACCAAGACCCGTTGATACCAAGCCGGTTAGAGGAGTGGTCGTAATAAACAGTTAATGTAAACAGTGTAATAGGCCAGTCATCGTCAGGAACTGTGCCAGAGTTTCTGGTGGTTTTGTATGTTTATCTATGATGGAATAGGTAGACTGAAAACATGGATCACTTGTGCAGTCTACCAGAAAAAAAGAACATATAAAGTTTGTGCCTTGCTAATTTGTTCATGTAAACCATGCAGCATGCATGCATGCTGAGCGGTGAACAGACAGCTCAGGATGACTGATGTGTAACCTGTAGATGGGTAGTTGAAGCAGAGAGGAAGGACCAGTCAATGGCGCCATAGAGACAGTTAAGCTTGTGCGAGGACGCATGCCTCATAGTTTCTTTTTTCAAGACACATGTGTCTTAGGTGATAGTAAATTAAAGGCCATGGCTGGCCCATACTGAGGAACCATCAGACAAGCCATGCTGAAGAAAATGAAGGAGATAAAAAAATGATGAACATAATTATTCTTTGGATAAATACTAACAACATCATTACAAAGTGGGTTTTTTTCATTAAAAAAAAAAGGAAAATAAATATTCTTTAGATGAAGAATAAAATAATGATTGATATGTTTTTTTTTCTTTTTCTTCCAGTAACTTTTTTCCCCAAGATAGACTAAGGATGAAGACTTTTTGTTAAGAAAGGCACGGCACAGTTTGTGGTTTGCTTTCTAAGTTGACGACGAAAGGTTGCTGAGACTGGAAATTGGGAAAGAAATTCTTACAGGTTTGTGAGGACCTGAAATTTTGTGTGTTTGTGGGAACTGAATATTTTTGTGCGGCACTGTGAGTGCAAACTTCAGACAAAAACATTTTGTTTCTTTTAATCCACGAGGACCTATTGATGTATTCAATATGACATAAGTTCAATTGATTTTGTGAAACAAGGTAGAACGAATCTGTATGTAAATAGTGTAAAAGTTCAGTTATTTATTAAAAGGAGAAACTCTCTCTTGTTTTATCTGACTGGTTGTTTGTCAATGTTACATGAGCGAGAGTCTGACAGTCATGTTCATTCATGTCACATCAGGGGAGTCATAACAACAGGAATTTTGATATTGGAACTGAGAAACTCCAGTGAAATGCCACTAAATGCGGAGAGAATATGAAGTAAAAATACAGTATTATTGCTGTAATTTCCATTGTTAAACAATTCGTTTGACATTTTATGGTTGTACACTTACCCAGGCAACACCTCTGTGATCTCTTTCCGTCGAACAGGGAAACGGTCACTGCCAACTTCAAAAGGCTTATTGGAAGTTACAAAAGTCATGGGGTCAGTGTGGTGTCTCTGGTAATGGCTTGGGGCTGGTGTCTGGAACTGAGAATTCCACACAGAATACTAGACTTGTCTTTAAAGTGGTGTTTGAGAGTGAAAACAAAAGACTGTTGCACAGGACTGGACAAAGACTGTTAACAATTATATATTATGGTTAGTGTCAGAGTAAGAGAGAGAGGGGGGGGGGAGAAGAGGAGAGAGAGAGAGAGAGAGAGAGAGAGAGAGAGAGAGAGAGAGAGAGAGAGAGAGAGAGAGAGAGAGAATAGGCCTTGAGAGGCTGTGTGCCTCTTCATACTATGCATCACAAATATTTTGTTCATTGAGACAGTTTAGTCCAGTTTACTTCCATATCATCAAGGAGACACAATGTGTATGGATTAGTTCATACATGTGACATGACATCTGCATGCACCACAGAGCACAATTACAACAGCAAAATAAGCAAATAAGCTGATATGTATGTGAAAAAAGAAGAAGAAAGAAAGAAGAAACAGATAAATTATTAAATACGTAAAGAAGGATTTGGAAGAAGGGCTCATGGACAAGACTTAGCAGACAGCTGACCTATGACTCTTTCAACCTTTCTGAGTTCACAGCCTGGGCAACCACTTCTGACTGACCAGTTGGGGCTGATCTGCATGAACGAAAGGGTTCTTCATTTCAATTCTTATATCTCAAAATTTACTTTACTGACAAGCTAACATGACATGAAGTTATAGTAAACTAATTGTGTATGAACACATGAAATTTCACGTAAATTATGCACTTTTGTTTCAAAATGGGGTGACTGCAGGTGGAAATTGAAACAAAAGAGCAAAGACTGATTTACTGAGCCACTAAATGAAGAAAAAAACAATCAGAAAACAAACACAACATGTTAAAACCTACTCATCTTCTTCAGGAATGACAAACTTTCAAACAGTGGAAACAAAGAATGAACAAACAGTCACTTAGCTATTTGATCTGGGTGCAAAATGTGGCTTGGATGAAAAACTAAAATTACAGAATGGAATTGAAGAGAAGAGGGAAGAAGCTGAAAGTGACAGAATACAGATTATAATAATAATTATTATCATTATATCAATAATACTAATAATAATGGTATCAAACTAAAATAATAATAATAATGACAGTTGTAATAATAGTAATAATAAGTATGGTAATAGTAGAGGAAGAGAAGATTAATTAGAATAACACAACAGTTAAAGCGATAAAGATGATGATGATGATGATGATAGATGATGATGACATAGAAAATGGGGAAATATGGTAAGATAAAATCTAAGAAACATAAACTGTTGTACTAGTAATAATATTAAAACTAAGGATAATGATGATAATGATAGAGTTAATAATAATGGTAAAGAGAATGATGATACAGAAAACAGGAAAGATAGTAAGATGAAATCTAAGAAATATACAAATGCATGGAAATTTTGAAAAAGAATAAAGTGTGAATAGTGAAAGTAAGGACTTTGATACTACTACTACTACTATTGCTACTACTACAACTACAACTACTACTACTACTACTACAATGAGTAATTTGTTGAATTAGAATTGCGCTATAGAAATGCAATCCATTATTATTATTATTACTACTAGGATTACCATTAATAATAACTGTAACACTACTACCACTTTTAATGATAGTTATAAAATGAACAACAACAACAATATTGATAATAATAAGTGGATGAAAAGGAATGAATGGGTGAAAAGCGAAGGGTTGCTGCTGGGCAAAGAAAAAAAGGACAGACAGAAAGAAAGTTTTCGAAAGAAAGTGAGAAAATGGGAGAAAAGATCAGTAGTAAATAATAGATTGATAAAGACAATGAAGATTGTAAAGGAGGGAGAGAAGACAGAGTAGAGAGAATAGCAGCAGCATATACATGCTTCTATAGTTTTGTTTCCTGTTTACTGTTCTCTGCCCCATTCAAGATTTCTTTTCATATCAATCAAAGCAAGGTTATCTGTACATGGTCCTGTTATACTGTGTGTTCTGTGTGACAATTAAATGTTCAAAATCAAAAGGCTTCGCCAGTCTTGAATAAAGGTTAATTTGTGTTCACTCAATTCTTCAGCTGTTGTTGCTATGTGCCTTTCCACCAGTTGCGCCTTCTGCTCATGCATCGCAATCCCTGGCTTTTGTCAAGCAGCAGGCTGGAGATCTAAGACTTCCTTTGGCTGGTTCTATTTAAAGGATATGGCACAGGATACAGAAACTCTGGATTGGCTGGGGGTGTAGAGGTAGCGTACAAAGGAACCTACCTAGAGTGATTGTCTTTCATGTTCCTTTTTGGTCCTTACATGTGGAAAAAAAGAAGAAAAATAATCAATTTTAAAAAAGGTCCTGCTTTGCCACTTTTTGTCTGTGTGCAGGTAGCCACACATGTTTTTGTACCTAAACCACCTAACATATGAGTGCGGGGTGGTGCGCTCTCACTCTTGTGGTCCCAAGTGAAAGCAGAATTCTATGCTCAGCCACAAAATGTTTGAGCACATCATAGCATGCGCTTTCTTTGTGTCTTGGGTCAAAATCTCAAAGAGAAATAAGTAAGGAGAGAGAGAAGGAAGGAGAATCTTAGACTAACCACATACTGATTGAGTGCTTTGTGGCACACTCTCATTTTCACCTTTATGTCAACTTTGTTAGATTGTATCTCAGCATACTCTTTTGAAAGCCACTTTTAGCTGAGTGTCGTGGCTTACTCTCACATTATGAGTTTGATGCGTTCTCTAGTTGGAGTCTTTGGAACATAAGCTTTACTTGGATATTATTTTTTACCATTTTAAATTGTTTTGCGGTACACCTTTGCTTCCACTTTGTATTTGAGTGCCTTGCTTCAGAGCCTGTGTTGGCATCTGGAAGAGTATTTTTTAAACTTTTGGCCTGGAGTGTATGTGCTATACCACTATGTCAATGTATTTTGGGGTGTGCATTTAGGGCGATGCTCCTTTTGTGTGTTTGAATGCCACCTTTTTTTTTCTTAATGTTCGGTGGCATACTCCCTCATTGTGTATTATCAAATTGATTAGGCTCAGAGTTTGGCTTTACTTCCACTTGGGGACTTGTATTTTTCAGCCCTTTTTTATAGCTAGGTTCTTCAATCTCTCTTGTTCCAGTTGGTCTTTGGGGCCCATTCGACCTTACTGGCTCTGGTCTTCTCATTTTCCTGATCTTGGAGGACTTTTTTTTTTCAATTGGACTCTGCGTTTTGAGGCACTTGTGGACTGCGGGGGCAAGTCTTGATCATCCTGACCTGAGCTGAGACCTTTAGGGCCCTTTTTGGCCATTTGGTGTCATGCTCTTGGCAGAGTCACAGACAGCCCTATGCTTGTTGGTCCAAAATGTTGTTTGGATCTCAGGTGAGCTTGTTCCCACCATCCTTTTTGATATTCATGCATTTGTTTGGACAGGTAAGTATGAAGAACGGGAATTTAACAACTACAAGTAGTTTCATTGAAGGCTTAACTGTCTAAACACTACTACACCCCTCTCTCCACTCCCCACCCAACACAACTCCCCATCCCCTGCTTGACAGAAAAGGGGAAGAAACTGAACTCGTTCGATCAGACTGCAATGTTGTGAGTTCACGAGGAGCAATCACTCTTGCTGGCTTGGAGGTTGAGTAGAATTAGCTCCCCGTTCTCTATTCTTAATTGTCATGAAAATCCTTATGTGTGGATAATGTTGCTTAGAGCCCAGCCGACCGTAAAGGGCCATATCAGGGCTGTCACCACGTTAAATCCTTATGTGTGGCGATATTCCTCGCCAAGTGGGGGTGTCAGCCAGCAGACAGATCAAAAGACTCCTACAAATGCATCCAAATCTGGTGGCCAAAAAAAACACAAAAAGACAGTCTTGTATGTAGGTCACTCTTTTCACATCCACTCAAATCTTTTAAAAGGTGAAGGTCAGGTGAATGATTTATTCCAAGTGATGTACCACTCAGAATTAAAACATCGTATTTTAGAGTGTTGGGACTCATAAGGTGTCAGACATAAGCACTTTACAGCAGACTCCATGACAGTCTTGTTCAGAGATGTCCTACCTGATGTGATTTTTGAGTCTCTGAAAGACATCCACATTTTTCATGTGATCCAAGACTTTATGGAAGAAATATTTTGATGAAATTCCGTCATGTTTTCAGTAAATCTGTTTTAAGGAAGTCATGTCTGTATGTGGCGATGTTGCTTTTTTTCTTTTAAAAAATAATCATTTTTGAGTGTTGACTTCAACGGGGTGACAGCCTTGATATGGCCTTTTGTGATCAGCTGAGCTGTTATAAGCAACCATTCCTCCCTTATCTCTGTCAGGCACAAGAGTATATCAACCATTCCTCCCTTATCTCTGTCAGGCACAAGACTATATGAGTAAGCTTGGAACATCTTTTTTTGTGGGGAGTGAGGCAGGGGGTTGTGACAGGGCAGAGAGAGGGGGAGGAGTAATAACTCGTTGTTGAGTGTTTTGCATCTTCATTTGTATTAGGCACATTGGTGCTGTAAACATCATGTATTTAGAGGTTTTTTTTTTTTTTGCTGTCCCAACCTCTGCGCCACCTCAGAGGCAGTGCACCCACACCGCACATTCCGACACCCCGTCCACAGCCATAGCCCGGCCAGCCCCGCCGCAGCCCCAGCACCAGCAATCCACAGGGAGCAGTCAGTGTCAAGTCGTCAAGAGGCAACCCACCGGAGGAGACACTGCACTGCTGCTGAGTCACTTTGGTGGTGTTCAGTGGCGCCTGTTCTGATCTAACATACGCAGGACACCACCTACTAAGCCCCTACTGATGACAATAATTGCTTAGTCGCGGAGCTGGCGTGAGTGAGCTCTCCCTCCGGAGGGCGCCACCACGTCCGTCCAACGACAGCCCCCATGGACTCGCCGATACCGGTGACCCCGATGGAAGCAAACCAAGGCCACAGATGTGGAGAGGACATCGAAATTGAGGTCACCATGAGAGCAGGGCATGAAGGGCCACAGAATTTGAGACTTTTTTTTTTAATGCTGATCAATGGGAATGAGGATGATTAAGATGATGCTACAGATTTCCATTTCGGCCTGAGACTACATGACAGGGCTGTACTCTACGCTTCCTTTCATAATATATCCTGGTGTCAACCAGGCCCGAGAGATACAGGCACCTGCAGTGTTGGTCATGAAATTTGAGCAACACTCTCAGAAACGCATCCATTAAGTGGATGAAACTCAACTGTGTGGTCCCAGTCTTCCCAACTGAGTTTGCAGCAAACTCAACTCTGGGTAGGAGCCGGTCGGGGCAGAAAAAACCCACATGACTCTGATGGGATTCGAACCCACGACCTCCCAGCCGGGAGTCCACAACGCTAACCACTTCGCCACGGCGGCTGGTATGTATTTAGAGTTATAGGTACATAAATGTCTCATCACAGGAGCAAGAGTTACCCTTCTTGTTTATTATTTTCTATTATTTTCTTTTTACTGTTCACTACTTCAGTTAAGATTTTCCGAAACAAAATGACAATAAAGTATAATTTCACTTAGATAGAGGCTATTTTGATCAAAGAACACAAAGATATCAGCGGCCATGCCTGTACTGATCATGTTAAGAACAGGGATCAGGATACATGAATGTAAACCGGGGAAATAAACCTCACACACACATGTACAAAGATACACATGCATGCGCGCGCGCGCGCGCACACACACACACACACACACACACACCACACACACCACACACACACACACATGTACAAACACACTATATGTCGTCACCCAGAATGGTTAGTAAACAGATTTCATGGTTCCCAGAAAACTGTTATGATTACTCACTTTCATCGGTCTGGCAAGTCGTGGCCCTGTTCGAGCACCCAGTGTGTAACCTTTGTTGCTTTCCACATGGGTATCAACTTCGTAAATGAAGTTGGTTTTCTGCATATCACACACACACACACACACACAAACACATATTAAAACCATACATTTGCACATCATACTCATAAATACAAGCAGATATCCACACAAAGATTACTCTCTCACACACAGGTTAAAGCCTTTATGAGTTTCATATGGTGCATGCATATGCACATGTGTGCAACTTTTTTTTTTAACAACATACTTTGATTTTTGAGAATTAAATGCAGAATGGTTTAAAATGTTATTCATTACGGATAGATGAAATACATGCATGTCTCTCTAATACACACACACAGAGACACACACACACACACACACACACACACACACACACACACACACACACACACACACACACACACACACAGTTTTGTAAGTTGTCATGATTTCCATACAAAAGCAGGAGTAAATAATCAGCACACCTCTTCATTGTTGTAGCAGCCAGGGCCCCTGTGTGGAGCTCCTCTGAGGGGAACAATTTCATTTCCAAAACGAGTGTTCGGCATCTTGACTGGAAACATTTCCCTCTCCATGGATGACATAAAAGCCAATCCTGATTTTGGTTTTTCCACTGCCGTCCAAACAGTGAAAAAGAAAATGTATGAGGTGAGATTAAGTAAATAGTATGAAAGAGTTAAAGAAAACCAATCTCATAGATCACTTCACATACTTTTTGTGACATGAAATTTTTTGTAACATGGGGACACAATGCAACAACCCAGTGCAATACTCTCATAGTATATACAACAATAATGCAACACAAAGCGATGCAATACAATTTGGGGATTACAAAGCCATCATTAATTAAAGAGTAGCACACCCTCAACAATTCTAAAATGTTCATGATTCAGTCAGTAGAATCTCAGAACTATATCGTCTGGCAAGTAGGCCGGCTAATTTTGAACAGTGTAGCCATGTATTTCCTAGAATATTTTGTCTTCCACTTAGGTTGCTTTGATTTCATGCAGTTTCTTTGTCAATAAATAAATAAAATGAATTATTTTTCGTTGTATAACAGGATCTCCATGGTATGTGAAATAAATGTTGTGATGTCAAGAAGGTAACTCACATCAGCTGAACAAGATGCATCCACAAGTGCTCTGGATGGTGTCAGCAGTGATAAAATACATTTTTCCCTCCAAGTGAACAATCTTGAGATTATATCTCATAAGGCATGTCTGAAGTGTAGAACACAGAGCAGTTTTTTGTGTTCATAGCGCCAAGGAGTGGGACTCGATTATATCTCATAAGGCATGTCTGAAGTGTAGAACACAGAGCAGTTTTTTGTGTTCATAGCGCCAAGGAGTGGGACTCGATTATATCTCATAAGGCATGTCTGAAGTGTAGAACACAGAGCAGTTTTTTTGTGTTCATAGCGCCAAGGAGTGGGACTCGATTATATCTCATAAGGCATGTCTGAAGTGTAGAACACAGAGCAGTTTTTTGTGTTCATAGCGCCAAGGAGTGGGACTCGATTATATCTCATAAGGCATGTCTGAAGTGTAGAACACAGAGCAGTTTTTTGTGTTCATAGCGCCAAGGAGTGGGACTCGATTATATCTCATAAGGCATGTCTGAAGTGTAGAACACAGAGCAGTTTTTTGTGTTCATAGCGCCAAGGAGTGGGACTCGATTATATCTCATAAGGCATGTCTGAAGTGTAGAACACAGAGCAGTTTTTTGTGTTCATAGCGCCAAGGAGTGGGACTCGATTATATCTCATAAGGCATGTCTGAAGTGTAGAACACAGAGCAGTTTTTTGTGTTCATAGCGCCAAGGAGTGGGACTCGAGGCGTATGATATGGTTCCACTGTGAACGTTCAAAGTAAAATCAAAAACATAACTGCTGACTGTTTTTGTTTTTTGTGTGTTTTTTTGACAAGTGCTGATTGCTGTCTGTGTCTCCTTGTTGAAAATGATTAGATCATCATCTGCAGATCTCAAATGCAGTAAACAAATGTGCTGACCTGCTTGTCTGGCTCTTGATACTGGTTCTGTATCATTCAAATTGTTGTAACCATTTTGCTAAACTCTCTGCTGTGTCAAAAAACTTTTTTGAAACAGAAGATGCAAGCATCAAACTGGGTCAAGAGAGAATTTACTTAAGACTTTTCCATGGGTTGTGAACCTAAAACTGTTAATACTGTATAGTATGATTCGATTGATGGAACAGAGAAAGAACAGGCCTTTTAATACAATCAAATCATTGTATGTAAGTCCTGAAGTGCGCATGTTGGCTAGCAACATTAGATGAGTTCAGCATGGGCTGTAAATTAGATGTTTGCTGTGTTTGTCATAATTAGGGTATCTGTGCAGTGCTGTGCTGGCTACCTGGACAATAAAACGTTGGTTGATAAACAGTGCTATGAACTGTCATGAAGAAGATCTATTATATATACTGAGAGTAAAACTTAATGAGAAAAAACATCAGAAAAACAGTAACTACATGCACACACCCATGCGCGCACACACGCACACGCACACACACACACACACACACACACACAGAGTTTTGCTCAGTGTCATAATTTT
Source organism: Conus ventricosus (assembly GCA_018398815.1). NCBI lineage: Eukaryota > Metazoa > Mollusca > Gastropoda > Neogastropoda > Conidae > Conus > Conus ventricosus. The sequence continues at coordinate 29,277,519 of CM031614.1, read as the reverse complement.
GTGAATGGACAGCTGTAGAGTCCAAGTTCAGAAGACCCTTTTACGATTTGCACTCTCACAAGAAGCCATTCTGTCTATATAGCGCCTTTCAATGACAACAACACAACACAATGGGACTTTACTCATGGAATTACAGTGAAAAACCACTTGATTCAAAAACTGGATAATTTCAGTTACCAGATAATTTCAAGTTTCTCTGATGTTCCGACCAAAGTCACTCTTTGTTTCTGTTACAAAAGACCAGATAATTTCAACTGGTGTAATCTTAAGGACAATTCTTGCCCCTAATGACACAGGATTCGCTTAATTTCCAGCTGATTACATAACTTTTAAATCAATGCACTTTAAATGGAACATTCGTTTTCAGTAGATCTGAAGATCAGCTGATTTCAGTTAATTTCCACTTCACATCAGTTTTTACACCTGGTCTTGACTCGCTTTTTAAACTGTTTTTGTTTTAAACTGGTGTTTGTGCTTAGATCTGTTACATATGTGTGTGTGGCATTAATGTGTGTGTGTGTGTGTTGTGTGTTTGTGTGTGTGTGTTGTGTGTGTGTGTGTGTGTGTGTGTGTGTGGCTGCGTGTGTGCGTGGCTGCGTGCATGCATGCATGCATGTGGTGTGTGTGTGTGTGTGTGTGTGTGTGGTGTGTGTGTGTGGGGTGTGTGTGTGTGTGTGTGTGTGGTTTTGTGTGGTGTGTGTGTGGTGTGTGGTGAGGGAGAGAGAGAGAGAGAGGAGAGAGAGAGAAAAAGAGAGTGAAATTGAGAGAGAGAGGAAAGGGGGGGGGGGGGGGCTGAATAACAATTAGTCATGTATAACTTATTTAGGGAAGAAATTCTCAAATAATCTTTAGTTGTCCTGGGCACACAAGCAAATATGAAAATCTACTTGTCTCCCATGTTTCTGTCCTGCTTGTAAAAGACACTGAATAAAACAACTAAGCTTGCCAGCAGTACAGTTACAACTTTGATACCATTCATTTTAACTAAAAAAGATGAACAACCTACTAGAAATGCTGACGTTACCAGACTCCACAGCATACATTCAGAACACCACTGGCAGTGCAATGGTAAAGTGCAGTGCAGTGGAGTGCAGTGCAACGTTTATTGTAGATCAGCCAGTCGTGATTTTTTTCTTACATGATTTTTTAAACACTCTTTTCCTTGTCAGTCTTGAATATCTTTATTTTTTTCTTTTCCTGATCTTTTTCCTCAGTTGATGTCTCCAGGTATTTTTTTCAGCTAGAGGTTCTTTTACTCCAGAGCTGGAGACCAAATTTGAACGGGGACATTTTGCTAGCCGCTCTAAACTAGGCCTTTGTGATGAAATATTCAAGGTCAAGGTCAATTGAAATGCTCCAGTGATGGCATTTCTGCACACAGATGATGTGTGCCAGAGAGTGAGAATTAAAGGGATTATGTCAAATGTTTTCGCCCTGATCATACATACTGCTTGCATGCTGCTTGCAAATTATAGGAATAAAATTGTATGTATCATACATCACACCTTGTCTGGAGGAGGGAAGAACAATCGGTCTGCACTCATGCTGGCTGCTCAGCCAAGTGATTTTCAGTTTGGTCTGAGACTGTTATTGACAGTCTATACTCAAAGTGTACTTTCATAATGTATCCAGCATCAACCAGGCCCAAGAGACACAGGCAGCTGCAGTGTTGGTCAGGAGATTTGAGAAACACATATCCTTCTGGTGGATGAAACTTGACTATGTGGTCCCAGTCTTCCCAACTGACCCCATAAGAAATGACTCTGGGCAGGAGCTGGTTGGGGCAAAAAAATCCCACAAATAAATGGGTATGATGGCATTTGGACACAGGACCTCCAAGCATTTGGCACTAAGCACTTCACAAGGAGGTTGGTAATTTATGTTTGTATTTGAGTCAATTGGTTTAATGTTGGACCAACTCAAAGATTCTGTGTATGCATCTACACAGACATACACACACACACACACACACACGCATACACATGAAGCACATGCATGCACACACACATACGCATGAACAGAAGTGCACATGCACATGCATACACACACAGATGCATGCATCCACACATAAATGCACATGTGTATGCACACACACAAACATGCATCTATTCTTAGAAAGTGAACATGCTGCTCTAAGTCTTCACTGAAATAACGGTCTACTATTAGACAATCATTGCAAGTGCATAGTACATGTATCATATTTTTGCCAACTAGTCATCATTCATCTTTAGACAACCAAAGTAGGTCTGACAAGTCAATAAGCCCTGTTACCTTGTGAGGTAAACCAACAAATTGTTATACAGAGGTGTGTGTGTGTGTGTGTGTGTCTTCTTCTTCTTCTTCCTAAAATACTGGTTCACTCAAAAACGAGTAGGTCACCAGCGCGCATGTTAAAAGTAAAATAAAATAACATAAAACAGTGCGACTCAGACTGTTGGCCCCTGGAGCAAATTTAGCAACAAGGGGTCACACTTGATATTCAAGAAGATAAAAGCAATGGCCAAATTCAGGCCCAGGTAATAGTAAAATATCAGGGAAGTAAAAATAAAACATCGTCAATATGCAGATCTCAAACTGTCGAATCAATTTGTTTTTTGAATGAGATTGCATTTGTGGCAATCTTGATGGCACCCGGCAGTGAGTTCCACAGCCGTACAGAACTGGGATAAAAAGAATGTAAGTGGCTGTCAATATTTGATGCAGGTATGGTATAACACTGACCGCCACTCCTGGTGCTACTTTTATTCAATACTAGTTGTTCCATTGGAATATCAATTACTTTAGCTCTGCCTTTGAAAAAGGTGTTAAGTTTAATAAAAGCTCTTCTCTCTTCTAAGGGTTTCCATTCTAATTTCCTCATGTTCTTCCTAGTATTCCCCTTTTCTCTGATGTGGTTCCCTGTTACGAACCGTGCTGCTCTCTTCTGAATCTTTTCAAGGTTATCAATGTCCTTTAGATGGTAAGGATCCCAAACTGTGCAACCATATTCCAGTACTGGTCTAACCAGTGTTTTGTAGCAGTCGTCTTTAACCTTTTGGGGGCAGTCATTGATATTCCTGTGTAAGAAAGCTAAGATGTTATTTGCTTTCTTACATACTAAATTGTAATGTTCTTTCCATTTGAGACGACTATCTATAATCACGCCTAAATATTTTGCAGCATTAGTTTCTTTAAGAATAGTATTATGGATAGAATAATCTGATCTAATTAGTGAGCGTTTGTTACATATACGCAACACTTGGCACTTTTGAGGATTGAAATTCCATTTTCCAAGTTCTTTCCCACTCTTGTAAAGCGTTTAGATCTTCTTGTAGAATGCGTGTATCATTCTTGCTTCTGATTGTTCTATATACTAAACTGTCATCTGCAAAAAGCCTTATAGTAGTTCCAGGAGAGAAATTTCTACTTATGTCATTTATATAAATTAAGAAAAACAAGGGCCCAGAACAGTTCCCTGTGGTACACCTGACAAGACTGGTTTACAATGGGATGACGACCCTTCCACAACAACTTTCTGCGTTCTCCCAACGAGGAATGATCTAGCCCATTTTAGCAAAGAACCGCCAATGCCAATGTGTTCTAATTTAAGCAGCAGGCCCTCATGGTCAACCTTATCAAAGGCTTTAGAAAAATCTAATAAAATTGCATCTATTTGCTGTCTGTTGTTAAGACAGTTACTAAAATCATTGAGAGTTGTTATAAGTTGAGTCTCACAACTCCTTCGCTGTCTAAAACCATGCTGGGCGTTATTTAAGAAATCATATTTGTCAAAATGGTCCATTATGCTACTATATATTATGATGCATGATGCATGGGTAAACCATTGACTTCCGGGAATTGGCCGGAGGACGTCCGGGAAAGACCCGGGGGACACTGGGAAAGACCAGAACCAAGGGCTCTGTGGGCTGGCTCCCACTTTGCCTTAAACATGTGGCTACTAAGAATAAAAGGAAAAGATGCTCCAGGATTCACCGAAAGGGGGAGAGAATGATGAATCCATCGGTGCTCAACCAATCACGACTGCAATCCAAACGGACTATGAACATGGACCAAATGGAATATCCATGTGTCTGTGGAAGCGTTTCGCTACCACCCTGGCATGAAGATCACAGGACAAAGATGGATGTGTGAAGACTCATCTGAATGAGCAGCAGCGCACTGATCAGCATAAGAGTCGGAAGACCAAGGCCAGATTTAAACCACGTGCCAAGGACATCACGCTGTTGGTTCG
>CM031614.1:29270113-29273188 GCA_018398815.1 Conus ventricosus | reverse complement strand
TAGCCATTTTAAACATGCCGACAAACAACACAGCCTTCTTGTTCAATAGTCAAGCAACAATGGCGACCCCAGTCGTGTCACGCGACAGCCTCGATTCGGTGTGTCGACGTGGCAATCATTTTCTGATGCAATGGGTTGCAACCCGGCCGAGTGTGCTTCGTTTACACAGCTCAGGCTAGGTGCAAACTGCCGCGAGCCGTAAATTAAGTGATCAGGTTTCAGCCCCGTGTACAAGTTTGTAGGTGGAAATTAGTCAGAAGAAGTGTGCGGATTTTATGTCATTTAATTGAGAGAGAGAAGAGGTGTGTGTGTGTGTGTGTGTGTCTGTCTGCCCGCCTCTCTGTCTGTCTGTCTGTCTCTCTCTCTGTCTCTCTCTTCTCTGTCTGTCTGTCTGTCTGCCGGTGATTCTCTCTCTCTCTCTCTCTCTCTCTTCCGCCACAGGAAAAGGCGCTTTTAGGCCACTTTCGCCCAAAAACTCGGTGGTGAAGCAAGTGGGGTTGAACAGACATTTATCTGTTCTCTATTGTTCATAGATGATCTGTGCATGCACACGGACACACTTAAACAAGAAAATGATGTTTTGAATGCTGTACCGAGAAATTGCATTTTAGAAACGCTCATCGACTTCGTGCAATCAGTCATGTGCATTGTCTCTCAAGTACATAGTAACGATTTGTAACCGTAAAATGTCACATTTCTGTTTTGAATCAACGGAACTTGTATTCTTTGTGAACCTTTGGATCTCCCCATAAAAAGTAGCCGTAATCGCTTTTAATCTGTATAAAGCAATGGTATAATACTGGAAGTGAATACATGACCTCTTACACTCTGTAAACTCTGATAAAGGTTATGTGATTCCATTAGCAGCAAGTACCTACCTACCAATTGTGGCCTTTTTTTCCAATATATTTGGCCCACATGGTAATAAAACGTCATTTTTTGTTTGTTTATATAAATGTTTGTTTTGCAAATCAGGTCATGAGATGCCTTCTCATGCCTGGAATGGCCAACCTGTATTTGTTAAATACTTTTCTTTACCTAAAGTGAGGGTGGGGCGGGTAGTTTAGGCCAGAAACACGTCGACAACACCAGGAAAACATCTTTTATAGACTATTGCTCTGGTTGCGCGCACGAAGGCGTACAACTTCCTGTTATCATACATGTTTATTTTCTCTCTCTCTCTCTCTCTCTCTCTCTCTCTCTCTCTCTCTCTCTCTCTCTCTCTCTCTCTCTCTCTCTCTCTCTCACATTCAAACAAAAACATTAAGAGAAGATAAAGCCATTTTAGGGAGGTAATCAAAGGAAAGTCCACGAGATGCGCCGAAAACCGTTCAAACATTCATCACCCATGCCCATCCCTTGTCACTGTCTGTCTGTGACTGAACGAGCAGTGGAAAGCTTGGCAGTTTTTTCACGTTTGTCAGAATGACTGGGGGAATCCCTCTCTGTTGAACGTGGTCGTTTCGGAGTTTGCGATCGAGAACGTATAGCAAAATCCAGTTTAAACTGACGTGTCAAAACCGCTCTTTTCCCTTATCCACATCTTTTCCCTCTTGGATGGTCTACCACTCCTCTTCTTTTTTCTCTGTTCCCCATGACGGCCAGAATTGACGTCTGACTAACAGTCCTCCACCACATCAGTCTTTCCTTCTTTCTCACTCTTTTTTCTGACCTGTCCCTTTCTCGTTGTCAGTCGCATCACAGTCAGTGTCATTGTCAGAAAGGGGTGAGTCAGTGTCAGATGTGTGTCCAAACCTTGTAACCGGTGGCAGAGGGTCCCAAACGGACATCACTGTCGGTTCCTCACTCGCTTTCTGAATCTCACAGACGGGATCCCCTTGCCGATGACCGGGTAGGCGACAGGCTCTGCAGGTAACCACAGTTTCCTGACACTCCGTGGCCCAGTGACCCAGTTTCAGGCAACGATTACACTTTGTTACCCTAGTATCTCTTTTGGGCTGTTCCTTGTGATACAGGCTAGCCATAAATCCTGCAACCTTCACATATCTATCAAGTGGTTTGTCTGGGATATCTATGAAAATAAATCGCCTTCCAGTGTAGAATCGCGTCAATTTTCCGTCTCTGTTCCTCATTTTCTCCAGAAACAAGGGAGAGCGTAAGACAGCTCCCAGCCTGAAAAGAGCTGACTCGATGTCCGCCCCGTCGCAAGAGAGGGATATTAGAAATCCACACCTTTGTTGCAGAATGTTCAGTGTCGTCCTGTCCTCTGAGTACGAAAGGATTTTTGTCATACAAACGAAGCACAACAGCACCAAGTGACAAACCCTCAATTAGCAACTTGCTGTGTGCAGCCCTCGTCGATGGTAAAGTCTCCACAGTCCCCAAATTTCTTGAGCACCCACCATACTTTCTCTACCACAAATGTCAAGCGCTTGAAAAGATCGCTCGTGTTCATTTTCAAAAGAGAGTGGTAAGTCTCTCTTCAACAAGAACACGGGTTCAACGTGAGAGTCCGCCATTTTGAAAATACAAGATTCTATGTTGAAAAAGAAAATAAATAAAAATACCACAAATATAGCGAAAATCAGTCCAGCCAAGACACACAGAAATTCAACAAACCTTTATCACCTAAAACTATCACACAGAAAAACATCCAATAGAAGCATCGCAGAAAAAAGCTGAACGGTAGCACACGAAGAAAAAAGCGGCTGTCGACTTCGAAGCCTCGCTCTCGAATCACTCGTATCACTCTAATTAGCAGTCAAACAGTCAAATTGGGCCAAAATGACCACTTGTCAATGACACTGACCACTGGTCAACCACATCGTAAATTGTTAACATGAACGCGTACACTAAATAACAGTCAATAGTATAAATACCCAATATGATATGACATTGGGTCATGCCCACTGGTCAGTGACGCTGACCACTGGTCAGCAACGTCCAATTATGTTCACATGAAGTCGTTCTACACTAATTAGCAGCCAAACTGTGAAATGAGGCCAAAATGACCATCGGTCAAGGCACTGACCACTGGTCAGTAACGTCATAAATTGTTCGCATGAACTCGTTCTTCACTAACTGGCAGTCAAACAGTGAAATTAGGCAAAAATT
>CM031614.1:29260113-29262613 GCA_018398815.1 Conus ventricosus | reverse complement strand
TGTTGTCCTCAGATCAATATCGACTATCAGCTAGGCAGCGCAAAGCGTCCCCACAGGCGGAAGCGCAACACCCCACCCCATCCCCTTCTCCCTCCTCAGTGACGTCACTTCCCTTTCTTGCAAAAGAAAAAAAAAAGAAAGAAAAAAGAAAAAATAGTCAGTATACCCGTGTATTGGAAAATGTAGATATTTCAGTGGATGCAATAAAAAAGAAACTTCAATCTTTAAACCCTAATAAGGCATGTGGTCCGGATGCCATCCCATCGAGAATACTAAAAGAGCTAAACGAGGAAATGGCCTTCCCACTTTACATACTCTTTTCTAAATCTGTTAAAGAAATGATAGTACCTTCAGATTGGAAAACAGCTACAGTCATTCCAGTATTCAAAAAAGGTACAAGAACAGATCCAGGAAATTATAGACCAGTGAGTTTAACATGCATTATATATGCAAAATTTTAGAATCATTTATTAGAGAGGCTATTATTAAACATATGACAGAAAATAAATTATATGCTGAGTGTCAGCATGGATTTCGTGCAAAAAGATCTTGTGTGACTCAACTTTTAGAAGTGATGGAAGACTTCACAAAGGAGATAGATAAAGGAGAGAATATAGATGTTTTGTATTTAGACTTTAGAAAAGCATTCCATTCAGTACCACATGAAAGACTTTTAAAGAAATTAGAGTCTTATGGAATAATAGGAAATATACTTGGTTGGGTCAGAGACTTTTTATCAAAAAGAACTCAGAAGGTAAGGATTGGTAGCTCCTTCTTCATAGTGCTGATGTTATTAGTGGGATACCACAAGGTAGTATTTTGGGACCAATATTATTTACGGTGTTTATAAATGATCTCCCTGTAGAATTAAAGAGTACATGTAAAGTCTTTGCAGATGACACAAAACTGTATAACTCTCCAAAATTGCATAAGGAATTACAAAAGGATATTGAAACATTAGTACAGTGGTCTGATACTTGGAACCTATATTTTAATGCAGAAAAATGTAAAGTACTTCATATTGGTAAAACAAACCCACAAAAGGAGTATATAATGAAAATTGGGGGCAAGGAAATAAAAGTATCTAAATGTGAAGAAGAGAAAGACCTAGGTGTGACTTTTGACAAAAACTTACTATTTGACAATCATTCTTGTAAATAGTACTAATAAAGCTAACAGAATGATTGGAATAATAAAAAGAACCTTTACATTTATGGAAAAGGACACTTTTTTGCAATTATATAAGACACTAGTTAGACCTGTTCTTGAATATGGCAACACTGTATGGTATCCAATGCTAAAGAGACAATCAGAAGCTCTAGAACAGGTACAAAGAAGAGCAACCAAAATGATTCATAATATAAAAGATTTCTCATATCAGGAAAGATTAAAATATCTGCAACTTCCAACACTTAAGGCAAGAAGAATAAGAGGTGACTTGATTCAAGCATACAAGATATTTAATGAAATTGATGATGTTGATAAAGCATGCTTTTTTTGTACTCCGCAGAAGAATGTTACAAGGAACAGTGAAGATAAGATATTTAAACAATATTCTAGAACGAATTTAAGAAAATTTACTTTTACTAATAGAGTAATCAACTTTTGGAATAAACTAACACTTAACATCAAACGTGCACCTAGTATTAATGTTTTTAAGAACCTCATAGATAAACATGAATTATTAACAAAAATTAGATATGATTTTGATGGATAATAAGTCTGAGCTAGCCTATGACTGGACCAACGGTTATGAAAAAAAAAGGATATATACATACAGAAGGGGCGTAAAAAGCCTAAATAGGCTAAGTTGTATTGATACAACGCCCCTGATCCTGATCCTGATCCTGATCCTAGACATACACACGATACGAACATTTTCTGAATAAGGCGAAGGCACCCTCGAAGAGCGTCAACAGCACAGAGCATTCAGACAACTGGCTGTATCCGACCAAAGATAGTTCGCCAAGGCGTACAGTCTTTGATCCGACCGACTCGTAATCTGGGGGTTGCTTGTTCGAATCTCCGCCGGGCCGTTTCGGTACAGGGGGATTTTTCCTTCGGGAGTTAACATTGGTTCTGACTCCACTTCCCATACAGTCCTTCGAATGAGACAATAAACCGAGGTTCCGTGTATGAACGCACGTATAACATCTTGCACACACGTAAAATCCCATCACCAACTTTTGGAAGAGAAGGCCGGTTTGGCAGTTGGCATGGATGACACGTTATGTATAGTAGTAGTAGTAGTAGTGTAGGGATGTAATCAATACATAGGCCGTTAAGCCTTTCAATGTCCCACGTGTATTTTACTTTTATGACAGGGTTGAAAATGCATGCAATATAAATTCAAATTATAGCATGCACCTTTCCGAAGCTGGAGTATGGCTGCCGTAATGCTGGATAAAGAAAAGCGGTCATACACACGCAAGTGTCAGAATAATCAACATGATTGTGGATACTCTACGAAACTGTCTTAACAACAACAGCAAATAGATGC
>CM031614.1:29248975-29254955 GCA_018398815.1 Conus ventricosus | reverse complement strand
TACTCTCATCTCCTCCTTATCTCTCTCTCTCTCTCTCTCTCCCTCTCTCTCTCTGCGCGCGCCATCTCGTTGGCCCGTATACAAAATGCTTATTTCTTTCTCTCTCTCTCTCTCTCTCTCTCTCTCTCTGTGTGTGAAGACTTTCATATTGTCGGACATTGAGGTTCCTCGCCAAGCTGCCGGAAGCGCCTTCCGACAAGTATGGCGTACAAGTACTAGGCCTAACCTACTTCTTCCTTCTCAAGAAAACCAAGAACTTCTAACAAAATTCTTCATTTAGCCAAAAGCAAGTCTTTGACTGTAAAAAAATTAACTTCAAAATACACATCATCTGTTTCCATGTAAAACTAAAGTAATCAATGAAAATTATTGTAATCAACATGCAATTTAATTATGAAAACTAAGAAATTTATTTAAATTGTAAATAATTATCCTTCTTACTCACTGAATTTTTGTAACCATCTCTTTCTTAGAGAAAAACAAACAAACAAACAAACAAAACCCGAAAGAAACCCATCCTGAATATTTGACGCGGATTCAATAGTTTGTTGAATACGCTAAGTATAGGTAATACAGTAATAAGCCAATTTGAATGTAGAAGATGAGATCCACAAAACTGACTTTTCAAAACCTAAAAATGCAAAATGTAAAATGAACGAATCAAAACAAGTGCCAATGTTGTAGACTGAACTCATGGAAGAAAATAGAGAGAGAAAAAAATCATACATCTTAGCAATGAAATCAGTAGTACTGTCAAATTAGATAGCTACAGAGTGTCTACAACTTTTGACTAGTTAAAATATTTAGGCCTATCTACAGACAGAATCTTCTGTAAAATAAAAATAAAAATCGGATGTTATGGATTTAAAAGTATCTGACAAGTATCGCGTACAAATAATAATCTACATCTTCCTTCTCAAGAAAACGAAATGGAACTTTTAACAAAATTCTTCATTTGGCCAAAAGCAAGTCTTTGACTGCAAAGAAATTCATTCTCTACAATGCTATGGATTTAATTGAGGCCAATGTCAAAGGTTGCAACACGTTGCTAGAGTTCACGTATATCTTTGGTTAGTCTCACGTCTCTGCCGGAGCGGGCAACGACTGGTGGAGGTATGTCCGGAGGCTGGTCAGCTGCCATCTTGGACTGTATAGGTGATGGGCCAGCCCTGTCAGGGCCGTCAGTTGCAGTGAATAGTTGTTGCCGTGGGGAAGGAAGACCCACCCGGGAGCGCTGACCGTTTGGAAAGGTAGGGGTATGAGGGGGTGAAGGTGGGGAAGCAGTGTGGGAATGGAGACAGCTGGTGACGGTTGAGCTGCTGTCTGGCCGTGGTGGGTCGTGTCTGGCTTGCTTCTCTCCGTGGATTTGTTGGTCCGGCCCCATAGGTGGGAGGTGGCAGCTCGACTGTAGGTTGTGAGGATGCGGCTCGCTGACTGGAATCAGATACCGTCGGTTGCGATCATAGTCAGTTTTGTTTGAGGTAACCATGTATGACCTGGGAGCATCACGGAGTGCTTTGACGAAGCGTTGGAAGCCTTTGTCTGTCTGGATTCTAAATGACTTCACCAGGTTGCAGTGGTCTCAAGTCCCTCGCAGATTTGTCAGGGGATTTCTTTTGTTGCTGACGTGCCTTCCGGAGTTTCAGAGACACTTTTGCTGTGTTCAGGGGCTTGGGTTTGAGCAGTTTTGTCGAGGTTGGAAGCGTTGTGCGGGTCCTTCTGGACAGTAAGCGCTGGGCAGGGAGCCCATGCCATCCCTGGGTGTGTTTCGTAAGTTGAGAAGGCCGAACATGACGTCGGAGTGATCTGCCCTGCTCTTCTCCAGAAGCTGCTTTGCTTGCCTGACCGCATTTTCATCCAGCCCGTTAGACCGAGAGTAGTGTGGACTGCTCGTGAGATGGGTAAAGTTCCACTGTTGGTGAAAAGTTCGAACTCTTTGCTGGTAAACTGCGTACCATTGTCAGTCATGGGTTTTTCTGGAATGCCATGGGTAGCGAACAGTCTCTTCATCTTGATGATGACTAAACTTGACGACATGTTGGGGAGCAGTTCAAATTCAAACCAACCAGAGAGTCAGTCCACCATTACCAGATACTGACAGTTGTCCCACTCAAAAATGTCTGCAGAGAGGTTATTCAGAGGAAGTTCGGGGACTGGGTGATTCACAAGCGGTTGCTTGTGCTGGTGATTCTTGAGGCTGTTGCATGCAGAACACCGAGAGACTGCACTCTGCGCATCTGCGGCCAGAAGACTACATCGCTGCTCAGTTTCTTTGTGCGCTCTGGACCCATGTGGCCTTTGTGAAGGATGGTGATGTAGACTAACTGTAGAGACTTGGGGACAACTGCTCTTTGTCCTTTGAGTATGATCCGGTTTTTTTTCGATCACCACTCATCTCGGAATGGAAAGAAAGGCTTGATTCATCTGGCACGTCACGCGCATGGTCAGACCATCCCTTCCTGATGACGTTGACGAGTTTTTGCAAGGTAGGAGGATCTGCCAGTGTTTTGCTGCTGAAGCTCTGTCATTCGTGACGGGGAAATGGACAGGTCTGTTATGACGTCGTAGTCACAGTCGTTCTCTTCTGGAGACGCACCAATATACGCTCTTGATAGTGTGTCTGCTAGGAACAGTTTCTTTCCCTTTCTTGTAGATGAACTCCTGGTTGGAGCTCTGAAGCTGGAGTAGCATTCTTTGGAGTCGTGCAGGAGCAGCATGGAGGGGCTTTTTTTACAATGGAGATCAAGGGTTTGTGGTCAGTTTCAACTGTTACCTTCCGTCCATACACAAAGTCGTGGAATTTCTTGCAGGCAAACACAGCAGCCAGCAGTTCCTTCTCGATCTGGGTGTAACGGGTTTCAGCATCTGTAAGGGCTCTTAAAGCATATGCAACTGGGGCATCATCCTACAGGCAGGTTGCCCCGAGGTCACTTTGGCAGTGGCATCATCCTGCAGGCAGGCTGCCCCGAGGTCACTTTGGAATCATCCTGCAGGCAGGCTGCCCCGAGGTCACTTTGGCATCATCCTGCAGGCAGGCTGCCCCGAGGTCACTTTGGGTTGAGTCGACTGACAAGACAACAGGTTTTGCTGGATGAAAATACTTTAGGACTGGTGGGCTTGTGAGGTCATCTTTCAGTTTCTGGAACGCCTGCTCGTGAGCATTCTCTCTCTCTCTCTCTCTCTTCTCTCTCTCTCTCTCTCTCTCTCTCTCTCTCTCTCTCCTCTCTCCTCTCTCTCTCTCTCTCTCTTCTCTCGCACGTGCGCTTGATCGTGTACGCGCCCTCTTTGTCTCACCTCCTTATGATGATTTTGTTCATAACTGGTTTCAGAGATCGATTTTTTTGATGAATTTTAGTCATTTCTTTTCCCTGTCATTCATTCTTTCTTGTGTTCTCTTTCATTTTTTTCTCTCACATGATTCAACTGTTACGCTTCAGTTTTGAGTTATATTGTGCATGTAACTAATGTGCTTGTCTTTAATGTGATTTTCTCCGTCAGTGGTTTCAACTGTACTTGTTTAACGACTCTCTCTCTCTCTCTCTCTCTCTCTCTCTCTCTCTCTCTCTCTCTCTCTCTCTCTCTCTCTCTCTCTCTCTCTCTCTCTCTGTCCTTTTCACTGCACGTCACATTGTACTATCACAGAGTGATATATACATAGGAGCTAAACACACACACACACACACAACACACACACACACACACACACACACACACACACACACTCAGCCGTTCACATGGCCGATTTCAATGGTCAGTCTTAAGGTATATATCTATCGCCTTGTTCTAGAGCCATCACCTTGTTGTAAAGCGATCGCCTTCATCTAAAGGGAGATGCCAGGCGTCAGGAGGGCTGGAAGATTGTGAAACCATCAACGGCCCCACGGTGGACTGCATGATGGGCGAACATTCTTAGCCCTCTCATGCTCCCCCCCCCCCCCCCCACCCACCCCGAGATGTACCCCAATCATTGCCGTTACCTCCGAGGCGATTGATAATGGCATCGGATACTTCTCTTCAACATGACTCATTGTAGACTGGGGTACATTGTGTACTGTTTGTGTATTAGCTTCCCTAGTCCCTGAGGGGGACAAAGTCCAGATGAAAAGAAAAGCATGTTGTGCATATGCTACCCTTAGGAATAAAAGATTATCAGTCAATCACTCAATCAATCTGTTGTTGTTTTTTTGCAATGTTATTGTCGTGTCGTGAACAATAACAAACTTGCAAATGCATTGGAATCTGAAGTAAAATCGACCGATTTTCAGACTGTCATATGATGATTTTGACGGGAGAGGGAGAACAATTCTGGCGGCACTTTTCTTTTGTTTTCTCATTAAACGTACACTGTATCTAGCAGTTTTGGTCTGCCTGTCCCCCCCTCCCCCTCCTCTCTCTCTCCACACCCTTCTCTCTTTTTCTTTAGTCCCATACACACACTTCCATCCTCTGTCAATCTGTCTGTCTGTCTGTCTGTCTGTCTCTCTCTCTCTCTCTCTCTCTCTCTCTCTCTCTCTCTCTCTGTGCTATATGTGTAAGCTTAGGGCTCACACCATAGTACGGTGTCAATATTCGTCATCCTATCGATTAATACGGCAAAGCTGTAACCACACTGGGCTGAAACAGCATTGATCTCCCGGACATGGACGGTCGGAGCTGATCAGAAGCAGCCAGCGCCCTGCAGCCCCCCTCCCCCCGCTCCCAGCAGCCCCCTCCCCCTCCTCCCATCCCACCGCTTGCTTTTCTCTCCCTCCACGATGACACGTGTTGCCACCGTGACCCGTCGGTTTAATCTGCCGGTTAGGGCAATCAGCGCGGAGCAAGGTGTCGTCTGAATGAGCACAGGACGCATCAGCTGGAGGGGATGGTTGTCTTTACCTGCTCAGTTGTTAGAGATGTACAGCAGAGCCGATTCAGGATGAAGGGCGAATTCTCTCGCGATGTATGAAGACTAGCTCAAGATTGATCCACAAACTGTGAAGGAAGTGTATTTTCAATCTGGATCAGAAAAAAAATTCAAAGTCGTGTTGAGATTTTCTTAAACTAGGTCGAATCTTTAAAAAAAAAAAAAAAAAACAGAAAAAAAAACAGAAAAAAAGAAAGAAAGAAAGAAAAAAAAAAAACGCTGAAGTCCTTCGATACTGCTTTGTCTGTCTGTTTTATTATCAAGTGTGTTCATGTCTACGAAACTTTTGATCACATTTGATCATTTGTGAGAGCGAGCTGAAGAGGTCCAGTTGTTGACTTTCCTTATCATTTAACGTGACTCTTCGCTGTTGAACTCTAGACTGAACATCGTGGCTGCAGAATCAACCTCCCCCTCTGGTCATGTGCTGAAAACCTTACAGATTTGTCAGCCTCTTGTCATGTGCTGAAACCTTACAGATTTGTCAGGATTACCTTGAAAGAATCAAGCTATTAAATGCTGCTTTGTTACATCATAATTTGATATACCCCGGATTAACATACATGTGTTAAAACCTGAGCCCAACAACGCGGGCAGGATGCAAAAGATGGCCATTACCATTAGAAGTCTAAAGGTTTTACTCGCAGTCACGGCCGTTGTACTGGCCTTCAAGCTGCTGTTTACTCCAAAACCAAAGTCTAAATATCCTCACATTGTGTTTATTGTGGCCGACGATTTGGGTAAGTATAATGTTTTCTGAGTCATCATCATATTGATTTGAGCTGTGGTATCCATCAAACATCTGTCATGGTGTAGAATATAGGCAACTGGCTAAGTACACATTACCATTTGTACTCATTCGGATGCAAGCAATCAAGTATTGTGCCCTCTCTCTCTCTCTCTCTCTCTCTCTCTCTCTCTCTCTCTCTCTCTCTCTCTCTCTCTCTCTCTCTCTCTAAGTGCATGCGTGTGAATCAGTGTGTGTGGTGTGTGTGTGTGTGTGTGTGTGTGTGTGTTGCCCCAGTCTCAGACTGAGGACAAGTTATCACCGGTGTTTACCTTAGGACTGCAGGAAAA
>CM031614.1:29238975-29243975 GCA_018398815.1 Conus ventricosus | reverse complement strand
AGTGGTTCCATTGTGACTCAGGCCGCAAAGGAGTTTCTCGAAAGATCTCGTTGAATGGGGCTGGAAGGCCTATATACTCCCAGCGTTCTGGCTCTGAGACCATTTCTTCACTGAGCAGGTTGTGGTGAAGGCTGTGACGCTGATTCCGTTATTCAGGTGTTTGTAAATGTAAAGGTATGTTGATGGTTTTTGCCTTTGGTTTGGCTATGTTTTTACCTAGAGTGAGGGCAGACAGAGTACTATCTTAGTGAAACAACACTAGTGAATGGACGTTTAAAAGTTCTATTTTCTTACATTTTTATTGTACAAACTCCATTTTCTTATTAACTGGTCGTATAATATATATATATATATATCTATCATCTCCAGCAGCAGCAGCAGCACCAGCACCACCACCACCAACCACCTGGGACACGGGTGCTGGGGGCGGTTCTTGGGGTGGGTCCGCGGGGGACTGGAATACGGCAAACTGGTGGATTCCAGGGATAAGTACCGAGCACCGTTCCAGCAACTTGCAGGGCGGCTTGGTGTTGCAGTGACTGCGGGAGGTGTTGAGTTGTAGACAGGGCTTGCTCTTGTGTCTTGGATTGAGGAAGTGGGGGGAGATGCGCATTCGTGCCTGCAGTGGCGGATGGTTCTGCCTGGCTAGCGGTGTGTGCTTGGGTGGGTGGATGGGGAGAAAAGTAGGGTGAGTGCTTCTCAGAGTGGGCCTTCAGCAGGCTTGTGTTCTCCGGGGGGGTGAGACATCCTCCAATAGGGAGGGAAACTCACTGTTTTGCTCTTTCATGATTTTCTGTTGCTTCTTAGATGGCACCTTTGGTTGGTTTTTTGAAAATTCAACAAACATACTACGGTATTGCACACCAGCCTTTTCTGGGATTGCATTCTTCTTAAAACTGAAAAGGCAGAGGAGTCAAATTACCACTTTCCGCGGTCACTGAGGAGAAACCCCAAGTTTCGAAATATCGGTATATGACCAAGAGTTATATGTTAGTGAGTTTCCCTCCTATTGGAGGATGTCTCACCCCTTGGAGAATATAAGCTTACTGAAGGCTCATTTTGAGAAGCATTTATTTTATTTTTTTCCCATCCACCCACTCAAGCACATACTGTTAGTTAGGCAGAATTCATCTGCCACTGCAGGTATGAATGCGTATCTCCCCTTATTTCTTCAATCTAAGACATAAGAGCAAGCTTTGTTTATAATTCAATATTTCTTGCAGTCATTGCAACACCAAGCTGCTCTGTAAGTTGCTGGAATGGTGCTCGGTACTTATCCTTGGAATTTATTAGTTTGTTGTATTTTAGTCCCTTGCGGATTCATTCCAAGAACTGGCCCTCACACTTGTGTCTTAGAGGATATCCTTTTTAATTTTCTACTTTTCACAAGAATATGTAGCTTGTTTTGCTCTTTCATGATTTTCTGTTGCTTCTTAGATGGCACCTTTGTTGGTTTTTTGAAAACTCACACAAAACATACTACGGTATTGCACACCAGCCTTTTCTGGGATTGGCATTCTTCTTAAAACTGAAAAGGCAGAGGCGTCAAATTACCACTTTCCGGAGTCACTGAGAGAAAACCACCAAGTTTCGAAATATCGGTATATGACCAGGAGTTATATGTTAGTGAGTTTCCCTCCCTATTGGAGGATGTCTCCCCATTGGAAATATAGCTTGCTGAAGGCTCATTTTGAGAAGCTTTATTTTATTTTTCCCCATCCACCCACTCGAGCACTACTGTATGGTTAGGCAAGAATCATCTACCACTGCAGATATGAATGCGTATCTCCCCCTATTTCTTCATCTAAGATTAAGAGCAGCTTTGTTTATAATTCAATATTTTTGCAGTCATTGCAACACCAAGCTGCTCTGTAAGTTGCTGGAACGGTTTGCGGTACTTATCCTTGGAATTTATTAGTTTGTTAAATATATATATGATATACAAAAACTAATAAATTCAAGGATGAGTATGAGGAGTCAAATTACCACTTTCCGCGTCACTGAGGAGAAACAACCAGGTTCGAATATCGGTATCTGACCAGGAGTTAAGTTTAGTGAGTTTCTCCCTATTGGAGACCTGTCTCCCCATTGGAGACTATAAGCTTGTGAAGGCTCATTTTGAGAAGCATTTATTTTTCCCCATCCACCCACTCGAGCACATACTGTGTTAGGCAAGTATCTACCCACTGCAGATATGAATGCTTATCTCCCCCTATTTTCTTTAATCTAGACATAAGAGCAGCTTTGTTTATAATTGAATATTTTTTGAAGTCATTGCAACACCAAGCTGCTCTGTAAGTTGCTGGAATGGTGCTCAGTACTTATCCTTGGAATTTATTAGTTTTTGTAATTTAGTCCCTTGCGGATTCATTCCAAGAACTGGCCCTCAGCACTTGTGTCTTAAGAGGTTATCTTTATATATTTTCTACTCTTCACAAAAAAATGTAGCTTGTTTTGCTCTTTCATGATTTTCTTTTGCTTTTTAGGTGGCACCTTTGGTTGATTTTTTGAAAACTCAACAAACATACTACGGTATTGCACACCAGCCTTTTCTGGGATAGTATTCTCCGTAAAACTGAAAAGGCAGAGGAGTCAAATTACCACTTTCCGCGGTCACTGAGGAGAAACAGTCAGGTTTCGAAATATCGGTATCTGACCAGGAGTTAAGTGTTAGTGAGTTTCCTCCCTATTGGAGACTTTCCCCATTGGAGACTATTATCTTGCTGAAGGCTCATTTTGAGAAGCATTTATTTTTCCCCATCCACCCACTCGAGCACATACTGTTAGTTGGCAGAAGTATCTACCACTGCAGATATGAATGCTTATCTCCCCCTATTTCTTTAATCTAAGACATAAGAGCAAGCTTTGTTTATATATATATATATATATTATCTGATGTCCAAATCAATGGCCAAACTGGCCTTCTCTTCGGAAAGTCGGTGATGGGATATTTTACGTGCGTGCAAGATGTTCAGCATGCGTTCACACGGAACTTTGGTTTGTAGTTTCATTCTTCTGTGCCCGTTTGCTTGAAATTTACAGTTAGCTATCTGCACAGCCTTCATAGTTATCTGCGTACACGCCCCCCCCCCCTCCCCCCCCCCCTCCCCCCCCTCCCTCTCTCTGTCGATTAATTAATCGATGCGTGTATATATGTATGTGTTTACCTGCCTTTATGTTTATCTACCTAACGTCTCTCTCTCGCTTTCTCTCTCTCTCTGCTTTCTCTCTCTCTGTGTCTCTGTCTCTCTCTCTCTCTCTCTCTCTCGATGAATCGATGTGTATGTATGAATGTGTACATATATGTACGGAGGTAAGTAGATAGGTATGTAGGTGTGTGTGTATGTACCTGTCTGTCTGTCTACTCATCTTTCTGTCTGGCTTTCTATCTATCTAATTTCTTTGTATTTGTCTATCTGGCTATCTTTATCTGTCTGTATATATGTCTATCCACTGATCGATCGATCCATCGACATTACTAACAAGAAAGGATATTGCTGACAACACAAATGACCCAAAGGCACTTTGGCTGTCAACCACCGGCCTGCATCGCCCTCTTTCTCCACAACTATTGGTCGCAAAACAATTCTCTCAGCATCGCCCTCTTTCTCCACAATATTGGTCGCAAAACAATTCTTTCAGCATCTGGATGTCAGAACCAAGTGGTTACTGCCACAGAATTTCAAACGGAAGACCATAGTTCGAATCCTGCCAGGTACCGACTGATTGACGCTGTGATTGACCCTGTGACCTCTTCGTGTGAACGCAGTCGTTGAAAATCATTGCGTCAAAGATCTTCAAATATACTGTTCAAAAAAAGAAACGCAAAATGCCAAGCTGCCGATTTGAAACACAATTTATTGAAGCTCAGTGTGACAACACGTTTAATGTGAAAATGACAAAAACAGGTCATCAGTAGGACAGAAGTCTCCCCTGTAATGCTGTGGTAAAGAACCAGCCCCAGACCCTCAGGGAAATCGCCAGGCCGCTTCCAAAGTCAGTAACGGGTGTGACCCCCTCTGGCTGCAATGGTAGCCTGGCATCTGCGGGGCAATGAAGCAATAATGTTCCTGATTGTCTGCTGTGGGATGGCCGTCCACTCGGCCTGCAATGCCCGGAACAGTTCATTTGGAGTCGCTGGGGCGTTGGCCCTCACTCTTAGGCGTCTG
Organism: Conus ventricosus; assembly: GCA_018398815.1. NCBI lineage: Eukaryota > Metazoa > Mollusca > Gastropoda > Neogastropoda > Conidae > Conus > Conus ventricosus. The sequence goes on along the minus strand of CM031614.1, from coordinate 29,239,806 downwards.
TCCAAAACGTCCCAAACGTGCTCAATAGGATTCAAATCCGGGGAAAGAGAGGGCCAGGCCAGGGTGTTGATGTTGTTGGCGGTAAAGAAGGCTGTGGTCAGGCGTGCTGTGTGGGGCCTGGCGTTGTCCTGCTGGAACACGGCCCTGGGAGTGGCCATTAGAGGCAGGACGTGTGGCTGAACAATGACCTGGACGTACTGCTGGGCTGTCAGGTGACCTTCCACGCGCACCAGCTGGCTCCTGCCTGTGTTGCTGATGGCCCCCCATACCATGACATTGCCGCCACCATGCGGAGGTGCCTCGTCGACGCAGTTCTGCTGGTTGCGTTCATTAACCCGGCGGTAAACCCTTCGCCTCCTGTCATGGCGCTGCAGCAGAAACTGTGACTCATCCGAGAACCAGACGTGTCGCCAATGGTTCCTCGGTGTCCAGTGTCTGTGTTGCGTAGCCCATTGCAGTCTGGTCTGTCGATGGCGCCCCGTCATTACGTTGCCACGTAGGGGCCTGTAAGCCCTCAGCCCAGCAGCATGCAGCCTGTTCCGGACAGTCTGGTCGGAGATGCGACGGACACCAGCGCATGCCTGGACAGTGGACGAGGCCGGCAGGAAGCGATTGCGGAGATGTCTGAGCCGTATAAAGCGGTCCTGGGCTGGCGTTGTGATATGAGGTCGGCCTGACCTCGGGGCATCAGCTGATGACCCTGTCCTCTGGAAGCGAGTCCAAAGTCGGCATATGGTACTGGGGGAGACATTCAAAGCATGGGCCACATCAGTTGCACTCTGACCAACTTGCAAACGACCCAGGGCGTTTTCTCTCTCTGCTGGGCTCAAA
>CM031614.1:29173975-29231475 GCA_018398815.1 Conus ventricosus | reverse complement strand
TTCAAAGTGGGGAAGTGATCAAACATTTTTAAGGCACAAATCATTCAATTTAAGCCGACACAAGTATCAAACGTTCACGATGTAATTGTGCAATCATACATTGAAGGAATAGGTCTCTGCTTCAAAGAATATGTGATTCTAGTCCCTGCTGCACATATGCCTAGACATCAAAATGAAGGTGCAAGGACTGACAACAAACATCCACAAAAAGGGCCTCCCCGGTGCGAACGGTAGAAGATAAAAAAAAACAGATCTCTGCAAACCAACAGCGCAATCATATCATAATCATAACATTAGCAAATCGACGGCAGGAGTTACGAACAGTCAAAAGCAAGGATCATAGAGGTGTAGCTGATAACAGTTTTATCAATGAACATATGTAAACACACAAGAAAGGGACACTCCGTTGCGAACGGCAGGAGTTATGAACAATGAATGAAATTAATGATCATCCAATATTCCATAGCAAGGCATCACTTCGGCCGTATAGCAGTTACACAACTGTACGATGAAATAGTAAGAAAACTGTTTGGAAACCACCAATCATCTGTCGTAGTGTCCACATATTTGATCAAATTTAAAAAAGGACACACATCGCACATCATCAGCCAACTCAATCTATTTTTCTTTCTCCGCAGACACACTCACCTCAGGACAGTGCCTGCTACACGCTACGGCCCCTCACGTTTCACCAGTTACACTCCGGCCCAATGAGGCACGGCTGTTGCTATTTAGTCATGCAGTGGACCCATGGGTGTAAATATACCGAACAAATAAACTGATGCTACAAACAAATAAGCAAACAGACCGACCAGTGGCTACTTGCGCACAAAATGGCCACATGAATGCACAAACAACTGAACAGCATCCAAGTAATTATCTTCCTAATTACTCAGCCAAATAACCCTGCGACCATTCAGTCTCTCTAATAAAATTTAAAAAAAACAATCGAACAAACAAGTAAAACACTCGCTTATAGATAGGTAGCGGCCCAGACACACTGAGGAATCATCACAAACTACCTTCACTGTTATAGATAGGTAGCGGCCCAGACACACTGAGGAATCATCACAAACTACCTTCACTGTTATAGATAGGTAGCGGCCCAGACACACACTGAGGAATCACACAAACTACCTTCACTGTTATAGATAGGTAGCGGCCCAGACACACTGAGGAATCATCACAAACTACCTTCACTGTTATAGATAGGTAGCGGCCCAGACACACTGAGGAATCATCACAAACTACCTTCACTGTTATAGATAGGTAGCGGCCCAGACACACTGAGGAATCATCACAAACTACCTTCACTGTTATAGATAGGTAGCGGCCCAGACACACTGAGGAATCATCACAAACTACCTTCACTGTTATAGATAGGTAGCGGCCCAGACACACTGAGGAATCATCAAAACTACCTTCACTGTTATAGATAGGTAGCGGCCCAGACACACTGAGGAATCATCAAAAACTACCTTCACTGACAGTATCTTAATTATTTGCACAGGCGGCCGCGCGGTTTCGTCACAGTGACTTAACCCTGTCCGTCTCACCAGCGACGTTCACAAACCAGTTTGTCTAGAGTTCGAACACATGGAATGTGCAGGGTGCGCGTTAAACTTTATTCACTAATCACAATAAAAATAAAAAAATAAAAAAAAACAGCAAGGTTTATAATCTGTTGTTGTTGTTGTTTTTTTGTTTTTTTAAACATCGATTTGTTGCTTACTAACAATACAAATTGTGTTAATACTTAATTGCTGTTTTCAGTTTCGGTCTCATTGAACGCCATACCCTCCTCAATTGCAGAGTTACTTGTATATATGGCGGCCGAAATTTAGTATTTCACATTTCCAGTTAATAAGAAAATGGAGTTTGAACAATAAAATGTAAGAACATAGAACTTTTATTGTTTCACTAAGATAGTACTCTATCTGCCTTCACTTTAGGTAGCCCATAGCCAAACCATAGGCAACAACCATCAACATACCTTTACATTCACAGACACTTGAACAACGGAATCAGCGTCACAGTCCTCACCACACTCTGCTCAGTGAAGAAATGGCCTTAGAGTCAGGACGCTGGGAGTATGTAGGCCCCCCAGCCTCTTTCAACAATATTTTTTCCACAAACTTCCTTTGTGGCCATCGCCACGCCTGAGTCACAATGGAACCATTAGGAGCGTCCAATCCAAATGATGTCACACCCGGCTTTGCTGGGCTGCCATAATTGTCTCCAAACCTCCAACTGACATTCTACCCCACACGGCCCGACAAACATCGGGGCTGACCGTCATGTGAGTGGCTGGATCGTGAAGGCGGCAGGGGGACATCAAGACGGACCCTTTAGACCCCGTATCTGGGGCGACATCCGGCATGTATCAACTCGTCGCCAACGGAGGCTCAAACCCTCCTCAGCAAAGACAACACCAACTGCGGCGTCGCACACTCCTAGGACTGTGCCCTTGGCCCCTAATTGGTCTTCCAATCCATCCAGACCAGCCATGGCCAAAGGGAGGCTCAAACCCTCCTCAGCAAAGACAACACCAACTACGGTGTCGCCGAATCCCAAAGCAGCTTCCCAGCCTCCAATTAGCCTTCTAAACCAGTGTGCCCAGACCAGCCGCAGCCAACACGTCTGCCGAGCGACCACAGTCTCCAGACATCTTAACTGACATTCCAAACTACCAGCTAAATTTCAAAACCGAGTGACATTCCAAACTACCAGCTAAGTTACCCCTCACCGCGATCCCATCCATTAGGCAAAGCTGCATTTGGGTCAACTCCCTTGCAGATGGTTCCCAAATAGGTCCTATCCCACATTTGTGGATTAACTCCTGCCAACTCTGTCCTCTCAAAAGTTGGGAAAATTCATGCCCTTTACAGTTGGATTGTGTGTTTAGGCAATCTGAAAGCGACACGACATAACCATGCCATCAGCGTATGGTTCTGTTCCCCGTATTTGCTGTAGCCTCCCTACAAAATGGAACAGAAACCCAATCGGGGAAACCAGAGTTTAGATAATATAACGTCCTTTTGCTGCTTGAGGTGTTGACGTTTTTTGAATGCACAATTGAAGACTTCTAATTCTAAACTTCGAAACTGCTCTTTGATCATGAAAACATTGCAACCGATGTCTTGTAAAACATTTCCTCTGAGTTTCCCTCAACCGCGCGCAGCGCCGCCATATTCAGGGAATACGCTGACAGACGGCCTGTTCCATCCTGAGAGGTCCAGTAAACTTATCCGGATTTTGGCGAGCCAACCCGGGTGTCGTGCATACAGATTTTTCCCCTCGCGTATCCGTGGTTAACTGCGAATATGACTTCTGTCCGCTCTTCATGCATGCCTCCTCTGGTGACTGCCTCTGTCGCTGTCCTCTCATGCATTGCCGTCTCATGCATGCTGGCGATGACTTCTGTCCGCTCTTCATGCATGCCTCCTCTGGTGATGACTTCTGTCCGGTCTTCATGCATGCCTCCTCTGGCGATGACTTCTGTCCGGTCTTCATGCATGCCTCCTCTGGGATGACTTCTGTCCGCTCTTCATGCATGCCTCCTCTGGCGATGACTTCTGTCCGGTCTTCATGCATGCCTCCTCTGGCGATGACTTCTGTCCGGTCTTCATGCATGCCTCCTCTGGCGATGACTTCTAGGTGTCCTTATGCTGCCAGAAAGGTGTTTTTTTTTGTATGTGTGCTATTATTATCCGAAATATGCACAGCCTGAATGGTCGGAAGTCTCAAGGACAAGCTGATTGAGATTGACGTCTTCCTCACATAGCTATTGGAAACCTGTTCTGTCAAGTTGTCACATTGTTCCTCCACAACCAGATCTGGCAGGACATTTAGCTGCCTCTGCCATTGCTTTGAGGGCTTTGTTCCTCGTTTCAGAAATCGAAAACTGCCCCATGGAATCATAGATGAGTCTATAATTCATCCTGTTGGTGAGAGTCTGGCTTGGAAGCCGATTCCCTGAAACTGCTGGCTAAACTGGCATAGTTCTTATCTTGCAGATGTGAACTTCCTCCACTGTGTTAGTATGGCACAGAGTTCAATCGGTATCATTTTGTGGAGTATTGTACTTGGTCTCAGACACTCTCTTTATAATTTCTGGATATTTTCCCATTCTTGAATATCTGCTGTCCTCTATCAGTCATTCACTCCTTCCAGTAAAGTCCGCTTCCACGCTCTAGATGTCACAGCTCTTCCTGACCCTGATTTTTGGCCTACTGCGACACACAACGCCGTTACTGGAACTTGTGGTAGTGAAATGTTTCTGCAGGCAATACTAAACGCATCCCATTGAGCACTTGGTCGCACCTCCATGTGTACCTTCTTTGCGTTAGCACTGCTATACTCAGGACATGTTCCACGGTTAGTTTGCCCTGATATGTGGACGTGCAGAGTCATTCAATTTTCTCCATTTTACAGGTTTGTATTCGAAGGCAGGAATTAAGATACAGATCTGACGATGAAATTAATCCCAAGAGGGACCATGTGCCATATTTCATTTCAGCAGAGATTTCTTTTAGTCCATTGCCCCTGTTGGCTTTGCTGGACTGCCTTCCTTACTCCTTTGGCATCTCCTTTTTTCACTTCTCCCTAATTATCACGCCTGTCTTTGCATTCCCTTTTGCCTTGGACCACATGTTCATTTCTGTACATTCCACTTCCAGCCTGCTTGTGTATGTCCTGTTATTTCCCATATCTTGAGGTTTTTCTTTGCCACACCTGTGGCGACCTAAACTTTCTATTTTGTGCCAATCTTCAGCTTTGGTTTGACTGATCTCATGCCTTGTCTCCGGAGTCCCCAAGCATGGCTATTCTTCCCACTTTGTGCTCCAAAAGAATGGTCTTCAGGCGAAGGCAGACAGATGGTGGTAGATTCAGGAACCAAGTGACTACAGTCGGTCAAGAAAAAAACGCTGATGAAACGAAGTGGTCTCTTTCTTTTATTCAGTTCGCTTCTTGAACCACAGGAAGACAGTTCCAGACAAACAGTGCCATATGTATGGCAGAAACCCACGCTGCACACGGTGCCAACAGTCAGATCGGACCTTGCAATACCGAAACAACCAGACATATAAACATTCTGTCGCATGTACCGTATTAGCTGGCTCGCTGTCATTCAAAACATCCAAAGATACAACTCTTGATGAAAACCAAAGAACACAACGAATAAAACGAAGTATGTCTTTTCCATCTTCTGTACTACATCACTGGCACGTCCTCCATATTGACCATTCTGGTCCCCTGTCCACAGCCACGCTAGCTTCTCTGGCACAGTCCCAGAACCGGCTTTCTACACGGAGCAGTCAATTTCAAGTCATCAAAAAACTTTGTTGTTGGATTAGATTATTGCAATTTGTGAGGAGTTTTCACGGTCTGTTTATTGCGGTAGTTATGTAGTATTACAAAACGGCATGAAATACTGTGAAGATGAATGAACAGCAGCCACTTTACGCTTTTCATACATACAAAGTTGATTATTCAAAACAGTGTCACAAATGAAGAACTTCCAAATTCAATGCAAAACACCAATGGCTTTCGGTGTCAGAGATTATTTGTTTGCACGAGCGTTTGTGAACTTGTTTTCTTAGTGTGATCAAGTTAGTGCCTTTCAAAAGTTTGAGATCAATCGTGGTGGTGGTTGTGTGTGTGTGTGTGTGTGTGTGTGTGTGTGTGTGTGTGTGTGTGTGTGTGTGTGTGTGTGTGTGTGTGTGCAGTACATATTCACGAGGAGAGCCGTGGAACTGATCGAAGAACACGACAGATCACAGCCCATGTTCATGTTTGTTTCCTTCCAGTCTGTGCATAGCCCAGTAGAGGTGAGCTAGACTCTTCCTTCCAGTCTGTGCATAGCCCAGTAGAGGTGAGCTAGACTCTTCCTTCCAGTCTGTGCATAGCCCAGTAGAGGTGAGCTAGACTCTTCCTTCCAGTCTGTGCATAGCCCAGTAGAGGTGAGCTAGACTCTTCCTTCCAGTCTGTGCATAGCCCAGTAGAGGTGAGCTAGACTCTTCCTTCCAGTCTGTGCATAGCCCAGTAGAGGTGAGCTAGACTCTCCCTTCAGTCTGTCATAGCCCAGTATAGGACTAGACTCTTCCTTCCAGTCTGTGCATAGCCCAGTATAGGTGAGCTAGACTCTTCCTTCCAGTCTGTGCATAGCCAGTAAGGTGACTAGACTCTTCCTTCCAGTCTGTGCATAGCCCAGTATAGGTGAGCTAGACTCTTCCTTCCAGTCTGTGCATAGCCCAGTATAGGTGAGCTAGACTCTTCCTTCCAGTCTGTGCATAGCCCAGTATAGGTGAGCTAGACTCTTCCTTCCAGTCTGTGCATAGCCCAGTAGAGGTGAGCTAGACTCTTCCTTCCAGTCTGTGCATAGCCCAGTATAGGTGAGCTAGACTCTTCCTTCCAGTCTGTGCATAGCCCAGTATAGGTGAGCTAGACTCTTCCTTCCAGTCTGTGCATAGCCCAGTAGAGGTGAGCTAGACTCTTCCTTCCAGTCTGTGCATAGCCCAGTATAGGTGAGCTAGACTCTTCCTTCCAGTCTGTGCATAGCCCAGTATAGGTGAGCTAGACTCTTCGTATTTTCGCGTGTGGGTCTGTCCGCCTGTTTGCTTGACTGTCCCCCCATCGGTTTGCTTGACTCTCTCTCTCTCTCTCTCTCTCTCTCTCTCTCTCTCTCTCTCTCTCTCTCTCTCTCTCTCTCTCTCTCTCTCTCTCTCTCTCTCTGTGTGTGTGTGTGTGTGTGTGTGTGTGGTGTGTGTGTGTGTGTGCATGCTCGCATAGGTAAGTGTGCATGCGCATTGTGTGTGTGTGTGTGTGTGTGTGTGTGTGTGTGTGTGTGTGTGTGTGTGTGTGTTGTGTGTGTGTGTGTGTCCTGCGTATATTTTAGATGCCGATTTGTTAAAACTTGTAAAGCGCCCTGTAACCTGCATTGTTAGGATGGGCGCTTTAGAAACTGTCTCATTATTATTATTATTACAAGCTCCATTTCTTTTCTTCATCTCTTCACACTGTTCACACTTTTTCCTTTCATTCATGATCGCTCCACACTGTACACCCAATTCCCTTCATCATTGCACACTGTACATCTTACTTCCCTTCAGCATCATTTAATACTGTGCACCCCATTTCCTTTCATGATCATTTCACACTGTACACCCCATTTCCATTTACTATAACTGCGCAGTATTCATACTATTTTCATTCGTACACTGCACACTGTACATTCTGTTTGCTTTCATTATAACTCTACATTGTACAGTTCGCTTCCTGTTATGATCACTGCACACTGTACACTCTGTTTCCTTTCATTTTAACTCTACATTGTACAGTTCGCTTCCTTTATGATCACTGCACACTGTACACCCTGTTTCCTTTCATTTTAACTCTACATTGTACAGTTCGTTTCCTGTTATGATCACTGCACACTTACATCTGTTTCCTTTCATTATAACTCTACATTGTACAGTTCGCTTCCTTTATGATCACTGCACACTGTACACTCTGTTTCCTTTCATTTTAACTCTACATTGTACAGTTCGCTTCCTGTTATGATCACTGCACACTGTACACTCTGTTTCCTTTCATTTTAACTCTACATTGTACAGTTCGCTTCCTGTTATGATCACTGCACACTGTACACTCTGTTTCCTTTCATTATAACTCTACATTGTACAGTTCGCTTCCTGTTATGATCACTGCACACTGTACACTCTGTTTCCTTTCATTTTAACTCTACATTGTACAGTTCGCTTCCTGTTATGATCACTGCACACTGTACACTCTGTTTCCTTTCATTATAACTCTACATTGTACAGTTCGCTTCCTGTTATGATCACTGCACACTGTACACTCTGTTTCCTTTCATTATAACTCTACATTGTACAGTTCGCTTCCTGTTATGATCACTGCACACTGTACACTCTGTTTCCTTCATTATAACTCTACATTGTACAGTTCGCTTCCTGTTATGATCACTGCACACTGTACACTCTGTTTCCTTTCATTATAACTCTACATTGTACAGTTCGCTTCCTGTTATGATCACTGCACACTGTACACTCTGTTTGCTTTCATTATAACTCTACATTGTACAGTTCGCTTCCTGTTATGATCACTGCACACTGTACACTCTGTTTGCTTTCATTATAACTCTACATTGTACAGTTCGCGTCCTGTTATGATCACTGCACACTGTACACTCTGTTTCCTTTCATTTTAACTCTACATTGTACAGTTCGCTTCCTGTTATGATCACTGCACACTGTACACTCTGTTTGCTTTCATTATAACTCTACATTGTACAGTTCGCTTCCTGTTATGATCACTGCACACTGTACACTCTGTTTCCTTTCATTTTAACTCTACATTGTACAGTTCGCTTCCTGTTATGATCACTGCACACTGTACACTCTGTTTGCTTTCATTATAACTCTACATTGTACAGTTCGCTTCCTGTTATGATCACTGCACACTGTACACTCTGTTTCCTTTCATTATAACTCTACATTGTACAGTTCGCTTCCTGTTATGATCACTGCACACTGTACACTTTATTTCCCTTCATTCTCACTTCGCACCGTACATACTATTTCCCTTCAGTTTGTTCTCACTGTACACCCCATTTCCCTTCATTGTCACTGTACACCCCATTTCCCTTCATTGTCACTGTACACCCCATTTCCCTTCATTGTCACTGTACACCCCATTTCCCTTCATTGTCACTGCACACCCCATTTCCCTTCATTGTCACTGACACCCCATTTCCCTTCATTGTCACTGTACACCCCATTTCCCTTCATTGTCACTGTACACCCCATTTCCCTTCATTGTCACTGCCCCCCCCATGCACTGTACACCCCATTTCCCTTCATTGTCACTGCACACTGTACACCCCATTTCCCTTCATTGTCACTGCACACTGTACACCCCATTTCCCTTCATTGTCACTGCACACTGTACACCCCATTTCCCTTCATTGTCACTGCACACTGTACACCCCATTTCCCTTCATTGTCACTGCACACTGTACACCCCATTTCCCTTCATTGTCACTGCACACTGTACACCCTTTTTTGCTGCCCTTCATTTTTCATGTCACTGTACACTGTACACCCCTTTTTTCCTTCATTGTCACTGTACACTGTACACCCCATTTCCCTTCATTGTCACTGCACACTGTACACCCTTTTTTCCTTCATTGTCACTGTACACTGTACACCCCATTTCCCTTCATTGTCACTGCACACTGTACACCCCATTTCCCTTCATTGTCACTGCACACTGTACACCCATTTTCCATTCATTGTCACTGCACACTGTCACCTCTTTTTCCTTCATTGTCACTGCACACTGTACACCCTTTTTTCCTTCATTGTCACTGCACACTGTACACCCATTTCCCTTCATTGTCACTGCACACTGTACACCCTTTTCCTTCATTGTCACTGTACACTGTACACCCCATTTTCCTTCATGTCACTGTACACTGTACACCCCATTTTTCCTTCATTGTCACTGCACATTGTACACCCTTTTTCCTTCATTGTCACTGACACTGTACACCCCATTTCCCTTCACTTATCCCTCACACAGTACACCCCATTTCCCTTCATTGTCACTGCACACTGTACACCCCATTTCCCTTCATTGTCACTGCAACTGTACACCCTTTTTCCTTCATTGTCACTGCACACTGTACACCCATTTTCCTTCATTGTCACTGCACACTGTACACCCCATTTCCCTTCATTGTCACTGCACACTGTAACCATTTCCCTTTCACTATCCCTTCACACATACACCCCATTTCCCTTCACTATCCTTCACACAATACATCCCATTTCCCTTCACATCCCTTATCACACAATACACCCTTTCTTCACTTCCTGTCACACATACACCATTTCCCTTCACTTCCCTTCACACTATACACCCATTTCCCATTCACTATCCCTTCACACTCACATACACCCCTTTTCCTTCACTATCCTTCACACATACACCCTTTCCTTCACTATCCTTCACACAGTACACCCATTTCCTTCACTATCTTCACACAATACACCCATTTTCCCTTCATATCCCTTCACACATACACCCCATTTCCCTTCACTATCCCTTCACACAGTACACCCCATTTCCCTTCACTATCCTTCACACAATACACCCCATTTCCCTTCATCTATCCTTCACACAATACACCCCATTTCCCTTCACTATCCTTCACACTACACCCCATTTCCCTTCATTTCCTTTCACACAATACACCCCATTTCCCTTCACTATCCTTCACACATACACCCCATTTCCCTTCATCTATCCCTTCACACAATACACCCCATTTCCCTTCATTATCCCTTCACCAATTCCCTCATTTCCCTTCACTAACTCCTTCATTTCACTACATACACCCATTTCCCTTCACTATCCCTTCACACAATACACCCCATTTCCCTTCATTGTCACTCACACAACACCCCATTTCCCTTCACTATCCCTTCACACATACACCCCATTTCCCTTCATTATCACTTGCACACAATACACCATATTCCCTTCACTATCCCTTCACACAATACACCCCATTTCCCTTCATATCCTTCACACAATACACCCATTTCCCTTCACTATCCCTTCACACAATACACCCATTTCCCTTCACTATCCCTTCACACAATACACACCCCATTTCCCTTCATTATCCTTTCACACAATACATCCCATTTCCCTTCACTATCCTTCACACAGTACACCCCAATTTCCCTTCACTATCATTACAATACACCCTTTATATTTCATTAATTATACTTCACACATACACCCATTCCCTTCATTATCACTTCACACAATAATCCATTTCCTTCATATCCCTTCACACTACACCCATCCTTTTGTCACTCTTCATATACCTCCCATTTCCATATCTTTACAAATGACCCCATTTCCTTATATTTCACAAATTACACCCCATTTCCTTCATATCACTCTCACCTAAATCCATTCCCCTTTCACTTCAAAGTACACCCATTTCCCTTCATATCCCCCTTCACACAATACATCCCCATTTCCCTTATTGTCCTTCACACTACACCCCATTTCCTTATATACCCTTACCAGTACACCCCATTTCCTTCACTATCTTTCACAAATACACCCCATATTCCTTTCATCCTTCACACCCATTTCCATTATTATCCCTTTAACATGCACCCCATTTCCCTTATATCCCTTATACATACATCCCCATTTCCTTTACCTTCAACTTCACCCCATTTCCTTCATATCCTTCAACTAATACACCCCATTCCCTTCATATCCTTAACAGTACACCCCATTTCCTTATTATCCTTTAACATCACCCATTTTCATATCCCTTACAATCACCCATTTCCTTCATATCCCTTAACAATACACCCCATTTCCTTATATCCTTAACAGTCACCATTCTATTTCTTCAATCACCAATCCTACTACCTTCACCAGTCACCATTTCCATTATCATTTACAATGTACACCCTTTTTCAATATCTTAATATGTTTCACGCCATTTCCATTTCCTTCATAATCTCACATGTACACTCCATTTCCCTTTATTGTCACTTCAATTGTACGCTCCATTTCCATTATCATCACTGTGCACCCCATTTCCTTTCATTATCACATGATACTGTACACCCCATTTCCTTTCATGATCACGTCTCACTCTAGAATCCATTTCCCCTTATCGTCACTTGAAATTGTACACCCCATTTCCATTAATATCACTTAATACTGTACAACCCGTTTCCATCATTATCACATGATACATGCAACCCATTTCCATTATTGTCTTTTCATACTGTTCACCCCATTTCCATTATTATAACTTGATACTGTTCACCCCATTTCCATTATTATCACTTGATACTGTTCACCCCATTTCCATTATTGTCTTTTCATACTGTTCACCCCATTTCCATTATTATCATTTGATACTGTTCACACCCATTTCCATTATTATCACTTGATACTGTTCACCCCATTTCCATTATTGTCATTTCATACTGTTCACCCCATTTCTATTATTATCACTTGATACTAATCACCGCATTCCCATCATTATCACGTGATACTGTACACCCCATTCCATTATTATCACTTGATACTGTTCACCCATTTCCATTATTATCACTTGATAATGTTCACCCAGTTTCCATTATAATCACTTGATAATGTTCACCCCATTTCCATTATCATCACTTGATAATGTTCACCCCATTTCCTTTCAATATTACTTGAAACTGTTCCACCCCATTTCCTTTCGTCATCACTTCTCACTGTACACGCCATTTCCTTTCATTATTACGTATCACTGTACACGCCGTTTCCTTTCATTATCACTTCTCACTGTACACGCCATTTCCTTTCATTATCACTTCTCACTGTACACGCCATTTCCTTTCATTATCACTTCTCATTGTACACGCCATTTCCTTTCATTATCACTTCTCACTGTACACGCCATTTCCTTTCATTATCACTTCTCATTGTACGCTCCATTTCCTTTTATTGTCACTTCAAAGTATACACCATATTTCCTTATGTTGTCACTTCAAAGTATACACCCTATTTCCTTGTGATGTCACTTCAAGCTCTCCACCCTATTTCCATTATTATCACTGTATACCTTTCCCTTCATTATCACTGTATACCTTGTTTCTCTTCATTGTCATTGTCTACCTTATTTCCCTTCATTTTCAACCGTATACCTTATTTCCTTCATTATCACTGTACACCTTATTTCCCTTCATTTTCACCGTATACCTTATTTCCTTCATTATCACTGTACACCTTATTTCCCTTCATTATCACTGTACACCTTATTTCTTTCATTATCACTGTACACCTTATTTCCCTTCATTATCACTGTACACCTTTATTTCTTTCATTATCACTGTACACCTTATTTCCCTTCATTATCACTGTATACCTTATTTCTTTTCATCACACTGTGTACCCTATTTCCCTTCACTATCACTTTACACCTTATTTCTCTTCATTATAACTTAGCACAGTACAACCTATTTCTGTTCATGATCACTTCACACTGAGCATCCCTTTGCCATCACTCCACACTATATATCCCATTTCTCTTCATTACCACTTCGCAATAACGTCATACCCCCCCCCCCCCCCCCCCCCCCATTATTATTTTCCACTGTAGACTCCATTTCCCTTCATTACCACTGAACACCATGCACACCATTTCCCTGTATTTTCACGGCATACAGTACACCCTTTCTCTATTCACTGTCACTTCTCAATGTACACCCATCTCCCTTCATGATCACTTCACACACTACGCCCTATTTCATCCCTGAATTTATTATTTGACACTTTACAACCCATTTCAAACTTTTGTTTTTACTTCGAACTGTGTATTCCATTTCCCTTTGTTACCACTGCACCCTGTTCCCTTATTTCCCTTCTTTACTGTCATTTCACACTGTACACCCCATTTCCCTTCATTATCATTTCACACAGTACATTTTATTTCCCTTCATTATCCCTCTTTCACACTTAAATACACCCCATTTCCCTTCATTATCATTTCACACTGTACACCCCATTTCCCATCATTATCATTTCACACTGTACACCCCATTTCCCTTCATTATCATTTCACACTGTACATTTCATTTCCCTTCATTATCATTTCACACTGTACATTTCATTTCCCTTCATTATCATTTCACACTGTACATTTCATTTCCCTTCATTATCATTTCACACTGTACATTTCATTTCCCTTCATTATCATTTCACACTGTACATTTCATTTCCCTTCATTATTATTTCACACTGTACATTTCATTTCCCTTCATTATCATTTCACGCAGTACATTTCATTTCCCTTCATTATCATTTCACACTGTACACCCCATTTCCCTTCATTATCATTTCACACTGTACACCCCATTTCCCTTCATTATCATTTCACGCAGTACATTTCATTTCCCTTCATTATCATTTCACACTGTACACCCCATTTCCCTTCATTATTATTTCACACTGTACACCCCATTTCCCTTCATTATCATTTCACACTGTACACCCCATTTCCCTTCATTATCATTTCACGCAGTACATTTTCATTTCCCTTCATTATCATTTCACACTGTACACCCCATTTCCCTTCATTATCATTTCACACAGTACATTTCATTTCCCTTCATTATCATTTTACACAGTACATTTCATTTCCCTTCATTATCATTTCACACTGAACATTTCATTTCCCTTCATTATCATTTCACACTGTACATTTCATTTCCCTTCATTATCATTTCACAGTGTACACCCCATTTCCCTTCATTATCATTTTACACACTGTGCACCCCATTTCCCTTCATTATCATTTTACATGTACATTTCATTTCCCTTCATTATCATTTCACACTGTACACCCCATTTCCCTTCATTATCATTTCACACTGTACATTTCATTTCCCTTCATATCATTTCACACTGTACACCCCATTTCCCTTCATTATCATTTTACACTGTACATTTCATTTCCCTTCATTATCATTTCACACTGTACACCCCATTTCCCATCATTATCATTTCACACAGTACATTTCACTTCCCTTCATTATCATTTCACACTGTACATTTCATTTCCCTTCATTATCATTTCACACTGTACACCCCATTTCCCATCATTATCATTTCACACAGTACATCTCATTTCCCTTCATTATCATTTCACACTGTACATTTCATTTTCCTTCATTATCATTTCACACTGTACACCCCATTTCCCATCATTATCATTTCACACAGTACATTTCATTTCCCTTCATTATCATTTCACACAGTACATTTCATTTCCCTTCATTATCATTTCACACTGTACATTTCATTTTCCTTCATTATCATTTCACACTGTACACCCCATTTCCCATCATTATCATTTTACACTGTGCACCCCATTTCCCTTCATTATCCTTTCACACTGTACATTTCATTTTCCTTCATTATTTTTTTTACACTGGAACTCCATTGCCCTTGATTATCACTGTAAATTGTGGAACCTCTTTCCTTTCATTCGTTATCATGTCACACTGTGCACCCTATTTTCCCCTCATTCATTATCATTTCATACTGTACAGCCTATCCCTTTCATTCATTATCATTTCATACTGTACAGCCTATCCCTTTCATTCATTATCATTTCATACTGTACAGTCTATCCCTTTCATTCATTATCATTTTATACTGTACAGCCTATCCCTTTCATTCATTATCTTTGCACACTGTACACGCCATTTTCTTTTATTATCACTTGACGCTGTACATCATTTCGCTCATTATTATCACTTTACACTGTTCACCTATTATTCCTTCATAACCACTTGACACTGTATTTCTATTTCCCTTCATTGTCACTGCAATTGATAGACCATTTTCATTCATTCACAATTCACACTGCACAGCACATTTTCCTTTATTCAATACAATTTCACACAGTGCACATCATCTTCCCCCCCCCCCCCCCCCCTCATTCATTATTATTTACACTGTACACCCTGTTTTCCTTCATACACTATTATTTCACACAGCACACCCTATTTCCCGTCATTATCATTGCACACTGTACTCTCTATTTCCGTCATTATCATTGTACACTGTACTCTCTATTTCCCGTCATTATCATTGCACACTGTACTCTCTATTTCCCGTCATTATCATTGCACACTGTACTCTCTATTTCCCGTCATTATCATTGCACACTGCACTCTCTATTTCCCGTCATTATCATTGCACACTGTACTCTCTATTTCCCGTCATTATCATTGCACACTGTACTCTCTATTTCCCGTCATTATCATTGCACACTGCACTCTCTATTCCCGTCATTATCATTGCACACTGTACTCTCTATTTCCCGTCATTATCATTGCACACTGCACTCTCTATTTCCCGTCATTATCATTGCACACTGCACTCTCTATTCCGTCTTATCATTGCACGTATCTCTATTCCGTCATCATCATTGCACACTGCACTCTCTATTTCCCGTCATTATCATTGCACAGTGCACTCTCTATTTCCCGTCATTATCGTTGCACACTGTACTCTCTATTTCCTTTCACTTTATCATCTGTGCACCCATGTCCCTTCGTTGTCACTTTACATTGTACACCCCATTTCAGTTTATGATTACTTCCCGCTGTGCACTTTATTTCCGTTCATTATGACTTGACACTGAACATCCATTTCCATTCATTATCACTTCATACTGTGCCTCCCATTCCCCGTCATCATCATTTCTCACTATATGGCTCATTTCATTTCATCATCACTTCACATTGTACACCCCATTTGCCGTCATTCTCACTTCATACTGTACACCCAATTTCCCTTCATTCGCAATCACTTTACATTGTACATCCTACATCCCTTCTTGATTACGTCACACACCGTACACCCAGTTCCCTTCATTCACTATCATTTCACACTGTACACACTATTTCCCTTCATTCACTATCATTTCACATTGTACACCCAGTTCCCTTCATTCACTATCATTTTACATTGTACACCCAGTTCCCTTCATTCACTATCATTTCACATTGTACACACTATTTCCCTTCATTCACTATCATTTCACACTGTACACCCTATTTCTCTTCATTTTCACTATGCACTGACCCCATTTCCTTTCATTATCACATCACACTGTACACCACACTTTATTTCATTTTGTATTCACATAGTATACACCCTATTTCTCTTCAATACCACTGTACACCCTATATCCCATTTTCCTTCATTGTTACTTCACACTAAGCACACTTTCCCCTTCATTTTCAGTTCAGACTGTACACTCTGTTTCTCTTCACTGGCCATCTCTTCACACTGTATTCCATGTGTCCCTTCATTGTCTTTTGACACTGTGCATCCTGTTCTCTTCTTTCATTGTTACTTTACACTGCACACACCATTTCCCTTCTTTATCACTTTACACTGCACACACCATTACCCTTCTTTATCACTTTACACTGCACACACCATTTCCCTTCTTTATCACTTTACACTGCACACACCGTTTACCTTCTTTATCACTTTACACTGCACACATCGTTTACCTTCTTTATCACTTTACACTGCAACACCATTTCCCTTCTTTATCACTTTACACTGCAACACCATTTCCCTTCTTTATCACTTTACACTGCAACACCATTTCCCTTCTTTATCACTTTACACTGCAACACCATTACCCTTCTTTATCACTTTACACTGCAACACAATTACCCTTCTTTATCACTTTACACTGCACACACCATTACCCTTCTTTATCACTTTACACTGCAACACCATTTCCCTTCTTATATCACTTTACACTGCACACACCATTACCTTTCTTTATCACTTTACACTGCAACACCATTACCCTTCTTTATCACTTTACACTGCAACACCATTACCCTTCTTTATCACTTTACACTGCAACACCATTTCCCTTCTTTATCACTTTACACTGCAACACCATTTCCCTTCTTTATCACTTTACACTGCAACACCATTTCCCTTCTTTATCACTTTACACTGCACACACCATTACCCTTCTTTATCACTTTACACTGCAACACCATTACCCTTCTTTATCACTTTACACTGCAACACCATTACCCTTCTTTATCACTTTACACGACAACACCATTTCCCTTCTTTATCACTTTACACTGCAACACCATTACCCTTCTTTATCACTTTACACTGCAACACCATTTCCCTTCTTTATCACTTTACACTGCAACACCATTTCCCTTCTTTATCACTTTACAATGCAACACCATTTCCCTTCTTTATCACTTTGCGCCACACATCCCATTTCCTTTCCTTCATTATCACTACACTGTGCACCCAATTTCCTTTCATTATCACTTTAGGCTACAAGCCCCATTTCTTTTCTTTTGTTTCCATCTCGTCACTCTGCACATCCCACTTCTCATTATTACTTCTACTAACTCCATTTCCCTTTTTTCATTATCACTTCATAGTGCACATCCCATTTTCTATTATTGTTTTATTCCAAAGATATCGCCTAGATTGAAATTGTCTCTGAGCATCCAATAGACAGGATAAAACCCAGATTTGATGAAGCATCCGAGTCTTTTTCTTTAAACGCACACGCACGCACGCACGCGCTCGTATACGACAATGTTTCTCACATAAAGCATTATACTCAGACAATAACTTCAGTGATGTTTTGTGAGCAGGCACCACAGCGCTTTGTGCACCTGCACCCTCACGTCAAACATCCAACTCGCCGAACCTTTAGTGGTGAGTTTGTCAGTCTTCCTGTAAATATATCTGTCCATTTCTTTCCTGCCCGCCCCTGGGTGTTAATGTCCCTTCTGTTTTCCCCATCTGTCTGTATATGTGTACATGTGTTTAAAGTTCATTGTTGGTGTCCCTTCTGTTTTGCCCATCTGTCTGTAAATGTGTACATGTGTTTAAAGTTCATTGTTGGTGTCCCTTCTGTTTTCCCCATCTGTCTGTAAATGTGTACATGTGTTTAAAGTTCATTGTTGGTGTCCCTTCTGTTTTCCCCATCTGTCTGTAAATGTGTACATGTGTTTAAAGTTCATTGTTGGTGTCCCTTCTGTTTTCCCCGTCTGTCTGTACATGTGTACATATGTTTAAAGTTCATTCTCTCGTGGTAAGAAGAATAAATTTTGAACAGAAAATATGGTGTCTGTTCTTATGTCTGTACATAATACAAATTGATGATTTTGGCATTGATGGTTCCTCTTTCTTTCTTCTCTCCCTCCCTCTCTGTCTTTCTCTCTCTCACACACACACACACACACACACACACACACACACACACACACACACACACACACACACACACACACACACACACACACACACACACACACACACAGGACGACACATACACATACTCAATAGCGGACCTTTAAAATTTGGACAGAGATGCCCATCTTAAATTCTGAAGAGAAAGCAGTCAAACACAAAGTATTAGGCGTCGGTTGTCCTCTCTCCCTCCTCTCTCTCTCTCTCTCTCTCTCTCTCCTCTCTCTCTCCCCTCTCTCTCTCTCTCTCTCTCTCTCTCTCTCGTTAGTATTAGATCCCTAAATTTTAGAGGTACCAATGGGCCTGTGAGCCCATTTGACCCGTGAGAAGGATTCACTGGCACACGCCCCGTGATAGACAATCCCCAGTCTTAGCACATTGATTTGTAAGCTGCTAGACGGCCCAGTGCCAGTAACCCCCTGCTGTCAGCTCCTAACTGTCAGGTGGGTCCACCCTGCTGTCTTGTCCTGACCTTAGCTGTCCATGTCAGCTCCTACCTGTCAGGTGGGTCCACCCTGCTGTCTTGTCCTGACCTTAGCTGTCCATGTCAGCTCCTACCTGTCAGGTGGGTCCACCCTGCTGTCTTGTCCTGACCAAAGCTGTCCATGTGGCGTGTTGGTCACTTTCTCTTTTGAGGGAGGACTTTCTTATACCCCCCCCCCCTCCTCCACCCTCTGCCCGGCTCCCGCGCCCTGTGCAGCCCTGTGTGCTGGAGGAGGTGGTGGAGGAGGTGGTGAAGGAGGTGGTGGAGGAGGTGTGAAGGTGAAGGAGGTGGTGAAGGAGGTGGTGGAGGAGGTGGTGAAGCGGTTGTGGAACTTAGCGCCATGTCAGAATGAACAGGAACGCGTGGTGACTGAAGAGCAGCAAGGAGTGTGTTGTGTGGTCTGGGGGAGCAAAACGAACTTCCTTTGGAAAATCGAATCAGTCTCTAACCCTGAAAGGACCTGCGGAGCCCCCTCACAATTGTGTGATACATGAACCAGAAGAGACTTTTCTTGTGGAGCTGAAAAAAAGATTCGTTGCTGAGTTCAAGCTGTGTGTGTGTGTGTGTGTGTGTGTGTGTGTGTGTGTGTGTGTGTGTGTGTGTGTGTGTGTGTGTGTGTGGTTATTTAATGTGAAGCTCGTTTTTTATCAGTTTGGGGCTGGATATGAGCCAAAAGTGTTTAACATGGAGTGAACCCCTCTTAGGACTTCGGAACATTTTCCCCAGTTTGGTTCATCCTTATGTGACTGCTCTTGAGAGGTTAAAATCATGGAAAACTTGGAGACAAACTGTTTTTCTGTTCCTTTGGAAACCCCTTTTTTCCTTGAGAAGTCTTTTTTGTGAACTAAGCGACAATTTTTCCTTCTTCTGTTTTGTTTTATTCTAGCTGTTGTGGAAGCCACTCCGTTTGGGGTGGAGGAGTGTGATTCATGTCGCCAGTGTATTCTAATTGGAGGAGTGTGATTCATGTCGCCAGTGTATTCTAATTGGAGGAGTGTGATTCATGTCGCCAGTGTATTCTAATTGGAGGAGTGTGATTCATGCGCCAGTGTATTCTAATTGGAGGAGTGTGATTCATGTCGCCAGTGTATTCTAATTGGAGGAGTGTGATTCATGTCGCCAGTGTATTCTAATGGAGGAGTGTGATTCATGTCGCCAGTGTTTCTAATTGGAGGAGTGTGATTCATGTCGTTAGTGTATTCTAATTGGAGGAGTGTGATTCATGTCGCCAGTGTATTCTAATTGGAGGAGTGTGATTCATGTCGCCAGTGTATTCTAATTGGAGGAGTGTGATTCATGTCGCCAGTGTATTCTAATTGGAGGAGTGCAATAGACAGTTTCCCCTACGCGTTGGGTGTTGTATTGCAATATTTGGTGAAGTGTTTCCAAGGTCAGTCTCCTCAACGATTAAAAGCTACTGTAAACCCTCTGGACATGGTGAGCCTCTCAAGCCATTCTCCTGATTCTTGTGGATGAGTGGATCTGACTGAACACATTCATTGATTTCAATCAAATGTAAACTTGTGCTGTCATTCTTGTGGTTGTCTTACTGTTTGTTGAGTGGGAGAAATTTGGCGATATTTTTGTTTGTATATCTCCTCTTGTTTATCAGATTTCGTATCCCCGCATGTAGACACCATTTAGACAGACAGCGTGTGACATTTTGGCGACCCGACTGTTCCTCGTACTTTTCATTTATACACTCCTCTCTCCCCTTCATCGAACACCCCCCTCCCTCCCTCCCTCCCTCCCTCCCTCCTCTCTCTCCTCTCTCTCTCTCTCTCTCTCCTCTCTCTCTCTCTCTCTCTCTTTGTAGAGCATATACTTTTTATTGGCCTGATGGTTGAATGTGTTGTTCTGTTGTTTCCCCCTTCCTTTTCCCGCCTTCAGCTTTGCGGATGTGCCTTACCATGCACAGTATGTTCCCTTTTTATCAGGCAGCGAGGACTCGGTTCTTTTCTTCGGTGTCTCTGTGGACTTTACCCTCTCCGTTTCTTTCTTTTTCAGTCTGTCTTTGATAGGGACCCTCACTTTTCTGTGTCTACCTTTGTTGGGGTAGCATTGTGTATGTGTGCTTCTCTCTCACCTATCTGGTTCTTTTTGTGTTGTCTTGAAGTGAACAGCATTTTCTTTTCTGTGTGAGTGATTTTTTCTTCCTGCAAAATATATGTATTTCTATTCATGATTGTTTTTTTTAATGGCCATATTTCTGATTGTGTGATTTGTGATTAGTTTGTCACCCTTTATATTTGAAAAAAGTTTTTAAAAAAAGAGTTTGAATTGTTGATAATGCAGTCCGTTACCCCAAACTCTACATGACAGATTACTTATGGGGATATTATTGTGACATTAATGTGTCAGTTATTTTCCTTACTTGAGCAGTTGTTTTTACACTGAAATTATGGACAGTAGTTCGCTTTTGATGCTAAGTGCCTTTGACAGCTTGGTGCAATAGTCCTTGTGAGTTTTCTCCTTTTTTCTTTTTCAATTAAATTTTAAAGTGTTTCCCTAACGAACATCATAGAGGAAAAATTTGACGCTAGGCTGGAACAGATCTATGACGCTGCAGCGATCCAAACCTATATTGATAATGCCACTGATACACGCAGAAAGAGCAGCGAAACTGATGGCTGAGAAAACGGAGTCAGAAGCAGAATTACTGGCTGAGAACACGGAGCCAGATGCAAAATTAGCGGCTGAGAAAGCAGATTTAGAAGCAAAACTAGCGGCTGAGAAAACAGTCAGAATCAGAAGCAAAATTAGAGACTGAAAAGGCAAAATCAGACTAGAGAATCGCACTTGAAAGAGATAAAGTTGCAATTCAAAAGCAAAAGGGACAGGAACACCGAAAACAAAAGGAACAGCATGAAGCTGAAAAACAAATGTTGACAGAACATGAATTTGATTTTGTAAGATGAATTACAAACCCATGCCCCTCCTATCGATCATGTGCCTTCTTCCTCACAACTCATGGACCCCCAAAAAGAAGTTCCAGCCTACAGTGCATGCATTTCGTGAATGGTTATGCCAGACAAAACCGGACTGGAGAATCATTCCCTGGCTGTGTGACTAGACGAGCATCATGTTGATGAGTGGACAGCCTTATCAAAAATCACTCAGGATTTGTAGGGTCTCCATGACCTCATAATGAGAAAACAATCCCGGCATTCTGTGTCTTAAAAATGTATCAATTTGTCTTTCGGAGAAGGAAACCAACGTACTATACCTAGCAAACTCAGCGGAAATCTGTAGAGAAGACAGACCCGGTAAACCTGTGGCTCGTTGGGACGATAGGACATTATTTTCGTCAAGTGTTGCACAAGGGAGATCAGGCCCATCCAGTCCTCCGTGTACGCCCGATATGGAGCTGATGCTGAATCACATTTCAAGGACAGTGGTCACGCCGCTGGGCACACGACTGCCAACTCTGGGATAAATAACTCGGGCCTCTCTACTTCTTCCTCCTCTCGTTTTTTTCCTCAGTTTCCCTCTCCTCCTACTTTCATAACTGAGGTACTTTCCCAGGCTCCAGGCCAAGGTAGAAAATCAGATGTAATGCGGACGGTTATGTGCTATGAATGCCATGGCACTGGACATGACCAGTCCCAGTATTTGTCCAGAGAATCGTGTGCTACGTCAATGGCCTGTAAGGGTTTAGAGTCGACTAACGTGGTAAGCTGGCTCTCCACCAGGGCTATGCGAGTGATTCACGGGTCAGTGTTCTGCGTGACATTCGTGGCACTGTGGCAGCAGTCTGCAAGTTTGCACTCTTTTTTTTTTCCTCACGTAAGCTGACCGGCTGTGTCAACGACGATTCTGTCGCCAGTCTGATTCTGGGCAAGCTACCAGATGTGGCTGATCTCTTGTAGCTGACCTGACCAGGAGGTAACCTTTATGACACAATGATTGCACATGTAAGAGAGAGTAAACTAGATTCTGCACCTCGTGAGACTTCTTTGCCAGGTTTGTGTGTGTCAGTAGAAAATTAATTTTCTTACAGCACAAGGACGTCTTCCTCAGTATATGTTTGAGTGCGCTGATTATAGGCACAACATCTCGATAAGGGTCTACTACAGTTTCCTATACTATTTCCAATGGTATTTTGTACCACCTCTTCCAGGACACTCATTCTGTGACGAGACAAATCATTGTACCTCAGCCTCTTCATAAGTTAGTCTTGTGTGCTGCACATGACAGGGAGTGGGTTGGTGCTGCAGGGGATGAGGGAGTGGGTTGGTGCTGCAGGGGATGAGGGGTGGGTTGGTGCTGCAGGGGTGAGGGAGTGGGTTGGATGCTGCAGGGGGTGAGGGGTGGGTTGCTGCAGGGGTGAGGGGGTGGGTTGATGCTGCAGGGGGTGAGGGGTGGGTTGATGCTGCAGGGGGTGAGGGGGTGGGTTGGTGCTGCAGGGGGTGAGGGGTGGGTTGATGCTGCAGGGGGTGAGGGGGTGGGTTGGTGCTGCAGGGGGTGAGGGAGTGGGTTGATGCTGCAGGGGGTGAGGGGTGGGTTGGTGCTGCAGGGGGTGAGGGAGTGGGTTGATGCTGCAGGGGTGAGGGTGGGTTGGTGCTGCAGGGTGAGGGTGGTTGTGCTGCAGGGGGTGTGAGGGGGTGGGTTGGTGCTGCAGGGGTGAGGGGGTGGGTTGGTGCTGCAGGGGGTGAGGGAGTGGGTTGATGCTGCAGGGGGTGAGGGGTGGGTTGGTGCTGCAGGGGTGAGGGAGTGGGTTGATGCTGCAGGGGTGAGGGGGTGGGTTGGTGCTGCAGGGGGTGAGGGGGTGGGTTGGTGCTAGCAGGGGGTGAGGGGGTGGTTGTGCTGCAGGGGGTGAGGGGTGGGTTGATGCTGCAGGGGGTGAGGGGGTGGGTTGATGCTGCAGGGGGTGAGGGGGTGGGTTGTGCTGCAGGGGGTGAGGGGTGGGTTGTGCTGCAGGGGGTGAGGGGGTGGGTTGGTGCTGCAGGGGGTGAGGGGTGGGTTGATGCTGCAGGGGGTGAGGGGGTGGGTTGGTGCTGCAGGGGGTGAGGGGTGGTTGAGCTGCAGGGGGTGAGGGGTGGGTTGGTGCTGCAGGGGGTGAGGGGGTGGGTTGGCTGCAGGGGTGAGGGGGTGGGTTGATGCACTGATCAGGTGAGCGTACTGGTGCTGTGCACGTGGTAGGGGGGGTTTGTATGCTGAAGGGAAGGATGGTTATCCAATTTGAGTCTCAGGGGTGAGTGGGTTGGTTTATGCTGAGAGCGTAGGGGCTGTTGTTGCTCCAACAGGTGCCTGGTAATGCGAGGTGGGTGAGGGGTGGGTTGGTGCTGCAGGGGGTGAGGGTGGTTGTGCTGCAGGGTGTGAGGGGTGTTGGTGCCACAGTGATCAGCATACCCAGATTACACTGTGTGCCTGTGTCACGTGATTCAGTGGGGGGTTTGTTTTCTTATATCAGAAGAAATATTTCCATTTGAGTCTTCAATGACTGATTTTCTTTTTTTTGAGAGCGTTAGCCTGTTTGTTCATCTCAACAATGCTTGCCTTCAGGAATCCATGTGAGAGTGGAGCGAGTCAGACTGTAGAGCAAATTGTGCACCAGCTCATTTCTAGCACATACCTTAGCATTCTCGATGTGTCCAGACTCTGAGCTCCTAAATTCAGAAAGTAGCAACTGGATCTCAGTCACCGTGTCTTGGAGTTGCTGAAATCTTCTTGAGTAAGTCGTTGATGCCTTTTCTCTCCGGATTACTTTCTGTCGGGGGTGACACACAGGTGCGTCTGCGAAGCTTGTGGAGGATTTGTTAGTGGCTCAATTTCATTGTCCGCAGAGGAGTTGAGAGGACATGGGAATCATCTTTGATAGCACCAGATGATAAGTGCTTATGCGGTGATGTCTGTGACTCATAGGATAACTGTCTGTCTGTACTGCTCAGCAATGATTTTGTCAGACAGACAACATGACCATTGGCTATGCAAGACTGCACGAGGTGCCTGATGACCTCACATTCATCAGTGTCCCACTGCATGCAGTCCTTCCCTTGGCACAAAAAGGTACCAGCCTCTAAACTGGGATTAAAATACAGACTTAGGGCAATTCGTTTAACGTGGGTTGGCAAGAGTACAAGCGTATTACCGTTTTTGCCAAAGAGTTTTATACTTCAGATGTCCACTTCGATAAAGAAGGAAGAATCTGTTCGTGCTCGTGATAATCAGTGGTTTTTAGCTGGACGGAGTCGTTGACAATAGCAGAATAGCGATACAGAAGCACATTGCCCAGATAAGTAGTTCTTTTTTTGTCGCACCAAATTGGCTTTGGGATTTGATCAAGAGCTGGTTCTATTTCATTCTTCTTTCTTTTTTTTGGAATGACTTTACCCAATATATCCAGTGTCATGGGCCTGTTGTTGCATGTTCGAAAGATGAGCCATGTTTGTCTCTATAACGGAACGCACACGCACAAAACGAATTCACTGACACACAGGTTAAAACAACTCGCATCATGTTATTGCAGTGCTGACTTCAGGGATTTGTCACTCCAGTTTGGGATCACATGATCCACAGGTTACTGAAGTTTTAACAAGAATATTCGTATAATGCACCATAGAAACACACAGCACTGCAGAATAACAGAATTGTCAAATGCAAGACGCCTGTGCCATCACCAGAAAATCCCAAACATTTTCAAATTCAATCGACCGAAGCATTTTCTTTCAAATTGTCATACAATGAAGGCGCGACAGTACTGAGATCATTCAGTTAAGGGAACGATCACATACCGACGATCCTATGAATCATAACTGAGTCGACGTTATAATCGGTGTAACTCACTAATTATGACAGACATCAAACACCTGAATAGCCTCTTCGTCCGCCATCACTCGCATACTGTGTGTGTGTGTGTGTGTGTGTGCATATATATATATATATATATATATATATATATATATATATATATATATATATATATATATATATAAATTATATATATATATATGAATATTATGGGAACTTTTTCCGTGTGCATACGCAGAAACCATGCGGTTTCTTTCTTCAGGAAGAAGATAGTTTCAGGCATCGGGCTTTTCGCCTGTTTTGGTCTATTGTTGTTTTTTCTGTCAAGTTCCTAGTTTCAGTGGCATCGATGGGCCTGTGTCCCCCTTTGACCCGTGAGAAGGGACACACACCTTGGGACACATACCCCGACTGGCGACTCTCCGCCCTGTGTGTGAGCTGCTTGAGGGCCCAGTACCCGTACCCCTCGGCTGTCACACCCACCTTTCAGTTCAGCCCTGACATTAGCGGTCGACGTCAGCGCTGGGTTTGGTGCCCTGGTTCCTTTCTCCCCTGAGGGATGAGTTTCTTTCGCTCCCCCCCCCCCCCCCCCCTTTACACCCAACACCAGCAGTTCTATAGGAGCTGGTGAACGTGTGTGCCTTAGGCCCACGCTACGGTTAACATGTATGCATGGTGAGTGGGGACCAGCAAGAAGTGCGTCGCGTCGTCTAGGGGAGCAAAGACGAACATTTTGTGTGTGTGTGTGTGTGTGGTGTGGGAGAACCGAATCAGTCTTTAACCCTGACAGGAGCTGTGGAGTCTTCCTAAAAACTGTGTGATGAGATGAACTTGAAGAGACTTTTTTTGTGGAGCTGAAGGGAAAAAAAATTGTTACTGAGTTGTAGGGCCAGGGGTGTCCTCCTAGTGTCTAATCTTCCAGTGTGAGGTCCTCTTTTTTCTGGTATGAAACTCGTTTTTGAGCGGCTGGGGGCTGGACGTGAGCTTAAGGTTTTTAACTTTGAAGGAAACCCTCCTAGCACTTCGGCAGATTCCCACTAGATTAGTTCACCCTTTTGTGACTGCTCTTGCGAAGGGGGGCTACGGCAATTATGGAGGGAAAATATAATGAATACTTATATAGGGCCTATCCTCGGCTAGAGACCAAGCTCTAAGCGCTTTACAATCCACAGTCGTTTACACAACGGGCTGCCTACCTGGGTAGTGCCGACTGAAGAGCTGCCAGCTGACGCTTCATTCAGTCGTTTCCCGTGTCATCCAGTGAATATTGTTCAATATTGTTCACTCAGTTTTCTTACTTCCTTCATTCTTTTCCATTTCTCACGCAGGGTGCATGCTATGTGTAACGTGTCATCCATACCAACGGCCAAACTGGTCTTCTCTTCCGAAAGTTGGTGATGGGATTTTACGTGTGTGCAAGATATTATGCGTGCGTTCACACAGGGAACCTCGGTTTATAGTCTCATTCGAAGGACTGTACGGGAATGGAATCAGAACCAATGTTAACTCCGAGGGAAAAATCCCCCTGTACCGAAACGAACCGGCGGAGATTCGAAGCCGCAACCCCATGATCACCAAGATTTCGAGTCCGGCGCTCTACCACGGAGCTATTCCAGAGACATTTTTAGACATAAACTGTTTGCTTTCCATTTGGAAAGCCATCCTATTTCCTTGAAGAGCTTTTTTGTGCTCAGCGACTTTTTTCTTGGGGAGGGGTTAGCTATGGTAGAAAGCACTCCGTTTTGGGTGGAATGTTTAATGTTGTGAGTGCATTCTAATTTGACGAGTGAAATAGAGACCCCCCCCCCCCCCCCCCCCCCCCCCCCCCCCCCCCCCCCCCACACACCCTCCTACGAACTGGGCGTGGATCTTTCAAAAGTTGATAGATAGCTCCTTCGGAAGCATTTCCTGGGGCGACACCCCTTCGATTAAAAGCTGCTGTAACGTACTTCGGTGTATTCAGGCTGCCGAGTCCCCCGGATGGTGATCCTCTCAGGCCATTCTCCTGATTGGTGTAGATGAGTGGATCTGACGGAAAGAATTCACCCATTTAAATGAACTAGATGAGTGGATCTGACGGAAAGGAGTCACCCATTTAAATGAACTAGATGAGTGGATGTGACGGAAGAATTCACCCATTTAAATGAACTAGATGAGTGGATCTGACGAAAGAATTCACCATTTAAATGAACTAGATCAGTGGATCTGACGGAAAGAATTCACCCATTTAAATGAACTAGATGAGTGGATCTGACGGAAAGAATTCACCCATTTAAATGAACTAGATGAGTGGATCTGACGGAAAGAATTCACCCATTTAAATGAACTAGATGAGTGGATCTGACGGAAAGAATTCACCCATTTAAATGAACTAGATGAGTGGATCTGACGGAAAGAATTCACCCATTTAAATGAACTAGATGAGTGGATCTGACGGAAAGAATTCACCCATTTAAATGAACTAGATGAGTGGATCTGACGGAAAGGAGTCACCCATTTAAATGAACTAGATGAGTGGATCTGACGGAAAGAATTCACCCATTTAAATGAACTAGATGAGTGGATGTGACGGAAAGGAGTCACCCATTTAAATGAACTAGATGAGTGGATCTGACGGAAAGGAGTCACCCATTTAAATGATATGTGAAGTTGCGCTGTCAAACTTGTGTTTGTGTCTTACTGTTGTTGGGTGGGGGGAACTCGGCGAGCTCTTTGTTTGTGTATGTCACTTCCCCACTGAGCCAGACAGTGCTGTGTGTTCAGGCATGGTCTCCGTACTGGATGAAGCCTTTGGTAATGTGACGGCGGCCCTGGAACGACGAGATCTAATGGACAACACACTCCTCATCTTCGTCAGTGACGTACGTGCTCAGATCACATGAAAAGCCCACGTCTGTCTTGGTTTTGCCTTCATTTTAATATTACATTATTCATACGCCATTGCAATGCAAGTTCATCGTCATCATTATCTCATCATCATCATCATCATATCATCATCATCGTCGTCATCGTCGTCGTCGTCGTCGTCGACATTACCACGTGAGCTTAAGTTGAAGAGGTGCCGAAACAGACTCTTAAGCTATCAGGCATATCTTCACTTACACTAGAAATGATGGTGATATTACTACTTCTACTACTACTACTGCTGCTGCTGCTGCTACCACCACCACCACACTACTACTACTACTACTACTACTACTACTACTACTACTACTACTACTACTACTACTACTACTGCTGCTGCTGCTGCTGCTGCTGCTGCTACTACTACACTGCTGCTGCTGCTGCTGCTGCTGCCTGCTGCTGCTGCTGCTGCTGCTGCTGCTGCTACTACTACTACTACTACTACTACTACTACACTACTACTACTACTATGCTATTTTGTTGAGTGCTTTCCTCCCGGCAGGAGCTCAAAATGCTTTATAATTAATCCAACATATGTAAATGAACATCGGGCATCTTTTAAAAGGAAGATAAGCTAAGATCTTATGAGAAAATGCAGGTCCCTACATTTAACAATTCACAAGTATGCACGTGTATGCCCCCCCCCCTCCCCCCAACACACACACCTAAATTCGTTTGCTGCTGAACTGTCATAAGTGTATTGCGTCAACAGGCGGTATTAGAAAGGTATGCTATTAGGTTGAAGTAGAAAGGCGAAGATAATGAAGTAAACTATACTAGACAGATGAAATTGAATATGATGAAAGGTATGTTTTTAGGTTGAAGTAGAGAGGCGAAGATAATGAGGTAAACTATTCTAAACAGATGAAATCGAACATGATGAAGATTCCTCTACGGATTTAGCTTTTACCCGAGGAATTAGGAGCCATTTTGAATCGGAATATGATCAGAGTTAGCGTAGAGAAGCATATATTTAATCACCTTTTGTCAGATACTGTGAGGCGGCATGTGTGATGGGGCTGAAGGTGAGAGTAGCATCTTTGTGGTGGATACGTGCTGAAACTGGTGGCCAGTGAAGGGAGCGCAGAAGTTCTAAAGATTTACCTTGCTGTCGTTATGATCTTTCAAAAGTTACAGTATCAATTGTTGAAGACACCCAATTAGCAATGAGTTACAAAACGTCTGATGTCGCCAGGACAAGAGAACACACTTGAGTTTGTGTTGCTGAAGTTCGGATGGAATTTTATCTTTCGATTTTGTAAATATGCAGCATGACAGCGGTTGCTTACGTGCTGCTTTATGAAGAGGTTTCCATCAAATGTCACGTCAAGATGTTTTCACAGAAAAACATTGGTACAAGCAGAGATCGTTGGAGAACACAAGTCACACACTGAACACCATACGTGACCGTCGGTTTTAGTCAAGCGCAGCAGGATGGAGGTGTATTGACCAGTCCTACTTTTTCACATATTCCACCCAGTGTTTCTTTGGCGTGTCTTTGGGACGACAGCCTTCTACTGTAGCTGATAGGATGGTCCTGGGCAGAGAGTCATGGCGGGGGTGTACTATTACATTGCAAGCTTGCAGTGTCTGACAACTGTGAGGTGAAGCTCCCAGATGTGAGAAGACTCTGAAAACCCAACATGGAGTAGAGACATAGTGTCTCACTGTAAAAGACACCGGCTATATACAAGTAGCAATAATGATAACACATTGGATGCATGGTTGGTAGTGTGCTATGTGTTGTTGCGTCGTGTTGTATGGCATTATGCTGAGTAGTCTGTATTCTACATTGTATCATTAATGTATGCAGTTTTCCTTTTCATGGCACTGTGCTGCACATTGCATTTTGTTGTGTGTTGTACTGGCATGTTTCTTTTTAAATACTGTACTATGTTGCCTTATACTGGTGTTGTTTAGAGTGTTTTTCATTGCATGATGTTGCATAGTGTTTAATCACATTGTACTGAATGATCTATTATTGTATTGTGTTGTGAACATTGCACACTCCTTTTTCCGTCAACTTGATTTTTTTTCTTGGATAACAAAGACTTTGACACCTCAAAGTCACTGCTATTGATTCCTCGTGTACGCTGCTGTTTCCGATGTCCAATCTCAAAACCATTGCTGTCTTGCCGCTCATCCTGTCTCCTCTATACACAACCCTAACCAGGTGATTCCCTGACTCAATCTTAGTTTTCACTGTCCCTAGGGGGCATTCATAGTCATACTGGATTAAGGCAACCCACCAGAGGAGACACTGCACTGCATGCTCCCTATTCACTTTGGTGGTGTCTAGTAATGCTTGTTTTCATCCAACATATGCATGACACCACCTACTTGGCTTCCTATTGACAATAATGATTCCTTAGTCTCAGGGCCAGTGTCACCGAGCATCCCAGTCTAGAGGACACACTTACGTTCACCCATCTACAGTTTCCATGAACTTACAGATGCGAACGTGCTCGGATGTGGGGAACATCAGGGTCAATTGCTGAAATAAAAGGATGGTGAAAATTGTGTCATCGAGTTCGGTATTGGTTTTACACTACACACAAGTTACTGCTTCACGCTTTCCTTCATACTGTAACACCAAGGCCCAAGAGATGCGGTCATCTGTAGTATAGGAAAATTTGAGCGCCACTCTCAGAGACGCAGCCATTCAAATGGATATGTGAAGTAGCACAAAAGAATAAGAACACACTAAAGATGAAACACACAGTACTCGGAGTCAACGTTTATTGTATATCCTGCTCCAGAGTACATGCCCTTGTATCCCTTGGATAAGTAAGCATACATTTTAACCGAAATCTACTGATTATATATTATATATCCCCACCTTTAAGTTTCTTAACGTAACAGTAACTATAACAAATGATATTTTGATATTTTATTTCTAAAAAACTTTTTAAAACTAAGATTGTGACAAAATTATAAAATTTTTCCTATCATTAGTATCAATGTCTTCAGCTGTTCAGGCTTGTTTCTCACTTTTAACCGTCTTTTCCCCTCTTTTTGTCCTGTCATAGTCCAATCATATTTATCCACATAAAACAGACTAAACCGTCCACTGGAAAACTGCGACAAAATTGAGAAAAGAAAAGCAAATTAACAAGGTGAACGTGTTTTCTCTACTGCAATGTCTCTCTGAACCAGTTTAGCCAAAGTCTTTGAAGCGCCCAGGCAATCTTCGCTGACGTGTCGGACGACCCCCAGACCTCGGCGTAGACCTGGACTCATCAGAGACGTCGGGGATGGAACCTCATGACCACGATCCTCTCTCATGGCTGGAGCGAATACTCTCTGGGTAGATGGAACAAGATCCTCCGGATCAGGTGGTCCCAGGTCGAATGGAACATCAGCAGTGGCTGTGACTGGACCAGCTCCAGTTTCAGTAAAGGACTGGGAAGTAGCCACCAAAGGAGACGATGGCCCACCAGGCACAGTCTGGCCATCGAAAAGAGTCTCTGTCTCTGGATCCTCAGGTGACCAGACTCATTGACCCGTGGCAGTGCATGATCGACATGTTGCTCCAGGGAACGACCATCAGGTAGACGGATCACACACGACAGTGGCCCAGTCTTTTGCATGATCATACCGGGCAACCACTTTGGGCCGGTGTAAAAATTCTTGATGTAAACTAAAACGCCCACCTTGTAGCTTTTGACGTCAACATGATCAAGGTTCAGTTTTTGCTGCATCTGTTGCTGAACCACCTGTCTTTCTACACTCGGCTGTGCCAGGTCCAGGCGGGTGCGAACTTTGCGATTGAAGAGAAGCTCTGCAGGAGACTGTCCTGTCGTTGTTTGAGTGGTGCAATACAAGGACAAGAACTGCGCCACTCGAGTCTCTATGGAGCCGTGAGACATTTTCTTCAGGTCCGACTTCAGTGTCTGCACGGCCGGCTCAGCAAGCCCATTATTTTGTGGAGGCGTGGTATGGTGCAGACTTGATGTGCCTGATGCCATTCATACGCATGAACGTCTCAAACTTCTCACTGATAAAACAGGTACCATTATCCGATACCAGCATCTCTGGCAACCCATGAATGGCAAATGAGTGTCTCAGTTTCTCAATGGTCGCCGTGGAGGTACATGTGTTCGGTGGGTAAGCATCCAGCCGCTTCAAGTGAGCATCAATGATCACCAAAATCATCTTGCCAAGGAAAGGTCCAGCATAGTCGACGTACAGTCGACTCTAAGGTCGATTGGACCACTCTCACGGATGTAGTGGTGCATGAGTGGGCATGTATGTGTCTGGCATACTTGGCAGCGTCGCACAGTGGCCTCGAATTCATTGTCCATATTGTGCCACCAGACATAAGACCTGGCCAAGGCCTTCATCCTGCTCGTCCCTGGATGTGACTCATGTAGGTCTTCCAACAGGCGTTCGCGCCTCTTCGGCGGAATCACCACCCTTATGCCCCACAGCACACAGCCGTCTTGAATTCTCAGTTCTGTCCACCTCGACAGGTAACGGTTGAAGACGTTTGTCGTCCACCTTTTTTCGGCCAGCCTTTCAATACAAAGTCTTTCACATTCGACAAGACAGGGTATTCATATTCAGTGCCCATCGTTGAAAACGAGCGGCAGCCATGACAGGCACCTGTCTCTCCTCTTTGAACAGCCATAGGAGTGGATTATGATCATCACTATTCAAATTGCAAGCCATAAAGGTATTGATGAAATGTCTTTTTACTCCAAAAATGACTGCCAATGCTTTTGATGCAAACACCACCGGTCTTTCAAAGCCATCCTCCAGTCGATGGGAGAGTACTGTACCCACACCATAACTGGATGCTTCACAGGAGAGAATGGTGTCTTTCATTGAGTCAAAATGAACAAGAACCCATGGCGACTGGAGCAATTTTTTTGACTCGGACCAAGCTCATTCCTGACTTTCATCCCATGACTACGTCTTCAGCTTCTGTAGTAAACTATATAAGGGAGACAACACTGTACATGTAGAGAGATTGGGCAAAAAGCGGGAATAATAATTCACCATTCCCAGCTATGCCTGGAGCTTCTTGACGTCGGTTGGCTGTAGCATGTCTCAGGCACAGGCTGAATCCCACTCTGATGTCGCCCATGAGTATTGCGATGTCGTTTGCTCATCTTTTGTCCAGCACAGATTGTACTTGCTGGTAGAAATCATCTTTCTTTTCCTCCTCCACATCATTTGTGGGAGCGTAGCATTGGATGATGTTCAGCTTCATGTTCTCCTTCTTGGTACTAAACTTGGCTGTGATGATGTGGGAGTTGATAGCTTCCCAGCGGATGAGTGCCCGCTGCGCCTCTGGTGTCAGCATCAGGGCCACGCCTTCTGTATGGGGGGCTCCGTCTTCTGTGTGTCCCGAGTACAGCAGCAGCTCTCCTGATGAAAGTCTCAGCTGTCCCATCTGTAGCCACCTTGTCTCCCTCAGTCCTAGGAATTCTATCTTGTAATACTTCATCTCTCTTGCTATCTGGATGGTTCTGCCCGCATCGTACATTGTCCTGATGTTCCAATTGGCTATTCTTGTTGATTTCCTGGGGGTCAGAAGGGGAATCGGTCTTGTAGCTTCCTCTCGGCTTTCACTGCCTGACGTCATGAGTCTCCGGGATGGAGACCCTTCCTCTCTCAGGTGAATGTCTTGGTTTGATGTTGTCGATGCTTCTGTAACTTGATTTTTTTTCTAGGAAGGGGTGTTAGCCCTACGCAAACCCCTTTATCCTTGGGGCGAGGTGGTCCTGCCTTAGTCGCCTCTTACGACATGCATGGCAGGGCAGTGGGTCTATTCTATGCCCAATCCACAGGGCGTTGTCAATGTCATTTGCCACAATGTAATGTTCCGGTCTGTTGATGTACTGAATCCAGTTTTCTTCCCCCGCTAGATCAAAGCTAGTCAGTCTTCCAAAGGATCCCATCCTCGTCGCCAAAATGAAGTAACACTAAAGATGAAACACAGTACTCAGAATCAACCGTTTATTCCATATGCTGCTCCGGAGTGCAGACCCTTGTAGGCCTATCCCTTGGATGAGTATGCATACATTTTAACCGAAATCTTCTACAATATGACTCTGACTTGGTCGTTCCAATCTACCCATTTGAGTCCACACAACTCTGAAGGGCTAGTCAGGGTTTTAAAAAAAAAGTCACACAAATTCGTACACCTGATGAAACAGAACTTGGTGTTCCTTTCTTTTGATCTGTGCACATTTCCACAGAATGAAAATTTCAACAAAATACTATTGTATTTCTGGTATAAGCATACACACATTGACACCGTGTGGAAGTGTTTGCAAAAGCCAGTATGACTGATTGGTCTTTCAGAATGGCGGTTCACCAGATGTCGGAGGCAACAACTGGCCACTAAGAGGAGGGAAGTTCTCCTTGTGGGAGGGGGGCACCAGGGTTCCTGCTTTTGTCTACGGCAAAAAATTCATCGGCCGTCCTGGGTCTGTCAACAACGAGTGAGTGCTTGTTTGCTGGAATTTAGTTAAACATTTGAAAAAAAAAAACGTCAAATTTGCCTTTTTCTGACTCTTGATCTTTAAAAGATCCTGAGCACACGAACTATGGCAAGGAAGCAGGGAAACGGGAGGGGACGCCTGTCCTCCACAGGTACTTTCCACTGCAGCGATTGACATAAAGAAGTCACGTGTGCTGCCGCTGACTTTTACAAGGAGCGCTGCGGGTATGCAGCAAGCAAAACATAAAATCTGTGGAACTGACAGTCAGGCGTTTTGGAGCCTACTTGATATATGTTTTCCACACCTTAATTGTATGTCGCACACAGAGATGACATCTTTATTTCTGATTCACTCGTATAGGCTGTGTGAGTCTATGAAATCGTCCAGTTTTAGTTGCGTGCGTGTGTGTTTGTGTGTGTGTGTGTGTGTGTGTGTGTGTGTGTGTGTGTGTGTGTGTGTGTGTGTGTGTGTGTGTGTGTGTGTGTATGTGTGTGTGTGTGTGTGTGTGTGTGTGTGTGTGTGTGTGTGTGTGTGTGTGTGTGTGTGGAGAGAAAGAGAGTGCGCGTGTGCACGCGTGTATGTGTGTGTGTTTGTGTGTGTGTGTGTGTGTGTGAAACACAAACATTGACATTTTCATAGCAATTACAGGTATAAGCATATTAGCTAAACTTGGCAGCCATGGCCAACAAGAAGCTGTCAACGAATGGTATTCGTTGTAAGTCTGTGATTATTCATCGTTTATCGATTTGTCAGTCCTGGTCACATGAGATGTGGGCGCGTGTGCAAATTGTCAGTTGCCGCACATACATTCCAGAGCCGGATATGTGAATGTTTTGTTCGTTTGTTTGTTTTGTTTTTATCCCACTACGGTCGAGTAATGAACATCTAATAAACAGCTCTCAGTGGCATTTCAGGCCCATTGTTTTGATACTCTCTGCTTCGTCTCTCTGCAGACTGAGGTATCACAGTGCCAGAGTAATGATTTCATCATGGCAGAGAAAACAGGGAGCGAAGCCAAGCGTTCAGACACTAAGCTGAATACTTACAGTGGGATATTGGGACAGTTTGCTCAACTGGACGCAGGATAGGAATTCGATTCGAGGCTCTCAAAAGCGAGCTTGAAAAAAGGGACAAAGCAGCAAGATCGCTGAGTCAGACTTCCAAAGACAGCCCATAGCTTAAGCGCTTCACAAAGGTCAGCAAAGAAGGTTCATTTCGTCAAAAGATGAAATTTGTAGAACGATGAAGGCGAGCTGGCTGACGACGAAGAGTTGTTGATCAGTCAAATATCAAGTCTTGTGAGGAACCAGACAGGAGTTTTCTTCAAGATGTTGAAAAAGAATATAAAGAAAATGAGTTTAGGGACAGAAATGTGGGACGATATAGCTGAGGTCGCAATGGCCGTTTCCACACCAAACATGGAGATAAAACATTGCAGAAGCAGTTCGACGCACATGATAGTCCGGAAAATTGCGATGCGTTGATTGCCCTTTCAATAACAGATAAATTTGAACCCACCAGCCAACTCAGGCAAGGAAATCTGACTTGAAGCTTGCACAAAGTCAGTACTTAACTTCAAATCAGCAGTAGGTATTGCAAAAATCATATATGAGCTTGTGGAAAAACCCAGTATATGCAGTGAGCAAAGAACGAGAGCATTTTTGGATGTGCAAAAAAAAGTAGTGTTTGCGTGCAGCCTTCAAACTGCCCGTCAGCAAAGCTCTGCACAGCATCTGTGATGGTATGGAAAATGCGCCAGTCACAGAAAGCTGATCTGACAATGGCCTCACTGCCTCCCTGCAAGGAGTGAGAGATCTGGCCAGACTGTGTGCGAGCATCAGTCCCAATGGCAAAAA
This sequence comes from Conus ventricosus, assembly GCA_018398815.1. NCBI lineage: Eukaryota > Metazoa > Mollusca > Gastropoda > Neogastropoda > Conidae > Conus > Conus ventricosus. Next base: position 29,194,147 of record CM031614.1, on the reverse strand, counting down.
AAGGGTGTGCACTTACAGAATGACCTCCAGGTGGTTTTGTTGCAGGGAAACAGGCACAAAATTAACACAGATATACGTCGGCATCCCGCGTCATTGAACTTGAAAAGATGGTGGTAGGCACAGTGGTAAGCATCTAAATCTCACAGGAGTATCCAGATCTGAAGCCCTGATTCTTGTCGGTGAGGATGTTGTGCTCCTGCAAGTAAGTGTCCATGAAGATGTTGGCAGATGATGTGCTTCTACAGCCTGCAGGTTAGATGTCAGAGATGTGTCTGTAGTTCTCTGCTCTGTTCCTGTCACTTTCCTTGTTTGTGCCGGAGGTATTTGTAACTGTCACTCGGAAAATTGCCTGTTTCCAGAAAAAAATTGAAGATGGAAGTAAGAGATGGGGTTATGGTTTGCCATCAGCTCTTCAAAACTTTAAAGGGGATGCTGTCTGGTCCGCTGGCCTCGGAGGCATTCAGGTTCCTCAACAACTTGGCAACTCAACAACTAGTGACCATAAGGTAATCGATGCCAGGAAACGACGGGCCTTTAATTTGGGGTAGTGGTGAGCCATTGTCCGTTGTGAACACTGATCTGAATTGGTTGAAGAGAATCCTTGCCTGGAGGCACTGTTACTCCACAAAATAGAGCCATTCTTCAGGTCTGCGATTCCTGTACTGTCAAGACGTCGAGCTTTAACATACCTCCAGAAGGGCTTACTACTGTTCTCCCTCACGGTGTCTGCTATTCTGCTTTCCTCATGGCCTTTCTGCGCTCCTTTTTCGCAAAAGTTGTAGTTGGACCAGTTTTTGAATTTCTTTGCCTTCTTATGCAGCTTCTTTTCACTTTTGGAAGTTTTACGGATGTCTTTGATTGATCCATAGGAAACGATTCTATTGCGGAGTGTGTGTGTGGGGAGTGCTTCTCAACAGCTGCCATAATAAATGATATGAAAGCCTCCAGCATGGTATTGATGTCCGGTGCTTCCTCTTCTGTTCAAAATGATTCAAAGTCCTTGTTCATCACCTCCTCCAGTTCGCCTTTGAGAAAAGAGTTCTTCCTGTGCTTTTCTTTGTTTCTTTAAGGGCATGTATTGAAATCCACTACCTTGCTACTTGGTCAGAGAAGCCAGGGAGTAATGCAGAAAACTTGGCAAGGGATGGTTTGGAAACAAAAAATATGGTCAAGAAGATTGTTCTTTGCCATGGGCTGGTCATTAATTCGGGTCAAGTGGACAGAAGATGTCACATGAATCAGTTCGTGCTGTACTGCTTGGTCATTAGTGCTTTGGGTGACTGTGCCCACCCCCAGTCGTTATCCAGCAGTTGAAGTCACCAGCAAGAATCGCCTGATTAGGGCATCCCCCTTGTGTGATTTTGTTCAAGGTCTTCCCTTGTTCATGAATATCAGCATCATGTCTATGGGGCATGTGTAAACATCCCAACAGTAGGTTGCCCTACCCTTAAGGCAAATCTCTCTTCAAATCATCTCGCACTTGGCATCAGATTCTGCGAAAGTAGAGGATACAAGGGTCTTTTGTTTAAGACTGAAAACTTCACCTCCAAAAGAGCTACGATCCTTCCAGAATGCTACGAAATTGTTAGGAAAGACCTCATAGGCAGGATATAACCACAACTCGGTACGAATACAACATCAGTTTTGACGTAGTTGATGAAATCTCTAGATCCTACCTGCACCTTAGGGTGTATCTTTATCTTGTGTGTCTTCTGGCCGACTCTGGGAAAGGTCTAGTGACAGTGAGGAAAGACTCACTAACCGCACGGAAAGTCCTGTTGACAGTGGGAAAGAGTGTGACCTGGCATTCTCTTCAGAGAGCACGTTAGACCTCATGGCGAAAGCTTGGCCGTGTCTGGAGTTGTACTGTCGTCGCCTGTCATCAGAACAGCAGCGAGTGAGGCTACGGGTCGCACACGGCAGTTGGTTGGCAGTGGCGTTTTTTGCCGGTGTTCTCTGGAGTCATGAAACAAGGGCTGGTACACCCATGGAAACGCTCCAGTGGAGGTTCTGTCGTGTCACATCCAGTGGCCATTACAGAATGGCATCTGCCAGGGAGCAGTTATGTCCCTTCACGTTTTAATGGAATGCCCTACGTGCCTGCACCCTATGTGAACACATCGCAGGCTTCCAAGGGTGGTTCAGGATTGCTCCCAGCTTGTTTGTTCCACAGTCGAGGACTTCTCTGGGTCCTATCCCACCCTCGGGTGATTCGTTTTTGTTCATAGCCGTTGGCTCAGCTTTCTTCTCTTCAATTCTCTCGCAGGTTTCAAAGTGGGATAAGTGGCTTCTCCCATCTCCCAGATTCTTTTGCTAAAACTCCGAGGTTCATCCTCAGTAAGACATTTATCTATTTAATTGTTGTTAATCCCACCATTACGTTCACCGAATTCTGTTCTGGGGGATGTAAACACGCCATCAGCGCACATGTTTTCATTTCACGTGTGTGCCACCTGTACTACCAGCACATGATGGCCTACGCGTCTACGACGGATCGAACTGGATTCACGTTGGTGAAGTTTTGTTAACAATGCGCTCAGACAGGGAATCTGGGTGTAAGGAGCCATCTGGATTCAGAGGTGGCAGAACATTGCTCAGATGTCAACATCAAAGAGAAAACCTTAACTTGCCCCCTCAAGCGGGAACCAAGGTTTCATCCACTTTGCTGTCCAGGGCCTATGCAGCCCAACCCATCAGATGACGTTTCTGGCATGCGGGACGGCTGGAAAGTCTTCTTTATTCTGCCAAATTGGGTTGTGCTACCAACTGTAATTGTTGACAAAATGTCACCATTAAGGCCTCTCTCTCTCTCTCTCTCTCTCTCTCTCTCTCTCTCTCTCTCTCTCTCTCTCTCTCACACACACACACACAGACACACACACACACACACACACACACACACACACACCACACACACAGACATGCACGAGCGCGCGCGCGCGCACACACACACACACACACACACACACACACACACACACACACACAGCACGCACGCACAGCACGCACGCACGCACGCACGCACGCACGCACGCACGCACGCACGCGCCCACGCACGCACGCACGCACGCACGCACGCACGCACCACGCACCCCACACTAACTAAACTAACTAACTAACTAACTAACTAACTAACTAACTAACTAACTAAGTAAAAGCGAACGAACGAACTAACGAGCTGACCAAGTATTGAACTTGGCTTGGCCAGGTATACTGGTTGTATGAATTCTTCGAGTGCCTCGTGAACGAGAAAAGGTTGTATGTTTGTGACTTTTTCCTTTTCCTGCATTCTTCGTAGATTATTGAATGGAAGTGTCTGACTTCTTTTCTTATGTGTTTATATCTTTGTTTCCCCTCCACTCCCCACTCCCCCTTCCTGATTTAGTATACACATTTGTATGATGCTATGTTGATTCTGCCGTGTGTCACACACACACACACACCACCAGACCACGCACGCACGCACGCACGCACGCACGCACGCACGCACGCACGCACGCACGCACGCACGCACGGCACCACCACACACCACACACACACACACACACACACCCAGCGAGAGAAAGACACACACACACATACAGACGGACAGACAGAGACAGAGTGAGAAAGAGACAGAGAGAGAGCAAAAAAAAAAAAAAAAAAAAAAATGAAAAATGGTTATTTGACATTTTCAGATTTATTCATGCGGTGGACTGGTTTCCCACCATGCTGAGCGCCGCAGGCATCCAACCAGGTGAGTTGCGTTCTGTTCTGTTTGACTTGTGTTTTATTAGCCTTTGGTTAATTTAATCTAGCCTGTTGGTTGTATTCTAATCTAGCCTGTTGGTTGTATTCTAATCTAGCCTGTTGGTTGTATTCTAATCTAGCCTGTTGGTTGTATTCAATCTAGCCTGTTCGTTGTGTTCTAATCTAGCCTGTTCGTTGTGTTCTAATCTAGCCTGTTCGTTGTATTCATATCTAGCCTGTTCGTTGTGTTCTAATCTAGCCTGTTCGTTGTGTTCTAATCTAGCCTGTTCGTTGTATTCATATCTAGTCTGTTCGTTGTGTTCTAACCTAGCCTGTGTGTTGTGTTCTAATCTAGCCTGTTCGTTGTATTCTAATCTAGCCTGTTCGTTGTGTTCTAATCTAGCCAGTTCGTTGTCTTCTAACCTATCCTGTTCGTTGTATTCTAACCTATCCTGTTCGTTGTATTCTAATCTAGCCTGTTCGTTGTATTCTAATCTAGCCTGTTCGTTGTATTCTAATCTAGCCTGTTCGTTGTATTCTAATCTAGCCTGTTCGTTGTATCCTAATCTAAACTGTTCGTCTGGGTAGTTTTATCTAATTTAATTCATTGTTCAGTTTTGCAGGTCATCAAATGTTGTTGTTTTTTTTTCACGAGTCTCCATTCGCAGTGTCTTATGTTTGTATGACTGTGTTCATTCTGATTCCCTGGGCACTTACCAGCACATGGTGATGCCTTCTGATGACAGTGATCTTTTTCATGCCAGATCATATTATTTCATATCATAACATGGAGATAATATATCATACTGTAAGCATATATTCTTACATTATATTACTTTTGATCTAAAAGCTAAGTTGTGGGCCATATCAAAAAGTAAGTATGTGGCCATAGCCCTGTCAATGCAAATGCACAATATTATAAACGCTACAGCTTTGTCGTGATTAAGCTGTTGACAGAACGTTACTAAAAGGACATTAATTTCCGACGTTTCGGGCCCTAGGCCCTTCTTCTTAGGGAGAAAAGTAAGGAATGAAGAAGAGAAGGATAGCAACGAGACAGAAGTAAACTAACAAGTGCGAAGCATATAAACGTACTCCCGTTTTCCAACCGCTTAAATCGGCCAAGTGCTTTGTGAGATCAGAAATAAAGACAAAATAACGGTTTTAACGGTTATTAACCGACGTACACTTTTAAAACTGTATTAGTCCTCACTGGGCTAAGCTGTGTACATACCAAATTTCATCCAAATCGGACAATATGTCAAGAATAACGGTTTTAACGGTCAGATTTTGAAACACTGCATGGAAGTGCCATTTGTGTGTGATGACCTTCTATATACAATTGCATAAAATCCACCAATTATAAAAAAACGGCAAAATAACGGTTTTATCGGTTATTATAACCGATATACACTTTTGAAAACCAGTATTTTAGTCCTCACTGGGCTAAAGCCTGTGTACATACCAAATTTCATCCAAATCGGACAATATGTCAAGAATAACGGTTTTTAACGGTCAGATTTTGAAACACTGCATGGAAGTGCCATTTGTGTGTGATAACCTTTCTATATACAAAATTTCAATAAAACCCACCAATATATAAGAAATAACGGCAAAATAACGGTTTAACGGTTATATAACCGATATGCACTTTTGAAACCGGTATTTTAGTCCTCACTGGGCTAAAGCCTGTGTACATATCCAAATTGGACAATATGTCAAGAATAACGGTTTTTAACGGTCAAATTTTGGAACACTATATAGAAGTGCCATTTGTGTGTGATAACCTTTCTATATACCAAATTTCATTAAAATCAACCTATATATAAGAAATAACGGCAGAATAACGGTTTTTAACGGTTGTTTAATCCATTTTCAGCATTACATCACTTACATATGGACAGAGGATCCGATTTGTGACAAGATCATCCAAACCGCTTATAAATTGGCCAAGTACTTTCTGAGATATTCCATAAAGAAGAAAAACCGTTACAGGCCGTTACAACCGTTAGTAACGGCTATAACGGGGCAAACTAAGACATCAGGCATCATCCGTGACCCATAATGAACATACCTGCTAATTTTCACAAAGATCGGCCAAGTACTTTCTGAGATATTCCATAAAGAAAAAAAAACCGTTACAGGCCGTTACATCCGTTAGTAACGGCTATAACGGGGCAAACTAAGACATCAGGCATCATCCGTGACCCATAATGAACATTCGTACAAATTTTCAGAAAGATCGGCCCTGTAGTTTTGTCTGGAGCGAGTGGAACACATTTTGACCACGGACACACAGACAGACAGACAGACACACACACATACAGACAGCATTTCTTCGTTCCCATTCTAAAGTACTCCCTGTTCTATAAGAACTGGGAGTACAAAAACAGTGAGAAGTAATCAAGAGGAAAAGGTAAAGAAGAACAAGATGCGAAGCATATAAACGTACTCCCAGTTTTCCAAACCGCTTATAAATCGGCCAAGTGCTTTCTGAGATATTCCATAAAGAAGAAAAACCGTTACAGGCCGTTACAGCCGTTAGTAACGGTTATAACGGTAAACTAAAACGTCGGGCATCATCCTTGACCCATAATGAACATACCTACAAATTTTCAGAAAGATCGACCCAGTAGTTTTGTCTGGAGCGAGTGGAACACATTTTGACTACGGACACACAGACACACAGACAGACAGACAGACACACACACACACACACACACACACACACACACACACACACACACACACACACACACACACACACACACAGCATTTCTTCGTTCCCATTCTAAAGTACTCCCTGTTCTTTAAGAACTGGGAGTACAAAAAGGTCAGCATTATTTAGAAAGTAGTAGAAAGGGACGGTTGAACAGTTGCTGTAAAAAAATTAAAAAAAAAAAAAACAAGATCCGAAGCATATAAACGTACTCCCAGTTTTCCAAATCGCTTATAAATCGGCCAAGTGCTTTATGAGATACGAAATAAAGGCGAAATACGGTTTTAACGGTTATTTAACCGATGTACACTTTTGAAAACTGGTATTTTAGTCCTCACTGGGCTAAAGCCTGTGTACATTCCAAATTTCATCCAAATCGGACAATATGTCAAGAATAACGGTTTTTAACGGTCAGATTTTGAAACACTGCATGGAAGTGCCATTTGTGTGTGATGATCTTTCTATATTCAAAATTGCATTAAAATCCACCAATATATAAAAAATAACGGCAAAATAACGGTTTATCGGTTATATAACCGATATACACTTTTGAAACCGGTATTTTAGTCCTCACTGGGCTAAAGCCTGTGTACATACCAAATTTCATCCAAATCGGACAATATGTCAAGAATAACGGTTTTTAACGGTCAGATTTTGAAACACTGCATGGAAGGCCATTTGTGTGTGATGACCTTTCTATATACAAAATTGCATTAAAATCCACCAATATATAAAAAATAACGGCAAAATAACGGTTTAACGGTTATATAACCGATATGCACTTTTGAAACCGGTATTTTAGTCCTCACTGGGCTAAAGCCTGTGTACATACCAAATTTCATCCAAATTGGACATATGTCAAGAATAACGGTTTTTAACGGTCAGATTTTGAAACACTGCATGGAAGTGCCATTTGTGTGTGATAACCTTTCTATATACCAAATTTCATTAAAATCGACCTATAAATAAGAAATAACGACAGAATAACTGTTTTTAACGGTTGTTTAATCCATTTTCAGCATTACATCACATACATATGGACAGAGGATCCGATTTGTCACAAGATCATCCATACCGCTTTTAAATTGGCCAAGTACTTTCTGAGATATTCCATAAAGAAGAAAAACCGTTACAAGCCGTTACAACCGTTAGTAACGGCTATAACGGGGCAAACTAAAACATCACGCATCATCCGTGACCCATAATGAACATACCTACAAATTTTCAGAAAGATCGGCCAAGTACTTTCTGAGATATTCCATAAAGAAGAAAAAGCGTTACAGGCCGTTACAGCCGTTAGTAACGGCTGTAACGGTAAACTAAAACGTCGGGCATCATCCTTGATCCATAATGAACACACCTACAAATTTTCAGAAAGATCGGCCCAGTAGTTTTGTCTGGAGCGAGTGGAACACATTTTTGACCACGGACACACACACACACACACACATACAACACACACACACACACACACACACACACACACACACACACACACACACACACACACACACACAGCATTTCTTCGTTCCCATTCTAAATTACTCCCTGTTCTTTAAGAACTGGGAGTACAAAAAGGGGGGGGGGGGGGGGGGCGGTGGTGGCATAAGAGAGAAGAAAGGTGGCAGAGCGGTTAAGACGTTCGCCTGCCAATCGAACGTGTGAGAAGTGCATGGGTTCGAGCCCTGCCTTTCTCGCCATTTCTTTCCCAGTCTGAATGACAAATCGAACTGAACGTCAAGTCCATCGGATGGGGACTATAAGCGAGTCGGACCCGTGTGCCTTCCTGGCCCCCTGCACACGTTAAAGAACCCACGGCAGTTGAAAATCGAAAAGAGCAGGGGGGTTCCCCGCTGCCCTGGCAAAATTGATGTAGATTTAAGATAGCCGCATGGTATTTCTTACCAAGCCACAAAAATTGTCACTTACTGTTATCGTGTGCCATCGTGTACCGGTGGAAATGGAGGACACGTATAAACATCGCATGCATCCTATGTGAGAAACTGGAGGAATAAATGGATAAATGAGAATGAGTGACTGATATTTGAATGGTACGGGAAACGACTGAATGAGCGCCAGTAGGCTGCTCTTCGGCCGGCTCTACCTGGGTAGGCAGCCCGTTGAGTGAGTGAGGTAGTGTGTTTATTGTAAAGCGCTTAGACCGAGGATAGGCGCTATATAAATACAATATAATAATATAATATATATATTACAATAGAAATAATAACGAGAGAAGAGAGGAAGGAGAAGAGAAAGGATGAGGGGGAGGGGGAGGACAGGAAAATCAAAGAGGAGAAGAAGGAGGCTATAGGTCATGCGAAAGATGGAAAGATAGAATCTAGGAAGTAGCTATGGTAATAATCATGATTATGATAATAAAGTTATAATAAAAATGATGTAGGAAATTGGAAATATGGTAGGTTGAATATAAGAAATATACTAATGCGTCATGATAACATTAATCATAATAGTAACGTTAATACTTGTAACAGTTATGATGGTAATGACACCAGTGATAATGAAAATAACAGTAAAAATGTAAATGTTGGTAATAGTTACCCTGGTTGTTCAAACCCTAGCACACTCCGTCACACTGTTCCGGCACTCCTGGACTGACTGTAGTTCAAAAGGTCCGATGTAGACCCGCGACATTCACTGTCCCATTTTATTTGCCTGTACCATAGGCGTCCGGGCTCTTTTAGCCACTTCAGGGGTTTTTTTTTTTTCAAAATTCTCTATTAAAGGACTCAAGTTCTAAACTCAGAGACGTAAACTGATCACGTGAAGGCCGCTGCATGAATTCCTCCGACCTCCGAATCGTTTTTCTGACCAAGCTTCGTACACGGTACCCCGTCACCAGGGTGTAGTTCAACACAGAGTACTGAGGGACAGCTGTCCTTTCCAAACATTTGCCTTTTTTCTCTATTTTTGTACAGTGTAAGAGTAAATTGTTTAGGTATTTCAAGGCTGACCTGACTATTAAGTTAAAGATGGTGGTGTTTCAATTTGGCCTTGATCCTTCGTTTATTAAGATTAAAATCTGGAGGGTCACTTGATTAATGTATCAATAGGCTTGACGTACATACATAGTTGAGCTGAATAAAACGTTCTTTCTTATTTTTTCAGTCCCCTTGTCCATTGTTTGTTTGTTATCTTTATATCACTTTTCTCTTGCCTTCTCCCTTTCCATCTGCTAAGCAGCCATGACTGATCGTCTCAGTGAATGAGACACTCATAGGCAGAACCCATGCTCTCCAGTACATCATCTTGACACGATCTGGATGCCGCTGTGCTCCCATTGTGGTAGTCGCGCTCAGGGTCGGGTGGCTTACAATATCATATCATATCATATCATATCATATCATATCATATCATATACAGCCCTGATGTGGCCCTTTGCGGTCGGCTGGGCTATAAGCAACATTATCTTATCATATCATATCATATCATATCATATCATATCATATCATATCATATCATATCATATCATATCATATCATATCATATCATACCATATCATATCATATCATATCATATCATATCATATCACATCATGTAATATTATCATATCATATATCATATATGTTATATATCATATCATATCTCATATATCATATCATTGTCATATATCATATACTATATTCATATCATATATCATATCATAACATATCATACCATACCATATCACGTCATATACATATATATATAGAGAGAGAGAGAGAGAAGAGAGAGAGAGAGAGAGAGAGAGAGAGAGAGAGAGAGAGAGAGAGAGAGAGAGAGAGAGAGATCAGTATATTTAAAATGCCTAAAACAATTTTTTAAGTGCTCAACCCCTTGGGAGAGCAACATTAGTTAAAACAAGTTAAAAGAGGAATCTTAAAACTATCTACAAATTTGTTTCGAGCGTGTTGCGCTGTCATCAGAATGGTTTTTGGTTTGCCCACCGCCGATGTTATATAGCGTGTGGGCTCCCGTTTGCGGTTGTTTGCACGTGCGGGTTGGCTGCACGTGTTTTTTGGGGGCTTTCAGGTTTTTGTTGTGGGTGTGTTCACTAACAACGATTTCCATTTATGCCTGCAGTTGTTTACTATTTCTGTTTTGGTGTTTAAAGTTGCTAAGTGTGGTTTGCATAGTATTAACCATTTTTCAGTTAAACATAGGTTGCACCTTTTTGAAACATTGCTGTATGGTGATGCTCTTTTTATGATTTTCCAGGATATATTGTAGCTTGTTTTTGCGTCTTTAAGTTTCCAGATATATTTGCTCAGTTCTGTTTGGTTTTTATATTTTTCTTTATTAAATGACTGTGGTTTGCATATCTGGTTTTGAAGTGGTTTTCAGTGATCCCTATGTATGTTTCTTTTTCATTTTCTGATGTCACAGTAGCCTGGTATACAATGTTGTTGTGAAGACATTTATTGTTTAGTGGGCACTGCTCCTTTCTGGTGCAATTGCAAGATTTCCTTTCTTCACCCTTCTTTGCTGTGTTGATTTTCATTTTGTTGGATGCGTCAATTAGGTTTTTGAGGTTGGGCATACATGAGTACGATAGTTTGACAGTGTTTTTGTTAAATATTTTGGACAGTTTGTGTTCTTTTGGAAATGAAGTTGTTAGGATTTTGAAGAATTCTTTCCCTATGTTTGTTTTGAGTTTCCCGTCGTATGGGGGGTTATACCATATGATTTTTCTTTTCCTATTTTTCTTGCTTTTATTTGTGTTGTTGTCTGGGTTGTATTGTAATTTGTAATTGTATCCACTTGTTTGTAGTGCCTCCTGGTATTCTACTGCTGCATTGTTGAACACTCTCTCACTGCATGACAGGTTTGATAGTCTCTTGTTTATGCCATGGGGTATGGTCTTTAATACAGATGGTGGATGGTTACTTTTGGTGTGTACATAAAGAGGTGTATCGTTGGGTTTCTTGTATGGTTTATATATGTGATTGTTGAGATCCAGTGTTATGTCTAAGTAGTTCACTACCTTTTTGTTTGCTTCAATGGTAATCTTTAAGTTGTGGTTTTGGAAGATTTTGCATAGTTCTTTCTTCTTGTTTTCGATGATTCTTGGATTGTTGGTTAGTGCAGCAAGGCCATCGTCTCTGTATAGTCCGACTTGTTTTCCGAGTTTTTTTCTTGATGTTGGACAGCATGAATAGTCCGACCAGTTCACATGTTTCTGCACCATCATATGATCCCATGGTTACGTCGAATGTTGAGTTTCTGTTGGTTTTCCTGATCCAGGTTTCATTTTTGCTGTGTAGTAATGTTTTCTTGGTGTGGAGAATGATTTCCATGTCTGGGCCCTGTTATGTCTGTGTGGTTACTGGCAAACTTCAGGGCTTTGGTGAGTAGTTCCTCATCTATAGATGGGTAAAAGTCTACTATGTCAATGTGATGAATACTGTATTACTTTGTTTATTGAGTTTTTTTAACCATTGGATAACTTCGTATGTGTTCTTCCAGAGGTTGTATTCAGAGTTTGATTTTACGTTCTTTATTATTTTTTCCAGAATTTTCTTGCTTATTTTGCCTAATTCAGATTTGGATGGGTTTATTAGTCTACATGTTGGATTGTTATGAAAATTGGGCTTGTGGTCTTTGAGTGTTATGAAAGCTTCTTTTGTTGCTGTCGCTTCTATCCTGTCACTTAGGTCTATGCGCTCTGCAAGTTCTTTTTCTTTAGTGCGGATACTTTAAACATCAAAACAGAAATAGTAAACAACTGCAGGCATAAATGGAAATCGTTGTTAGTGAACACACCCACAACAAAAACCTGAAAGCCCAAAAAAAACACGTGCAGCCAACCCGCACGTGCAAACAACCGCAAACGGGAGCCCACACGCTATATAACATCGGCGGTGGGCAAACCAAAAAACCATCCTGATGACAGCGCAATACGCTCGAAACAAATTTGTAGATAGTTTTAAGATTCCTCTTTTAACTTGTTTTAACTATATATATATATATATATATATATATATATATATATTATATATATATATATAATAGATAGATAGATAGATAGATAGATAGATAGAAGAGAGAGAGAGAGAGAGAGAGAGAGAGAGAGAGAGAGAGAGATCATATATTGCCATATTGTATGTCATCTCATATACATTTCACATCATATCTTATAAATACTACACCATATTGCATCACATATCATATATCATCATATAGCATATCAAGTCATATCACATCGTATCATTTCTTCTTTCCTTCACTGACACAGTTCTAGCTCTTCTATACCATACCTCTTGTCCTTCTCCTGCTGCCATGTGACAGTGTCTGAGGTATGCTGATGGTGTGTGTGTGTGTGTGTGTGTGTGTGTGTTAAATGTTACCTGATGTTTTATATATACCCACTGATTCGGTTTCGCTGTGGTAATCATAAACTCATGATAGGAATTGGCAGACGATTTGGAATACCTCACGATGAATGATTCTGTCGGACTGTGACCAGAATGACCTTGGTGATGAATTTCATTTTGTAATGAAATGTAACAAATATAACGACATTAGAAATCAGTTTATACCTAGAAAATTTACATATACAAAGCCCGTATTTAACTTTGTCATTTGCTTTGTTGTAGTAAGAAAGTGTTGCTAAATTTAGCGAAGTTTTTGAAACTTAGTAAAGTTGTGTAACATTACATTCAGTGTGTTAACCATAGGGAAAATTTTGATGTTTGATTTGTTTCATTTCTATGTGTTTAATTTGTTTCAAGTCCTCCATGCCCCAAAAGGGGTCGCAGGATTAAGATCTTTGAATCTGTGTGTGTGTGTGTGTGTGTGTGTGTGTGTGTGTGTGTGTGTGTGTGTGTGTTTGTGTGTGTGTGTGTGTGTGTGTGGATCGTCTGCCACATCTTGCATGGCATAGGATATCACATCATGTCATGTAAAATCATACCATAGCAGTTGACATTATATCATAAAATATCATATCAGATTATATCATAGTATATATCATCACGTATATTATATATCAGGTCACATCATAGTGTGTATATCATCTCACAGCATATCAAATCAAATCAATCATTGAAGACCATGTCACATTATATCAGATCCTGTCAGACATTTGGGAGATAGCATTGATATTTTCTTTTGAATTTCACAGAATAGACGAGTAGAAGAATAAAGTTTGAACTGATTGTAAAAATAACCATTGTATGATGAAAATGATTAAACATTTTGTTAGACCTTGCACAAAGAATGCTTTAAGTTTGAATTTTATTACCACAACCCAGACGAACATATCGACGGACTAAATCAGCTGCCAACTTTGAAGGATGGTTTCCCAAGTCCTCGCAAGGAATTCATCTACAATATTGACGAGATTGATGACAACGCCGCTATCAGGTGAGATGTGATCAGAAAATACTATAAGGTGAGATGTGATCAGAACGTGCTATAAGGTGAGATGTGATCAGAACGTACTATAAGGTGAGATGTGATCAGAACGTGCTATAAGGTGAGATGTGATCAGAACGTACTATAAGGTGAGATGTGATCAGAACGAGCTATAAGGTGAGATGTGATCAGAACGTACTATAAGGTGAGATGTGATCAGAACGTACTATAAGGTGAGATGTGATCAGAACGTACTATAAGGTGAGATGTGATCAGAACGTACTATAAGGTGAGATGTGATCAGAACGAGCTTTAATTTGAGATGTGATCAGAACGAGCTATAAGGTGAGATGTGATCAGAACGTACTATAAGGTGAGAGGTGATCAGAACGTGCTATAAGGTGAGATCTGATCAGAACGTACTATAAGGTGAGATGTGATCAGAACGTACTGTAAGTGAGATGTGATCAGAACGAGCTATAAGGTGAGATGTGATCAGAACGCATTATAAGGTGAGATGTGAACGGCTATAAGGTGGAGTGATAGAACGTGCTATAAGGTGAGATGTGAGAGAACGAGCTATAAGGTGAGATGTGATACAGAACGAGCTATAAGGTGAGATGTGATCAGAACGTGCTATAAGGTGAGATGTGATCAGAACGTGCTATAAGGTGAGTGTGAGGAGAACGTGCTATAAGGTGAGATGTGATCAGAACGTCTATAAGGTGAGATGTGATCAGAACGTGCTGTAAGGTGAGATGTGATCAGAACGAGTATAAGGTGAGATGTGATCAGAACGGCATATAAGGTGAGATGTGAGGAAGCGTGCTATAAGGTGAGATGTGATCAGAACGTGCTATAAGGTGAGATGTGATCAGAACGAGCTATAAGGTGAGATGTGATCAGAACTGCTATAAGGTGAGATGTGAGAGAGCGTGCTATAAGGTGAGATGTGATCAGAACGAGCTATAAGGTGAGATGTGATCAGAACGGCTATAAGGTGAGATGTGATCAGAACGAGCTATAAGGTGAGATGTGATCAGAACGAGCTATAAGGTGAGATGTGATCAGAACGAGCTATAAGGTGAGATGTGATCAGAACGAGCTATAAGGTGAGATGTGAGTAGAACGAGCTATAAGGTGAGATGTGATCAGAACGAGCTATAAGGTGAGATGTGATGAGAACGTGCTATAAGGTGAGATGTGATCAGAACGAGCTATAAGGTGAGATGTGATCAGAACGAGCTATAAGGTGAGAGGTGATCAGAACGAGCTATAAGGTGAGATGTGATCAGAACGTACTATAAGGTGAGATGTGATCAGAACGTGCTATAAGGTGAGAGGTGATTAGAACGAGCTATAAGGTGAGATGTGATCAGAACGTACTATAAGGTGAGATGTGATCAGAACGAGCTATAAGGTGAGATGTGATCAGAACGAGCTATAAGGTGAGATGTGATCAGAACGTGCTATAAGGTGAGAGGTGATCAGAACGAGCTATAAGGTGAGATGTGATCAGAACGTACTATAAGGTGAGATGTGATCAGAACGTAGCTACAAGGTGAGATGTGATCAGAACGAGCTATAAGGTGAGATGTGATCAGAACGAGCTATAAGGTGAGATGTGAGGAGAACGTGCTATAAGGTGAGAGTGTGATCAGAACGAGCTATAAGGTGAGATGTGATCAGAACGTACTATAAGGTGAGATGTGATCAGAACGAGGTATAAGGTGAGATGTGATCAGAACGAGCTATAAGGTGAGATGTGATCAGAACGTGCTATAAGGTGAGATGTGATCAGAACGAGCTATAAGGTGAGATGTGATCAGAACGAGCTATAAGGTGAGATGTGATCAGAACGTGCTATAAGTGTGAGGAGAGCGTGCTAAAGGTGAGATGTGATCAGAACGAGCTATAAGGTGATAGTTGTCCAGATCGAGCTATAAGTGAGATGTGATCAGAACGACTAAAGGTGAATGTGAATCAACGGCATAAGGGAATGTGATCAGAACGAGTATAAGGTGAGATTGAATCAACGAGCTATAAGGTGAGAATGTGATAGAAGAGCTATAAGTGAGATGATCAGAAGTGCTATAGGTGAGATGTGATGTGAGACGGCTATAGGTGAATGGATCAGAACGAGCTATAGCAGCGGATGATCAGACGAGTCTATAAGGTGAGAGGGTCAGAACGAGCTATAAGTAGATGTGATCACAACGAGCTATAGGTGAGAGTGATCAGAACGTGCTATAAGGTGAAGCGTACAGAACGAGCTATAAGGTGAGATGACAGAAACGTACTATAAGGTGAGATTGATCAGAACAGCTATAAGGTAATCGTGATCAGAACGACTATAACGGTGAGATGTATCAACGTGCTAAAGGTGAGAGGTGATCAGAACGAACTACACAGTAATTGATCAGACGTACTATAAGGTGAGATGTGATCAACACAGCTACACAGAGATGTGATCAGAACTGGGGCTTAAGGTGAGATGTGATCAGAAGAGCTATAGGTGGATGTGATCAGAACGATAAAGGGAATGTGATCGAACGTGCTATAAGTGAGATGTGATCAGAACGACTTAAGGGTGTGGAAGGCGGAAGTGAACAGCATTATATCTCGTCTTTCTCCTGTTCACTTCTGGTTGTCACAAAGTATTAACAACAGACTGCTTTCAAATGTAAGAATGAATACATTTTAAGAAAACATACAAATCGATCGTGTTCTAGACGGAGTGCCGCAACTGAACCACACTGATTAATGCGCGTGAACATGAGCAAGCACCCGCGACGAGAGTTGCTCATAAGCGCACGCGCAACACAACTTACACACACACACTTACACGCACACACACACTTACACACACACACACACACACACACACACACACACACACACATACACACACACACACACACACACACACACGTGCTTGAACTGGGGCAGCTGATGGTCAAAGCAAATCACTGGGAAAAGAAAGAGGGACAATGTGACTTTTCTGCTCTACGCGGATAGAAGTTATCAGCCACGACTCCTGCCGTTCCTGTTTGTGTTCGCATTTTCTTCTTCTTCTCTTCTCTCTCTCTCTCTCTCTCTCTCTCATCTCTCTCTCTCCTCTCTCTCTCTCTCTCTCTCTCTCTCTCTCTCGTCCCACATTTGCCATCGACAGTCAATTAGCCTTTGTTGAAAAATACGAATAAACTGATTTTGATTTCCAACACCCTGAGCCAGCCAAACATCCCCAAATCCGTGCTTATACAGAAATAGACGCACACTTGAAACCCAGTTCGTTTTTTCCCTTTAAATCCAATTCGAATAACATTTCATAAGACTTACGAGGCAATCTACCATATCCATGTGTAAAAGCTTTAACCAATACCGAACACATCTAACGGCAGAAGTAATGAACAATGAATATCTGTTGGATTCCCCATACACCAAATCATTAGAAATACGCCTGTCAAGACCTAGAACTTCTTCAAAGCAAATAAATGCACCGCCTCACAATGAACGACGGCGTTATCTAAACCCCAAATTTCAGCCCCATACATCAAAATAGGCTGTATCTGGGAATCAAAGATCTTTAAGAATAACTCAAGTGAATTATTGTTTAAAGCATGCAATCTTTTATTACGCAATCAAAGCATTCTTTGCCCTACATGCAAGGTCTTGCAAGCAAAGCTAAAACTTAGACGAGTAGAAAAGTAGATCCCCAGGTATTTATACACATTCACTACAGGTAAAACAAGTCCATCATACATCCATCTTTCCCTCGCTGATAAATATCCTCCCTTCGAAATACTACGATGTTGCTTTTATCATGTTCACTTTCAACTCTAATGAAGAGGCAGCCCTGCTCAGATTATTTAGCTGACGTTGTAAGCCAACTATCGTTTCTGAAACCAGAGCGATGTCATCTGCTATAGTAGGATAAATAATTCTGACACACCATCTGGAAATCGTCCACCATGAAGGCCATTGTTAATAACCTCGATAGCAACCTCATTAATAGACATAGAAAATAATGCAGGCTACACACATCACCCAGCGGCACAATTAATAAAGTCTGTAAGACTGGAACCACTTCTTATCCTTGTTTTAACTACTTGATACATAGCTCTAATACAACTAAATAATTCCCCTTGACTCCGTTTTTAAGTAATACTGTCCATAAAAGCTTTCTGTTAATGGAGTCAAAGGCTTTTTCAAAGTCAATAAACGCAACACTAAAATTTACGATTTAAAGAAAATTGCTTTGAACAAACGCAAGAAGAGTAAACATATGATCGACAGTAGAGTAACCCTTTTTAAAGCCACTTGATTTCTGCCGTGATATATTACATTCACATCCACTCCTGTAATCTGCTGTTAATGATAGTGCTATATATTTTACTGCTAACGTCAACCAAAGAGATGCCTCTGTAATTATTAGGATTATTTGCATCGCCTTTCTTGAATATGGTTTTTATTACCAAATCAAAGCATTCTTTGCCCTACATGCAAGGTCTTTACAGACTCTGTCCAGTTATCTGGAAAGATACCCTCATCAAAAATTCTGTTGAAAAAAGCTTGTAAAAAGTCGACAACTTGAGCTTCCAGCATACTTAAACAATTCACCAATAATAAAATCAGGTCCGCCGATTTGTTGGTTTTAATTTTCCGCAGGCGAACATAACCTCCTCTCTAGAGATGGGCGATTGAAATACTCAACTTCTCCCTCATCGGTGACATCAGAAAGTTCATCATCACCTGAAATATCTTTATCTAACAATGCTTAAAATGCTCATACCATGTGTCCGGGAGATATTATTCTTGGATGTCTCTTTTAAATGAAACTCTTTTGATAGTTTTCCAGAACTCCTGCTGTGACGGAAGAGATCTAATCATATCATCTAGCAAATTTCTATTGAATGTTTTCTTTTTCTGGTTCAAAAGGTTTTTATATTCTCTTCTTGCAATAGCATACCAACTCTGTCGCCATCGTCTAGAGTACGAAGCCATACTCTCAGTAATTTTTAGCGCTTTTCTCTTTGTTACCAAACAGACACTATCAAACCAATCATCCTTCTTAGCACAGTTCCCTTTTTTGCACATATTTTTTCATACATTCAACACTGGTTTTTGATACAATCATTAAACATCTTTAAGGCTTATTTATATCAACATTTATCATCCGAAAGCCTCATTAAATTGAGCACATTCCGCTTTGCACAAATTGTCTCTGAAAATCAAGGCATAGTCATCATCCACACAAACTTATCACAGACAGTGGCCTCAACAGTCTCCATAGTTTTATCGACATTTTCTGTTGATAAGTCAATGTGAAATTCAAGAGGTAAATGATCAGATTCGATCCGTTCAGAAACAAACAAATAACACAAATCACAAAAACTGGAGAAAAAGTCTTTAGATACAGGAAATAATCATTTACACTGCTTCTGCTGTCTGTTATGTATGTATAGCAACCATGGCGGTCGCCCTGACATACACCATTCATAAATACAAATCAAAAGCAACACAGAGATTAGCAATAACTTGCCATAATTATTCAACACATTATCAGAAAAAACGATCTGTACAAGGTGGCTGACTTTTCACTTGCAAACAGGAATCGAAAACATCAGAAGACAAGTTAGAGAAAAATTAGCCGTCCTGCTGTTCAAATCGCCACACACAACCACATCAATGTCACCTAGTGAACACAAGCAGTCTGCCAACATCCTCCAACATGGAAATACCATTGTCAACATTAATAGAAGTGTAGAAAGGAGAATCTTCAGGCTGAACATAACGCACAAACCAAAGCAATATTTTTCAGTGTCCCAAAAAAGCGATTTTTTGATTAAAAAGACACACACATTTGAGCAATCAACATCTACATAAGATACGAAGGGAACAAATTCTTGCTAAATTTAGACTTGGAGTTTCTGAGATAAGGACTCATTTCTTAAGATACAGACAACATAGACAAAGTGATTTAGTGTGTCCATTGTGTACGCAAGGTGAAGAAAATGAAATACATTTTCTGTTCGTTTGCCCAGCTTTAAAAGATATTCGCCAAAAATTTATCCCACGGAAATATTATAGGCGCCCATGCTTGTTTCGTTTACAGTTACTACTTAGCTCTAATAGGTATAACGTTATCAAGAATTTAGGCATGTTTTTGTTTAAAGCATCTAAGATAAGAGAAATAATGACATCTTAATTGCTGTTTTTGCTTGTTTGGATGGCAGATGTTTTTTCCCCTGATACATTATTTGCTTCTTACCTATAATGTAAATGGTTATCCTCATTCCCCTTCAAATGGGCCGATGGCCTTACTGAATAAAATTCTGAAGTCTGAAGTCTGAAGTCTCTCCTCTCTCCTC
>CM031614.1:29161475-29171475 GCA_018398815.1 Conus ventricosus | reverse complement strand
AAGACTCACGTGCAGTGAAAAAATTGTGTGAGCAACACATCAATCCCGGCATTGGAGGGTCAACAAAAATGGCAAACTGGTTGCTGCATGTGAGGCACGTGCACACTATGCAGAGCAAAGTTAACCAGCTACAAGTACACAGGCATGCAGCCCTTATAAAGCCGCGCTACAAGGTTCAGGTAACGACTTGCCGTCTGAGCGCTACAGAGATGCCAAGACTACGAGCAGAGAACGCAATCGTGCCCTAGGCCATCTGAGGCTGGTGTGGATGCCAGGCAGGTCGCCAACATCTTTAAGTCCACATCTCAACCATCTATCGTCTGCAGCACTGCATGCGAGTCACTGGTACCACTGATGATCGTCCCCGGCCAGGCCGTCCTCGGTCACCACACCAAGAGAGGATCGCCATCTTGTTCAAACCCATCTACGGGACAGCGGCAAACACCGCTAACACTGCTCGCACAGGTGCCTGGGAATCTCCAGCAACGAATCAGCCTCAACACTGTGTGGCAGCGTCTTCAGGAGAACGGGCTGGCATGTAGGCGTCCTCGCAGAGGTCCGGTACTGACACCAAGACACCGGCAGGACAGGCTGCAGTGGGCACAAGCCCGAATCAACTGGGGCAGGCAGCAGTGGGACGCATACTGTTCTCAGATGAGAGCCGTTTTTTGTATTGACATGGCTGACGGTCGTGCCAGAATATGGCGTCGACCTGGTGAACGCTATGCTGACTCCCATTTGGTAGAGCGGAACCCCTGGGGAGGCCCGAACGTTATGATATGGGGTGCAATTGGCATTAACCACGCCATAGACCATCATCTTTCAGAACATTGGCCCTGTCGCGGACAGGGTGTCAATGCACAGCGCTACATCAACCAGGTGCTCAGACCCCATGTCGTTCCTTTTTTTGCGCAACACCCAAACTGGACATTCCAACAGGACAATGCAAGAACACCCACCGCCAGGCCACCCACAATTTCTTCAGCATAACAACGTCAATGTCCTGCCCTGGCCAGCCCTCGGTCCCCGATTTAAACCCAATAGAACATTTTGGGATGAACTTGGCAGAACGGTTGGACCTCCTGCGTCCACGAACCACAACAGCGGCTCAACTTCACCAGGCCATCGTCCATGTGTGGGCTGTTTGCCAAGGGGACGCATCAACCACCTGGTCCACTCAATGAGCCGCAGGTGTCAAGCAGTTGTCAACGCAAATGGGGCCACACACGGTATTAAGACTTCAAGCTGGTTTGTCACGTGACCTTGGATTTTCCACACAAAAGACATATGCTGATGACATTTCACACATTACCGTGTAATGAATCAAATCACGTTGAATTCTCGCTTCCACTCTGTACAATTGTGACCAATAAAATTCACCCCCAACCTTCAGCTTGTTTTGTTTTCGCGTTTTTATGGAAGTCAGTATTATATATATATATATAATTATATATATAATATATATATATATATATATATATATATATATAATATGTGTGTGTGTGTGTGTGTGTGCGTGGTGTGTGTGTGTGTGTGTGTGTGTGGTGTGTGTGTGTGTGTGTGTTTTGCGTGCGCGCATGTGTATGCGTGTGTGTAATCTGTTTGACTTGTGTGAGCATGCTTCTGCATACATGCCTATGCCTATTATGTGTACTGTATGTTCAGGCGTACTGTATCCACGTACCGATATACAGGCGTACACGCGTGCATGCGCGCGCGCATGTGTGTCTGTGTGTGTGTGAATGTGCGTGTGCGCATGTGCACGTGTGCACATCTGTGCATGTGTGTGTACATATTTGTGTGTAGGTATGTGTGCCTGTATATATGGGCGTAAACGCGCGAGCATGCGCGTGTGTGTGTATGAGTGTGTGTGTGTGTGTGTGTGTGTGTTGTGTGTGTGTGTGTGTGTGTGTGTGTTGTGTGTGTGTGTGTGTGCACGCGCGATTTCGAGTACTTGTTGGAAACGAATGTTCAGAAGATGACAGTGAAAATAACAGCAACAACAGCAGCAGCAACCACAACACCAACACCTAAACGCGCGCGCGTGCGCACACAGACACACATCGACAGACACACCACACACACACACACCACACACACACACACACACACACACACACACACACACACACACACACACACAGAGTAATACTTACACACTCACATCTATGAACTCTCCATTTTACACACTTGCATTGCTTCACTGATGCACTCTTACCAGTGTACACATTTTTACAGCATTTAGGGGTCCGGAGAGATTCAAAGTCTGATCTCAGTTGCGTGTGTTTGGCCTGTGTCTGTCACTGGAAAGGCCCAGTGAGTTTGCCCCATTCTCCAGTAATCATCTAAATGTTGGTCTTGAGATTATTCCAATATTTGTTTGGTTGGTGATGGTTTTTTTCCTCTTCCTTTAAGTCTACATGTGGGCGGCCACTTCCCTCTCTTGATGTTGAGCTCTGAAAGATGATCCACGTATAATGACTTTGCTCTAGTTTTGTTGAGATTATTCTGAAATGAAACTGATTTTGGGAACTACGGACACACCAATTGAAAATATGCGACACCTGCTTGACCGTCCTTCAATGCAGGTAAGACACAAGCTAGATCAGTGAAGGCATATTTCAAAGCACTCGGAAATCTCCAAAACCCACCATAGGCAGCAGCCGACGGAAGAAAAGGCACTCGCCAAGGACGTGGAAAATCATGATGGGACAGGCAGAAGACAATATACTGCGTGTGTACAGAACTCAAAGAAACGAAGGAATGGAAAATTATCCAGACCACTTCAAGCACATCCACCAAATTGCCATTGCTCCAAGCTTGGAAGAAGACATTGCCGAAAATGACCAGAGGGCAAACCCAACGCAGAAATTCAGATGCAGGTGGAAAAACCTCGGCAAAGAAGACATTGTGATATACACTGATGGTTCCGTCATCAAAGATAAGTCAGGGCGGGATACACAGTGAAACAGAACGGCCGAACTCTCCCGAAAACAATGGTGCATACAGTTTAACAACTTCCAGTCTAACAATGGAGGTAGAAGCAGTGACACAAACACTCCACTGGTGCTCACCCACAGATCAGCTTAGAACTCAACAAGCCATGACACTGACTGACTCCATGAACCTGCTTCATAAAGTGGAGAGTAAATGGGAAGCCCTGCATGCATGAAGTAATGTGCAGCCTTCCACTGAGAGACTCATATGGATGTACTGCCTGGACATGCAGGTGTCAAAGGAGATGAGAGAGCAGACAGTGGCAAGCGACGCAACGATAAGACAGGACTACAGCTTTTGGCCGATGTGATGTGATAAGAAATGTAAAGCATTGCCTCAATAGGAAAGAATAATGACCAGACAGCCTGAATTGCGCATGCTAATTCACAGATACCATACGATCTCACATTGAAGAAGATGCAAACTACCGTCAACCACTTCGTTTCCACTTAAAACATGAACTATGAAATATTCTACCACTCGGCGGCCATCTCAGCCAGCGAACAACAATGAATACATCTTTTTCTTTTACTAATGTACAAATCACACACATACCGCGTGCGCGAGCGCTCACACACACACACACACACACACACACACACACACACACACACACACACACACACACACGCGCGCGCGCGCGCGCGCGCGCATGCACGCACGCACGCACACGCTCTCTCGCTCGCTCGCTCGGTGGTGCTTCCCTTGTCTGGCTCCCAGCAAGACGTATTTCGGCCGCTCCGGTAAATTTCTACTTTTTATCAACTGTGAATCGTCTAGCATGCCTGAAGGTCTCCCTTCCACTTTCAAAGCAAAAAGAGCAGAAATGACATTGTCCTCTACAAGACAGAGGCAGAGGAAAACAAAACAGTCGTCATTCTGCGTTTGACTACAGTTACATGAACAGCCCCTGCCACGCTGACCGAAGGCCACAGCGTCGCGTAGTGCCGTGAATGCCCGTCACAGCTGAACAGGGGGAGGTTGGGGAGTTTGCTGGAAGCCACGGTGGCTTTTTTTTTTTTAATATCAACATGAACAGTCCAAAAGCAGAAAGAAAAATTGACAGAGCGAGAGATGGTTAGCAAAGGTAAAAATAAGATTCCCGTTTTCTGTTTGTACTTTTCTTTGTTATCCTCTGTGAAACCTGCAGTTCATATAGGTCTTAGTTAATTCAATAGACTCTTGCCTCTCCTGCAGAGTGGGCGACTACAAGCTGATGAAGGGAGAACCAGGCCGGTTTTTCGATTGGTTTCCACTCCCAGAGGAGGAAAATGAGGTGCTACCTACCCATACCCCACCTGGAAAACGGCGCCCCGGACCCCCACCATGTTTCCTAGGTACCAGCTGATACAACATCAAAGTATTTGCTTTTTCGCTGCCCCCCCCCCCCTCCCCTCCCCTCCCCCCCCCCCCCCCCCCCCTCCGCATGTTTCCTGACTACCATCTGTACAATATCAAAGGTGTTTGTCTTTTTCGCCTCATTATTTCTTGGCTTGATTATTGTAATTTAGTACTGTATGGCATGCCAACAGAACACATTTCTCGGCTCCAGCGAATGAAAAACAGCACAGCGCGACGTGTCCTTAACACTGAAAGACAAGGTCATAGGACACCACTGCTGAGGGAGCCTCGCGGGCTGCCTGTTCTAGCCGTCATCAGTGCACACTAGTCGCTCCCGCCTTCCGTTTCTTGATGTTCTCTTCTACCAGACCTGTCATGCACGCGCTGCGAATACCGCTAATGACGTACTGACCGCTTTCCATCCGACTCCTGAAGATACCAAAGCGAAATTCAGAATCGTTTGGTGAGAGTTCCTTCAGCTTTGCTGCCCCAGCTGTCTGGAGCTTACTGCTTCCATTTGAGGAAACCATCCAATCTGATCCGTGTTCAAAGCACGGCTACAAACTTATCTTTCAGCCAAATATTCTGAGAGCATACCTTTCCCACATTGTGTGTAACACAGTAAGTTCTGAAGTAATTAAGATGGTTATATGTGAATGAATTATAGTCTGAATGGTTGTTGAAAGCGTAATGACTAGTTTCCAACTAGAGCTGCGCTTTACAAGTTTTAGTAGTAGTAGTAGTAGTAGTATAGTAGTAGTAGTAGTATTGTAGTAGTAGTAGTAGTAATGTTATCATCATCATCATCATCATCATCATCATCATCACTATTAAGAACTTACAAACCTGCTGGTCATCTCCGTTCTTCTGTCACCTTGAACTACAGGATTCCTTCACAGGACACACTCAGTGGCTGTAGTCACTGTCATTTCTTCTTTCAGATTCAGTCCTTACTCTGTTCGTAACATAAATTCCACCACAGGTGTTAAAATGTCCGTAAAATCGTCTTTCTTCCAAGGTGCCTTCTAACGCTTGACCATCACCCTTTCATTTTATTCCGGCGACTGCCGTTCGTGTGCATGTGCGTGCGTGGAAGGGGTTGGGGGGGGGGACATGCTTTACTATTTGAATTGTTCGCGCTAAGAGGTTTACTGTAAAAATTACGCCTATTTCCATTATGGTTACTTGACTTCGAAGAAATACCAGCAACAGCAGTTGTCATGTTTTTGTTTTTTTTAATAACTAAAACGATCGGCTTTATTACATTATTTTGCATCTGTTTACCACTCTGGTATCTGGGCCTAATAACTTTTTCGGAGGGTAAATATTCCGTGTTGGAGATATTTCAGATATGTGATGCTAATGATATGAATGACTAAGACACCTCGGTGATGAACGGGTAATGTTCCCAAAATTTCTTGCAGATGACCCCGAAGAGAGCCCATGACCTCGCCAACCAGCTCCACAGGTGCTTAAAGCGACTGAAGAAGAAACTAAGCAAGTATGAGAGTGTGGCAGTACCCTCCCAGAACCCCAAGGTGGAGCCTAATCACTACCCCACAACTACGGCGGTGTCTGGACCCCCGATGGTGTGATTAGTAGTAATGATAAGAAAATATCCAAACGTGTATTCTATGGTCCCAGAAATATTGTATTTATTTTTTTTTCAAATGAAACAGTGCACAACTCATGATAATGCACAAAACACGTGCATTACAGCACGCGTAAACACACCCCACACACAACACACACACCACACACACACACACACACACACCCCCAACACACACCACCACACACACCGTGCAGCCTTTTGAAATATAAAACTTTGATAGCTGCATTTACGTCGGCCCAAACATGCCCGATCAGGATGGCTGGTTAAATGAAACTAACTGGAAGACTACTACACTGCGATAATGTATTGACGTATTCATGACAAGACACATACTTATGTAGTAAGCAAATGCCACACTTCAGATTCGCAGCTACGGAGAAACATCGTGGTTTCGGTAAAGTAAACTGCTACGGTAAACAAAAATTGCCCACCCCAAAAAAGTAGATTCCACGTGACGGCGTACAAAAGTTTTGTACCCCACAAGGTAGCTGCCGCACTCGCAAAGGAGGCTATGAAAACGCAAATAACGCACCCCAGTCCAAATTCAAGCCATCCCCAACGCTTTATGAAGCCAAACTGACTGACAATTTAAAACCCCTTGGGCCCGGGGTGCCTGCGTTGACCAGCAACGTCTGCCAATTAAAGACACTCTGACATTGACCAGCAACTGTCTGCCAATTAAAGACACTCTGACATTGACCAGCAACTGTCTGCCAATTAAAGACACTCTGACATTGACCACAACTGTCCCGCCAAAAAGACACTCTGACATTGACCAGCAACTGTCTGCCAATTAAAGACACTCTGACATTGACCCCGCAACTGTCTGCCAATTAAAAAACACTCTGACATTGACCAGCAACTGTCCGCCAATTAAAGACACTCTGGGCATTGACCACAACTGTCTGCCAATTAAAGACACTCTGAAATGACCAGCAACTGTCCTGCCAATAAAGACACTCCTGACATTGACCACAACTGTCTGCCAATTAAAGACACTCTGACATGACCAGCAACTGTCTGCCAATTAAAGACAATCTGACATTGACCAGCAACTGTCTGCCAATTAAAGACACTCTGACATTGACCCAGCAACTGTCTGCCAATTAAAGACACTCTGACATTGACCAGCAACTGTCTGCCAATTAAAGACACTCTGACCAACAACTGTCTGGCAATTAAAGACACTGACCAACAACTGTCTGCCATTTAAGACACTCTGAACCAACAGCTGTCTGCCAATTAAAGACATTGACCAACAACTGGCTGTTGATTAAAGACACTCTGACATTGAACAACAAAGTCTGCCAGTTAATGACACTCTGACCAACAACTGTCTGCCAATTAAAGACACTCTGACCAACAACTGTCTGCCAGTTAACGACACTCTGACCAACAACTGTCTGCCAATTATAGACACTGCTGACCAACAACTGTCTGAAATTTAAAGACACTGACCAACAACTCCCTGCCAATTGAAGACACTCTGACATGACCACAACTGTCTGCCAATTAAAGACACTCTGACCAACAACTGTTTGCCAATTAAAGACACTCTGACTTGACCAACAACTGTCGCCAATTAAAGACACTCTGACCAACAACTGTCTGCCAATTAAAAAATCACTCTGACCAACAACTCTGCCTTAATAAAGACAACTCTGACATTGACCAACAACTGACTGCCAATTAAAGACACTCTGACCAACAACTGTCTGCCAATTAAAGACACTCTGACATTGACCAACAAACTGTCTCGACTTGCAAGAAAGACACTCTGAACAACAACTGTCTGCCAATTAAAGACACCTGACATTGACCAACAACGTCGCCAATTAAAGACACTCTGAACAACAACTGTCTGCCAGTTAAAGACACTCTGAACCCAAAAACTGCTGCCAATTAAAGAACTGCTGACATTGACCAACAACTGTCTGCCAATTAAAGACACTCTGACCAACAACTGTCTGCCAATTAAAGACACTGACCAACAATTGTCCTGCCAATAAAAACGCACAACTCATTAAAAAACCAATAAAAACGACACCTGTCTGCCAATTAAAGACACGAAGCTCCATAACCAAAAATATGTCTGCCAAATAAAGACACTCAGAACACTGACATTGACCAACAATTGTCTGCAATTAAAGACACTCTGACCAACCCACCAAAAGACACGAAAATTTTGAAAAACATTTAACCAAAGCCGCGGAAACACACTGCTGCCAACAAACACGTCCTGCTGCTAAACTTGACATGACACTGCCTGTAAGACACTCTGACACCAACTGTCTGCCAATTAAAGACACTCTGACCCAAAAACTGTTTGCAATTAAAGACACTCGACATTGACCAACAACTGTCTGCCAATTAAAGACACTCTGACCAACAACTGTCTGCCAATTAACGACCACTGACTACCCGACCAACAACTGTCTGCCAATTAAGACACCTCTGACATTGACCAACAACTGCTGCCAATTAAAGACACTCTGACCAACAACTGTCTGCCAATTAAAGACACCTGACATTGACCAACAACTGTCTGCCATTAAAGACACTCTGAACAACAACTGTCTGCCAATTAAAGACACTCTGACATTGACCAACAACTGTCTGCCAATTAAAGACACTCGAACAACACTGTCTGCCAGTTAAAGACACTCGAACAACAACTGTCTGCCAATTAAAGACACTCTGACATTGACCAACAACTGTCCTGCCAATTAAAGACACTCTGACCAACAACTGTCTGCCCAAATTAAAAACACTGACCAACAATTGTCTGCCAATTAAAGACACTCTTGACCAAAAACGTCTGCCAATTAAAGACAACTGACCCAAAAATTGTCTGCCAATTAAAGACACTCTGACATTGACCAACAAATGTCTGCCAATTAAAGACACTCTGACCAACAACTGTCTGCCAATTAAAGACACTGACCCCACCCAAATTGTCTGCCCAATTAAAAACACTCTGACATTGACCAACAACTGTCTGCCAAATTAAAGACACTCTGACCAACAACTGTCTGCCAATTAAGACACTCGACCAACAACTGTCTGCCAAAATTTAAAAACACTCTGAAACCCCAAATGTCTGCCAATTAAAGCACCTGACCAACAACTGTTTGCCAATTAAAGACCCCTCTGACCAACAAAAGTCTGCCCCGTTAAAGGAAAAACTCTGACATTTGACCAACAACTGTCTGCCAATTAAAGACGCTCTGACTCGACCAACAACTGTCTCCCAATTAACGACACCTAAACCCAAAAAATGTCTGCCAATTAAAAAACACCTACATTTACAAACAACTGTCTGCCAATTAAAGACACTCTGACCAACAACTGTTCTGCCAATTAAAGACACTCTGACCAACAACTGTTTGCCCAAATTAAAGACACTCTGACCAAAAAAAGTCCCCCAGTTAAAGACACTCTGACATTGACCAACAACTGTCTGCCAATTAAAGACGCTCTGACTCGACCAACAACTGTCTGCCAATTTAAAAAACACCTGAACAACAACTGTCTGCCAATTAAAGACACTCTGACATTGGGCCAACAACTGTCTGCCCAAATTTAAAAACACTCTGAACCCAAAAACTGTCTGCCAATTTAAAAACACTGACCAACAATTTGTCTGCCAATAAAGACACCCCTGACCAAAAACTGCTGCCCAAATTTAAAAACCCTGACCAAAAATTGTCTGCCAATTTAAAGACACTCTGACCATTTACCAACAACTTCTTTCCCAATTAAAAAACACTCTGACCAACAACTGTCTGCCAAATTTAAAAACACTGACCAACAATTGTCTGCCAATTAAAGCACTCCCTGACCAACAAAAGTCTGCAATTAAAGACACTCTGACCAACAACTGTCGCCAATTAAAGACACTCTGACCAACAACTGTCTGCCAATTAAAAACCTACCACAAACCCCCAATTAAAGAAACCCGACCAACAACTGTCTGCCAATTAAAGACACTGACCAACAAAGTCTGCCAATTAAAGACACTCTGACAACAACAACTTCTGACCAAAA
>CM031614.1:29148406-29160475 GCA_018398815.1 Conus ventricosus | reverse complement strand
TGCAACTGGACTGTTGCTGCATGTGAGGCACGTGCACACATGCAGAGCAAAGTTAACCGCTACAAGTACACAGGCATGCAGCCCTTATAAAGCCGCGCTACAAGGTTCAGGTAACGACTTGCCGTCGAGCGCTACAGAGATGCCAAGACTACGGCAGAGGAACGCATCGTGCCCTAGCCATCTGGAGGCTGTGTGGATGCCAGGCAGGTCGCCAACATCTTTAACGTCCACATCTCAACCATCTATCGTCTGCAGCACTGCATGCGAGTCACTGGTACCACTGATGATCGTCCCCGGCCAGGCCGTCCTCGGGTCACCACACCAAGAGAGGATCGCCATCTTGTTCAACCCATCTACGGGACAGGCGGCAAACAGCCGCTAACACTGCTCGACAGGTGCCTGGGAATCTCCAGCAACGAATCAGCCTCAACACTGTGTGGCGCGTCTTCAGGAGAACGGGCTGGCATGTAGGCGTCCTCGCAGAGGTCCGGTACTGACACCAAGACACCGGCAGGACAGGCTGCAGTGGGCACAAGCCCGAATCAACTGGGGCAGGCAGCAGTGGGGACGCATACTGTTCTCAGATGAGAGCCGTTTTTTGTATTGACATGGCTGACGGTCGTGCCAGAAATATGGCGTCGAACCTGGTGAACGCTATGCTGACTTCCCATTTGGTAGAGCGGAACCCCTGGGGAGGCCCGAACGTTATGATATGGGGTGCAATTGGCATTAACCACGCCATAGGACCAGTCATCTTTCAGAACATTGGCCCTGGTCGCGGACAGGGGTCAATGCACAGCGCTACATCAACCAGGTGCTCAGACCCCATGTCGTTCCTTTTTTTGCGCAACACCCAAACTGGACATATCCAACAGGACAATGCAAGAAACACCCACCGCCAGGGCCACCCAGCAATTTCTTCAGCATAACAACGTCAATGTCCTGCCCTGGCCAGCCCTCGGTCCCGATTTA
This sequence comes from Conus ventricosus, assembly GCA_018398815.1. Classification (NCBI taxonomy): domain Eukaryota; kingdom Metazoa; phylum Mollusca; class Gastropoda; order Neogastropoda; family Conidae; genus Conus; species Conus ventricosus. The sequence goes on along the minus strand of CM031614.1, from coordinate 29,159,503 downwards.
AACCCAATAGAACATTTTTGGATGAACTTGGTAGACGGTTGGACCTCCTGCGTCCACGACCAGCAACAGCGGCTCAACTTCACCAGGCCATCGTCCATGTGTGGGCTGGTTTGCCAAGGGGACGCATCAACCACCTGGTCCACTCAATGAGCCGCAGGTGTCAAGCAGTTGTCAACGCAAATGGTGGCCACACACGGTATTAAGACTTCAAGCTGGTTTGTCACGTGACCTTGGATTTTCCACACAAAAGACATATTGCTGATGACAATTTCACACATTACCGTTGTAATGAATCAAATCACGTTGAATTCTCGCTTCCACTCTGTACAATTGTGACCAATAAAATTCACCCCCAACCTCAGCTTGTTTTGTTTTCGCGTTTTTTATGGAAGTCAGTAAATATATATATATATATATATATATATATATATATATATATAAATATATATAAATTATATATGTGTGTGTGTGTGTGTGTGTGTGTGTTGTGTGTGTGTGCGGTGGTGTGTGTGTGTGTGTGTGTGTGTGTGTGTGTGTGTGTGTGTGTGTGTGGTGTTTGCGTGCGCGCATGTGTATGCGTGTGTGTAATCTGTTGACTTGTGTGAGCATGCTTCTGCATACATGCCTATGCTATGTATGTGTACTGTATGTTCAGGCGTACTGTATCCACGTACCGTATAATACACGCGTGCATGCGCGCGCGCATGTGTGTCTGTGTGTGTGTGAATGTGCGTGTGCGCATGTGCACGTGGCACATCTGTGCATGTGTGTGTACATATTTGTGTGTAGGTATGTGTGCCTGTATATATGGGCGTAAACGCGCGAGCATGCGCGTGTGTGTGTATGAGTGTGTGTGTGTGTGTGTGTGTGTGTGTGTGTGTGTGTGTGTGTGTGTGTGTGTGTGTGTGTGTGTGTGTGTGTGTGCACGCGCGCTTTCGAGTACTTGTTGGAAACGAATGTTCAGAAGATGACAGTGAAAATAACAGCAACAACAGCAGCCAGCAACCACAACACCAACACCTAAACGCGCGCGCGTGCGCACACAGACACACATCGACAGACACACACACACACACACACACCACACACACACACACACACACACACACACACACACAACACACACACAGAGTAATACTTACAACACTCACATCTATGAACTCTCCATTTTACACACTTGCATTGCTTCACTGATGCACTCTTACCAGTGTACACATTTTTACAGCATTTAGGGGGTCCGGAGAGATTCAAAGTCTGATCTCAGTTTGCGTGTGTTTGGCCTGTGTCTGTCACTGGAAAGGCCCAGTGTGAGTTTGCCCCATTCTCCAGTAATCATCTAAATGTTGGTCTTGAGATTATTCCAATATTTGTTTGGTTGGTGATGTTTTTTCCTCTTCCTTTAAGTCTACATGTGCGGCCACTTCCCTCTCTTGATGTTGAGCTCTAAAAGATGATCCACGGTATAATGACTTTGCTCTAGTTTTGTTGAGATTATTCTGAAATGAAACTGATTTTGGGAACTACGGACACACCAATTGAAAATATGCGACACCTGCTTGACCGTCCTTCAATGCAGGTAAGACACAAGCTAGATCAGGTGAAGGCATATTTCAAAGCACTCGGAAATCTCCAAAACCCACCATAGGCAGCAGCCGACGGAAGAAAAGGCACTCGCCAAGGACGTGGAAAATCATGGATGGACAGGCAGAAGACAATATACTGCGTGTGTACAGAACTCAAAGAAACGAAGGATGGGAAAATTTATCCAGACCACTTCAAGCACATCCACCAAATTGCCATTGCTCCAGAGCTTGGAAGAAGACATTCCCGAAAATGACCAGAGGGCAAACCCAACGCAGAAATTCAGATGCAGGTGGAAAAACCTCGGCAAAGAAGACATTGTGATATACACTGATGGTTCCGTCATCAAAGATAAGTCAGGCGGGGATACACAGTGAAACAGAACGGGCCGAACTCTCCCGGAAAACAATGGTGCATACAGTTTAACAACTTCCAGTCTAAAAAATGGAGGTAGAAGCAGTGACACAAAACTCCACTGGTGCCACCCACAGAAACAGCTTAGAACTCAACAAGCCATTGACACTGACTGACTCCATGAACCTGCTTCATAAAGTGGAGAGTAGAATGGGAAGCCCTGCTTGGCATGAAGTAATGTGCAGCCTTCCACTGGAGAGACTCATATGGAGTACTGCCCTGGACATGCAGGTGTCAAAGGAGATGAGAGAGCAGACAGTGGCAAGCGACGCAACGATAAGAACTGGACTACAGCTTTTGGGCCCATGTGATGTGATAAGAAATGTAAAGCATCGCCTCAATAGGAAAGAATAATGACCAGAACAGCCTGAATTGCGCATGCTAATTCACAGATACCATACGATCTCACATTGAAGAAGATGCAAACTACCGTCAACCACTTCGTTTCCACTTAAAACATGAACTATGAAAATATTCTACCAGCTCGGCGGCCATCTCAGCCAGCGAACAACAATGAATACATCTTTTTCTTTTACTAATGTACAAATCACACACATACGCGCGTGCGCGAGCGCTCACACACACACACACACACACACACACACACACACAAAACACACACACACACACACACACACACACACACACACACACACGCGCGCGCGCGCATGCACGCACGCACGCACACGCCTCTCGCTCGCTCGCTCGGGGGTTGCTTTCCCTTGTCTGGCTCCCAGCAAGACGTATTTCGGCCGCTCCGGTAAATTTCTACTTTTTATCAACTGTGAATCGTCTAGCATGCCTGAAGGTCTCCCTTCCACTTTCAAAGCAAAAAGAGCAGAAATGACTTTGTCTCTACAAGACAGAGGGCAGAGGAAAACAAAACAGTCGTCATTCTGCGTTTGACTACATTTAAACTGAACAGCCCTCTGCCACGCTGACCGAAGGACACAGCGCGCGTAGTGCCGTGAATGCCCTCACAGCGAACAGGGGGAGTTGGGAGGTTGCGGGAAGCCACGGTGGCTTTTTTTTTTTAAAATATCAACATGAACAGTCCAAAAGCAGAAAAAAAATTGACAGAGCGAGAGATGGTTAGCAAAGGTAAAATAAGATTTCCCGTTTTCTGTTTGTACTTTTCTTTGTTATCCTCTGTGAAACCTGCAGTTCATATAGGTCTTAGTTAATTCAATAGACTCTTGCCTCTCCTGCAGAGTGGGCGACTACAAGCTGATGAAGGGAGAACCAGCCGGTTTTCGATTGGTTTCCACTCCCCGAGGAGGAAAATGAGGTGCTACCTACCCCCGTACCCCACCTGGAAACGGCGCCCCTGGACCCCCACCATGTTTCCTAGGGACCAGCGTACAACATCAAAGGTATTTGTCTTTTTCGCTGCCCCCCCCCCCCCCCTCCCCTCCCCCCCCCCCCCCCCCCCCCCCCCCCTCCGCAGTTTCCCCGACTACCATCTGACAATATCAAAGGGTTTGTCTTTTTCGCCTCATTATTTCTTGCTTGATTATTGTAATTTAGTACTGTAAGGCATGCCAACAGAACACATTTTCTCGTTCTCCAGCGAATGAAAAACAGCACAGCGCGACGGACCTTAACACTGAAAAAACAAGGTCATAGGACACCACTGCTGAGGGACCTCGCGGGCTGCCCCGTTCTAAGTCCCCTCATCAGTTTCACACAAATCCCCTCCCGCCTTCCGTTTCTTTTATGGTTCTCTTTTACCAGACCTGTCATGCACGCGCTGCGAATACCGCAAATGACGTACTGACCGCTTTCCAGTCCGAAAACCTGAAGATACCAAAGCGAAATTCAGAATCGTTTGGTGAGAGTCCTTCAGCTTGCTGCCCCAGCTGTCTGGAGCTTACTGCTTCCCATTTGAGGAAACCAACCATCTGATCCGTGTTCAAAGCACGGCTAAAAAACTTATCTTTCAGCCAAATATTCTGAAGCATAAACCTTTCCCACATTGTGTGTACACAGTAAGTTCTGAAGTAATTAAGATGGTTATATGTGAATGAATTATATCTGAATGGTTGTTGAAAAGCGTAATGACTAGTTTCCAACAGAGCTGCGCTTTACAAGTGTTTTAGTAGTATATTGTAGTAGTAGTAGTAGAAATAGTAGTAGTAGTAGTAGTAGTAGTAGTAGTAGTAATGTTAATAACATCATCTCATCATCACATCATCATCCATCATCACTATTAGAACTTACAAACCTGCTGGTCATCTCGTTCTTCTGTCACCTTGAAAATACAGGATTCCTTCACAGGGACACACTTCATGGCTGTAAATCACTGTCATTTCTTCTTTTAGATTCAGTCCTTACTCTGTTCGTAACATAAATTCCACCACAGGTGTTAAAATGTCCGTAAAATCGTCTTTCTTCCAAGGTGCCTTCTAACGCTTGACCATCACCCTTTCATTTTATTCCGGCGACTGCCGTTCGTGTGCATGTGCGTGCGTGGAAGGGGGTGGGGGGGGGGACTGCTTTACTATTTGAATTGTTCGCGCTAAGAGGTTTTACTGTAACAATTACGCCTATTTTCCATTATGGTTACTTGACTTCGAAGAAATACCAGCAACAGCAGTTGTCATGTTGTTGTTTTTTTTTAATAACTACACGATCGGCATTATTACATTATTTTGCATCTGTTACCACTCTGGTATCTGGGCCTAATAACTTTTTCGGAGGGTAAATATTCCGGTGTTGGAGATATTTTCAGATATGTGATGCTAATGATGATGAATGACTAAGACGACCTCGGTGATGAACTGGTAATGTTCCCATATTTCTTGCAGATGACCCCGAAGAGAGACATGACCTCGCCAACCAGCTGCCACAGGTGCTTGAGCGACTGAAGAAGAAACTAAGCAAGTATGAGAGTGTGGCAGTACCCTCCCAGAACCCCAAGGTGGAGCCTAAGTCACTACCCCACAACTACGGCGGTGTCTGGACCCCCGGATGGTGTGATTAGTAGTAATGATAAGACATATCCAAACGTGTATTCTATGGTCCCAGAAATATTGTATTTATTGTTTTTCAAATGAAACAGTGCACAACTCATGATAATGCACAAAACACGTGCATGTACAGCACGCGTAAACACACACACACACACACACACAACACACACACACACCCACACACACACACACACACACACACACACACACACACCGTGCAGCCATTTGAAATATGAACTTTGATATGCTGCATTTACGTCGGCCCAAACATGCCCGATCAGGATGGCTGGTTAAAATGAAACTAACTGGAAGACTACTACACTGCGATAATGTATTGACGTATTCATGACAAGACACATACTTATGTAGTAAGCAAATGCCACACTTCAGATTCGCAGCTACGGAGAAACATCGTGGTTTCGGTAAAGTAGCTGCTTACGTGTAAACAAAAATTGCCCACCCCAAAAAAGTAGATTCCACGTGACGGCGTACAAAAGTTATTGTACCCCACAAGGTAGCTGCCGCACTCGCAAAGGGAGGCTATGACACGCAAATAACGCACCACAGTCCAAATTTCAAGCCATCCCCAACGCTGATGAAGCCAAACTGACTGACAATTAAACCCTTGCCGGTGTGCCTGCGTTGACCAGCAACTGTCTGCCAATTAAAGACACTCTGACATTGACCAGCAACTGTCTGCCAATTAAAGACACTCTGACATTGACCAGCAACTGTCTGCCAATTAAAGACACTCTGACATTGACCACAACTGTCTGCCAATTAAAGAACACTCTGACATTGACCAGCAACTGTCTGCCAATTAAAGACACTCTGACATTGACCAGCAACTGTCTGCCAATTAAAGACACTCTGACATTGACCAGCAACTGTCTGCCAATTAAAGACACTCTGACATTGACCACAACTGTCTGCCAATTAAAGACACTCTGACATTGACCAGCAACTGTCTGCCAATTAAAGACACTCTGACATTGACCAGCAACTGTCTGCCAATTAAAGACACTCTGACCAACAACTGTCTGCAATTAAAGACACTCTGAACAACAACTGTCTGCCAATTAAAGACACCTCTGAACAACAACTGTCTGCCAATTAAAGACACTCTGAACAACAACTGTCTGCAATTAAAGACACTCTGTAACAACAACTGTCTGCCAATTAAAGACACTCTGAACAACAACTGTCTGCCAATTAAAGACCTCTGACATTGACCAGCAACTGTCTGCCAATTAAAGACACTCTGACATTGACCAGCAACTGTCTGCCAATTAAAGACACTCTGACATGACCAGCAACTGTCTGCCAATTAAAGACACTCTGAACAACAACTGTCTGCCAATTAAAGACACTCTGACATTGACCAGCAACTGTCTGCCAATTAAAGACACTCTGACATTGACCAGCAACTGTCTGCCAATTAAAGACACTCTGACATGACCAACAACTGTCTGCCAATTAAAGACACTCTGACATTGACCAGCAACTGTCTGCCAATTAAAGACACTCTGACATTGACCAGCAACTGTCTGCCAATTAAAGACACTCTGACATTGACCAGCAACTGTCTGCCAATTAAAGACACTCTGACATTGACCAGCAACTGTCTGCCTGTCTGCCAATTAAAGACACTCTGACATTGACCAGCAACTGTCTGCCAATTAAAGACACTCTGACATTGACCACAACTGTCTGCCAATTAAAGACACTCTGACATTGACCAGCAACTGTCTGCCAATTAAAGACACTCTGACATTGACCAGCAACTGTCTGCCAATAAAGACACTCTGACATTGACCAGCAACTGTCTGCCAATTAAAGACACTCTGACATTGACCAGCAACTGTCTGCCAATTAAAGACACTCTGACATTGACCAGCAACTGTCTGCCAATTAAAGACACTCTGACATTGACCAGCAACTGTCTGCCAATTAAAGACACTACTGACATTGACCAGCAACTGTCTGCCAATTAAAGACAATCTGACATTGACCAGCAACTGTCTGCCAATTAAAGACACTCTGACATTGACCAGCAACTGTCTGCCAATTAAAGACACTCTGACATTGACCAGCAACTGTCTGCCAATTAAAGACACTCTGACCACAACTGTCTGGCAATTAAAGACACTGACCAACAACTGTCTGCCATTTAGAGACCACTCTGACCAACAGCTGTCTGCCAATTAAAGACATTGACCAACAACTGGCTGTTGATTAAAGACACTCTGACATTGAACACAACTGTCTGCCAGTTAATGACACTCTGACCAACAACTGTCTGCCAATTAAAGACACTCTGACCAACAACTGTCTGCCAGTTAACGACCTCTGACCAACAACTGTCTGCCAATTATAGACACTCTGACCAACAACTGTCTGAAATTTAAAGACACTGACCAACAACTCCCTGCCAATTGAAGACACCTGACATGACCAACAACTGTCTGCCAATTAAAGACACTCTGACCAACAACTGTTTGCCAATTAAAGACACTCTGACGTTGACCAACAACTGTCTGCCAATTAAAGACACTCTGACCAACAACTGTCTGCCAATTAAAGTCACTCTGACCAACAACTGTCTGCCAATTAAAGACACTCTGACATTGACCAACAACTGTCTGCCAATTAAAGACACTCTGACCAACAACTGTCTGCCAATTAAAGACACTCTGACATTGACCAACAACTGTCTGCCAGTTAAAGACACTCTGAACAACAACTGTCTGCCAATTAAAGACACACTGACATTGACCAACAACTGTCCTGCCAATTAAAGACACTCTGAACAACAACTGTCTGCCAATTAAAGACACTCTGAACAACAACTGTCTGCCAATTAAAGACACTCTGACATTGACCAACAACTGTCTGCCAATTAAAGACACTCTGACCAACAACTGTCTGCCAATTAAAGACACATGACCAACATGTCTGCCAATTAAAGACACTCTGACCAACAACTGTCTGCCAATTAAAGACACTGATTGACCAACAATTGTCTGCCAATTAAAGACACACTGACATGACATTGACCAACAATTGCTGCCAATTAAAGACACTCTGACCAACAACTGTCTGAAATTAAAGACACTGACCAACAACTTCCCTGCCAATTGAAGACACTCTGACATTGACCAACAACTGTCTGCCAATTAAAGACACTCTGACCAACAACTGTTGCCAATTAAAGACACTCTGACATTGACCAACAACTGTCTGCCAATTAAAGACACTCTGACCAACAACTGTCTGCCAATTAAAGACCACTCTGACCAACAACTGTCTGCCAATTAAAGACACTCTGACATGACCAACAACTGTCTGCCAATTAAAGACACTCTGACCAACAACTGTCTGCCAATTAAAGACACTCTGACATTGACCAACAACTGTCTGCCATTAAAGACACTCTGAACAACAACTGTCTGCCAATTAAAGACACTCTGACATTGACCAACAACTGTCTGCCAATTAAAGACACTCTGAACAACAACTGTCTGCCAGTTAAAGACACTCTGAACAACACTGTCTGCCAATTAAAGACACCTGACATTGACCAACAACTGTCTGCCAATAAAAGACACTCTGACCAACAACTGTCTGCCAATTAAAGACACTGACCAACAATTGTCTGCCAATTAAAGACACTACTGACCAACAACTGTCTGCCAATTAAAGACACTGACCAACAATGTCTGCCAATTAAAGACACTCTGACATTGACCAACAACTGTCTGCCAATTAAAGACACTCTGACCAACAACTGTCTGCCAATTAAAGACACTGACCAACAATTGTCTGCCAATTAAGACACTCTGACATTGACCAACAACTGTCTGCCAATTAAAGACACTCTGACCAACAACTGTTGCCAATTAAAGACACTCTGACCAACAACTGTCTGCCAATTAAAGACACTCTGAACAACAACTGTCTGCCAATTAAAGACAACTCTGACCAACAACTGTTGCCAATTAAAGACACTCAGACCAACAAAAGTCTGCCATTAAAGACACTCTGACATTGACCAACAACTGTCTGCCAATTAAAGACGCTCTGACTCTGACCAACAACTGTCTCCCAATTAACGACACTCTACCAACAAATGTCTGCCATTAAAGACACTCTGACATTGACAAACAACTGTCTGCCAATTAAAGACACTCTGACCAACAACTGTCTGCCAATTAAAGACACTCTGACCAACAACTGTTTGCCAATTAAAGACACTCAGACCAACAAAATGTCTGCCATTAAAGACACTCTGACATTGACCAACAACTGTCTGCCAATTAAAGACGCTCTGACTCTGACCAACAACTGTCTGCCAATTAAAGACACTCTGAACAACAACTGTCTGCCAATTAAAGACACTCTGACATTGACCAACAACTGTCTGCAATTAAAGACACTCTGAACAACAACTGTCTGCCAATTAAAGACACTGACCAACAATTGCTGCAATTAAAGACACTCTGACCAACAACTGTCTGCCATTAAAGACACTGACCAACAATTGTTGCCAAAAGACACTCTGACATGACCAACAACTGTCTGCCATTAAGACACCTGACAACAACTGTCTGCCAATAAAGACACTGACCAACAATTGTCTGCAATTAAAGACATGACATTGACCAACAACTGTCTGCCAATTAAAGACACTCTGACAACAACTGTCTGCCAATTAAAGACACTCTGACCAACAACTGTCTGCCAATTAAAGACACTCTGAACAACAACTGTCTGCCAATTAAAGACACTGACAACAACTGTCTGCCAATTAAAGACATTCTGACCAACAAAAGTCTGCCAATTAAAGACACTCTGACCAACAACTGTTTGCCAATTAAAGACACTCTGACCAACAAAAGTCTGCCAGTTAAAGACACTCTGACATTGACCAACAACTGTCTGCCAATTAAAGACGCCCCTGACTCTGACCAACAACTGTCTCCCAATTAACGACACTCTAACCAACAAATGTCTGCCAATTAAAGACACTCTGACATTGACCAACAACTGTCTGCCATTCAAAGACACTCTGACATTGACCAACAACTGACTGCCAATTAAAGACACTATGACCAACAACTGACTGCAAATTAAAGACACTATGACCAACAACTGACTGCAAATTAAAGACACTATGACCAACAACTGACTGCGAATTAAAGACACTATGACCAACAACTGACTGCCAATTAAAGACACTATGACCAACAACTGACTGCCAATTAAAGACACTATGACCAACAACTGACTGCGAATTAAAGACACTCTGACAACAACTGTCTGCCAATTAAAGACACTGACATTGGCCGATTTCAGGCAAAGTGTGAGACAGTAGATCTTTTAGTGTGTTGTAGCCTACTCAAACTATAGAACTGGGTGTGTGTGTGTGTGTGTGTGTGTGTGTGTGTGTGTGTGTGTGTGTGTGTGTGTGTGTGTGTGTGTGTGTTTTTCATGGATAATATGTGATTGATGCATTTATTCAATCGGATCTTGATTTATGAAGACACCCCCAGGTCCTCATCATACGGCAACATTCCTTGCTATTATATTCCTTGCTGATTAATAAACGGAAAGGTAAATCCCTTGCTGATTAATAAACGGAAAGGTAAATATGTGTTTTTGTGTTCATGCCCGAAAATGCACGTGTGTGTGTGTGTGTGTGTGTGTGTGTGTGTGGTGTGTGTGTGTGTGTGTGTGTGTGTGTGTGTGTGTGTGTGTGTTCATCATTTCGTAAGTTTGAATTCCATCTTTTCAATTTATTTTCAATGCCTCAGATTTTAGGACGTCACCAGAAGTAGAGATATGCATGACCTTTTCACACACACACACACCTTACGAAAAAAAAAACCCCAAGCGAACACTCTGTGCATATACGTGTTTTGGTGTGATAATCTATGTCAGGTGTGTGTGTGTGTGTGTGTGTGTGTGTGTGTGTGTTGTGTGTGGTGTGTGTGTGTGTGTGTGTGGTGTGTGTGTTTGTGTGTGTTGTGCATTTGCATCAGTTTTTATCTTATTAATATTCACTTTCCACACACACACTGTGTGTGTGTGTTGTGCGTGCGTGCGTGTGTGTGTGTGTGTGTGTGTGTGT
>CM031614.1:29070906-29145906 GCA_018398815.1 Conus ventricosus | reverse complement strand
CATTCGTTGTAGAAAAGGCGCGTGCGCGCGCGCGTGCGTGCGTGTGTGTGTGTGTGTGTATGTGTGTGTGTGTGTGTGTGTGTGTGTGTGTGTGTGTGTGTGTGTATGTGTGTGTGTGTGTGTGTGTGTGTGTGTGTGTGTGTGTGCGTGTGCGTGCGCGCGCACGCGCGCGCGCGTGTGTGTGTGTGTGTGTGTGTGTGTGTGTGTGTGTGTGTGTGTGTGTGTGTGTGTGAGAGAGAGAGAGAGAGAGAGAGAGAGAGAGAGAGAGAGGAGAGAGAGAGAGAGAGAGAGAGAGAGAGAGATGAAATGAAATTTATTCAGGATAGGCCACAGCCCCTTCTGAAGGTGGATTACATCCAAAAACATAGCATGGTAAATATAAAAAACACAACAGCAACATGGTACACAAATACATGAAATGCAATTTACCACGCTGGTGCATAAAGTGTAATCTACTAACTCAGATATCAACTTCATACTAGGATAGCAATGTTCATATAACATCGGCGTTTCGACACATTTATCAACTAAACACAATAGCTCTCCGTTTAAAGGCTCTATACAAATACGTGCACAAATTCCTCACAATACTTTGATTTTTGTTCCTCATTAGTAGAGTCACACGAAGCTGACATGGATTTGCATAGTATTTAAATGGAATTATTCCTGCCGTAGATCACTGACAGCGGGACAGAAGAACAAAAAGCGTACTTCGTCATCACATAGTGGGCATATCAGACTGCTGTCAGGAACTGCATTATACCATTGACGATGGACTGCTATATCAGAAACACCAAATCTGAACTTCGTCATATAACTTTTGATATGTCTGTCAATATCAAGTGAAAGGTACATTTCGCGATCATTGGATGATTTAAATGTTCTTTACCGTGAAAATCTGTCACTTTCCTTAATGTGTTCATGCCAGTTTTGCCATCTGTTAACAACGAGTATTTGACGAAATACCTACAAAATATATTTCACATTTTCCACACCCTGGTTCAGCCATACAAATCCAAAGCCATTTAGAAATAGTATCTTACAAACACCTGAAGCCAACGTGGTTTCACCACATAAATCTAACCAAAACAACATTTTACAAGCTTTCAAAGGTAACCTGTTATCATTCATCCGTGATATCTTTAGCCAGTATCTAGTACACCGCATACGAGAATTTATGTAAATAGGGTAACGTTCGGTATATCCATAAACGAAATCATTAGGTGTTTTAATATGGTAAAACTTTTTTAAGGCATACAAATGAACTTTTTCAATGCCAACAGCAGCAGCATCCAATCCCCACAGCTCAGCACCATGGAGAACAATGGGTTGCCCTGGGTATCAAAAATGTTCAAAAATACCTTAAGTGATTTATTATTCAGTATGTACAGTCGTTGCAAAATGAAAAACAACACATTTCTCGCCCTGCTTGAAAGATGTTTACATGTAGTCACAAAACTAAGTCGGGTAGAAAAATTAATACCAAGATATGTATAACAACAGTCATTTTTCCCAGTTAAAAGACCATCTTTCTCTTGCTGCAAGGTACCCTCCTTTTCTAAATACAACAATATTGCTCTTTATGATATTTATCCTTAGTTGGAGCCTAGATGCTGCATTACATGAATTGTTCCACTGGGTCTGAAGGCCAATTGGGGTTTCCGATACCAAAGCCATATCATCTGCTCATAACAAAATAAATAATTCAACTGTATCCTGACGCAATGTTGCACCATGTCTTCCCTTCTCTATTATTTCTTGTGCTAATTCGTTGATAAATAAGACAAATAAAACAGGACTGCATTCATCGCCTTGCTTCACACCCCTTGTACAAACAGTATTGTCTGTAAAATCTCCAGCACACCTAACTCTTGCTTTCACGCAATTATACATGCTCTTAATACATCGATGTATTTTACCCTTTATTCCATTCTTCTGAAGTATTGGCCAAAATAATTTTCTAGATACTGAATCAAATGTCTTTTGGAAGTCAATAAAGGCTACATATAATTTGCGATTCCATAAAAAAACTGCTTCTGTATAATTGCCAAGAGTGTAAACATGTAAAACCCGCACGCCACTCACCCGTACTATTATTACGTTCGACCTACTCTTGTACTCTACAATTAATAACAGAACTATATAACTTACTACTTATATCACAAAGTCACATGCCCCGTAATTATTTGGATCATTGGCTTCACCTTTCTTGAATGATGGCATATATAATCGATTCTGTCCAGTTACCAGGATATATCTCTTTGTCAAAATGTGCATTCAAAAATCTGACAAAGAAGTCAATTACGACATTTCCAGCATTTTTCTTAATAATTCACCAATTATACAATCAGGGCCACTTGCATTACTATCAGTATCAAGAAAGGTACCTTCTTCATCTTCTACCTCTTCCACCTCTTCTTCTGTATCTTTTTTCAAAAAGTTCTTTGAACTGCTGATACCAATTGCTGACAAAAATATTGTCAAGCATATTACTTGTTCTAACCGACATTTTGCTCATATGCTTCCCAAACTCTAGCTGATCTTTTACTGTGGTGACTAAAATTGCGTAGTAAAGCAGAATCATACTCGTTCTCCTTCCTCTTTAAAAGGTTCTTATACTCTCCTCGGACTGTTCAATAACTTTGTCTGTTTTTATCGTCTAACGTCTTTCTGGACATTCTCACAGGTTGTTTCACTTGTTTGTTTGTTTGTTTGTTTGTTTGTTTGTTTGTTTGTTTGTTTGTTTGTTTTGTCTTAAAACATTCATGGTCAAACCAGTCGTCATGCTTTTGAACGTTATTTACCCTTATTTATTTTCTCATGCACTGTGCCTGTTCTTTTATACATGCATTAATGTATTTAAAGCGGTGTTGACATCAATATCAATTAGCCTAATGGCTTCCTCCAGCATTAATAATGCATGTTCGCTACTTATTACATCAAGGAAAGTATTAGCATATTCATCCCGCCATATACACTTATCAATGATTAAATTTGTGTGATTCTCTATATGCCTTTTCCATTTCTTACTAAATTGAATACTAGAGGTAGATGGTCAGACTCAATCCGTTCATTTGCACAGAGATTGATTAACAAGAGTAAACGTGTCATAGGAAGTTATAGAATGATCATTCACACTGTTCCATGTCTCCGAAATGTATGTGAAACGACCTTGACTGTCACCGTCACACACACCATTTAGATTGCACAGATCTAATGCAGTATACATGTTCAACAACAGCTTGTTATATCTGTTCAATGTCTTGTCTTCAGAACATCTGTTAACAAAGATTCCATTGTGTAGTACTAAACTGAAAGGACATTTTTCTATTCGAGATTCTAGACAGATGTTAGGGATTCTGCTGTTTAAATCTCCAGCCAGAAGTAAATACATACCAGGCATGCTGAGCAAAACGTCAGAAAGGCAGTTTTCTAAATCACTGATGCCGTTATCAATATTATAGAATACATAGTATGGTGAATTTTCAGAAGGTACATAAGTACATATGTAAAGAACATTGTCAGGAAATCCGAAAACACTTTAGAAATATTGAACATAACGGTATTATTCAGGTCAGTTGCTAACTCTTGTACAAGGGTAAAAATTCCTTTTTTGATAAACATACAACTCCTCCCGATCGTCGTCCATGTTTTGCAAACTGAACAGTTGGTTTACAGAAAACTTTATGAGTGCTGAATACATTCTGAGTGTACCTTTTCAACAAACATTTCTATTAAACAAACAAAATCAAAAGACGTTATGTACGAAACATATGTTTTATCAGAAAACTTAGAAAGCAAGCCAGCCACATTGCAGTACAAAAATGATACATGTTCTCCGTTCGTATAACTTACATTCACATTGCAATGGCTTTCTGCGAAATTATTCTGATCATTCAAAATTACTTTTTCTCTTGTATTATCATACACGACATGAACTTGTTCGTTTGTTAAAGGCAATGGAATAAAACTTGGCATGCGAATATCTGTACAAGAAGAAAAACTGTCGTTCCACATGAAAGATGAATCGGTTTTTTCACAAACTTCAGAAGGGACGCTTTCATTCGATGTTGGAGATCACATGTTCTTATTTTTATTTTGATTGTGTACACAAACATTAAGCTTACACACACTCACACAACTACACACACACACACACACACACACACACACACACACACACACACACACACACACACACACACACACACACACACACACGCGCGCACGCACTTCTACACACGCATACACACGCGCGCGCCACACACACACACACACACACACACACACACACACACACACACACACACACACACACACACACGTGCGTGCACATATACACACAAGCGCGCGCGCGCACACACACACACACACATGCACGGGCGCACACGCATGGGCCCGTGCCCACACATCCATACACACACATGTGTACATTCACTACACACACACACACACACACACACACACACACACACACACACACACACACACACACACACACACACACACACACACATAAAGAGAAAAAGACAACCAATGTTAGGTAGGCACTCAAGGTCTGACCAGTGCATTGTCCTAATGCGTAGGTCAGACATCTGCTAAGTCGTAGCCACGAGACCCTCTTCTTCAATTGTCTCATCTTATTTGTTAATCCATTTATCCATCAGCTTGAAATCATGCGTAGTGTGGTCTCAAAACTTTGCGGATGTGGTGTAGCGTATATGGACAAGTCCGCACGCAGTGACGCCTCCGTGATGGAACTGAAACTGAAACTGAAACATTGGAGGAGAAACATCCACTTAATGATGAAATCAAAGCATTTTCATTCACGCTTTCATTCACTCTACAAGATAAGCATTTATTCAGAAGATAAACTGATAAGAAGATAAACTGTTCTCGACCACTTTTTCGTTACGCACACAAACTTCAGAAGACAAACATGCATCAAACACAAGAGGAAACGCACTTTTATCCATGCTTTCATTATGTGCATGAACCAAAATCGATGTGATGTCAAGTGCACGTTCACTGGCCACCGTAAAAACACCTGAATGTGTTCTGTTTAATGACACATTGCACACACAGTTTCTGTCGTGAACTTCACAGCTGTGTTACCCATCAATACCCGAACTGCAGGTGATGTGCCATCCTTGCCTTTTCCTGTAAAACAGTGCCACACTTTTTTCTTTACCCTCAACGTTTTGATTTAGGAACTTATTTGATGAATTCACTTGTTTTGATATTACGTTAACAGGCCGGCCACACCTCTAGGTAGACATTTTTAGATTACTGTCTTGGTCTAAGTCTTTTTACCTTCAATGATCAGGTGATCAAAGATCATTGACACTTTGTTATTTTCTCTTCTTTTTTTGTTGTTGCATTCTTCAGATGATGGATAAGTATTTTACGTATTTCTCTCACTCGCTGGGAGAAATCTTCTCCGACAAATACATTTGTACCTCTTAACCTATGCCTGGCACCCAGAATTTATTCCTTATCCTTAAAAAAAAGTGCAGCAACCAATGATTGGGGAGTCATGTTTCCCGTTTAACCTGTGGAGCCTGTCAAACTGTATGTCCCTCGACTGTTCTACTTTATCAGCAAACAAATCACAAGGCCCTCATATTCCTACCTGGTTTCCCGTTCTATCCTGGGAATGCCATGAAATATCACATTGTTTCGCTTAGACTGACATTCCAAATCATCAATCTTTTGTTCAAGTTTCAACACTTGTTCATTCAGTTCATTCTGTGTCTTTAGGTTTTCATTTTCCTGTCTGAGATCAGCAATCTCTTTTTCAGAGATAAAACGTCATCATGCAGTCCGGCATACATCTCTTTCATGTCCCTCATGTCAGCTTTCATGTCATCGAACTTACAGTTAAGGTCTTGAATGGAAGACAGCACATCACGGAGACTGGCTTCTGTAGACACCTAGGAGGGAGCGGAGGTGGATGCCGGTGAACTACCGCTGGCGCTCTTCAGTCTGGTCTGCCTCAATTCTGCCGCTTTGATGCCAGGAGCAGGTCCTGGGTGCAGCTCAACGTCACCACAACGCTAAAGTAAAAGCCCGTAGTGCAATAGAGAGAGGATCAAACCTACAGTGACACCGCTTTGCCATGCATGAATTCTCAATTGTCAAAAGAAGAAAGCGGCCTTTTTCAAAACACGTTGGTGCATGGAAGCCAAAAATACAGACACAAAACCACCACAAACAGCAGGAAAAGCAAGAGGTACTGCAGGCATGATGTTGGTCGCACAGTAACGTTTCACAAGAATGTCTGTACACAGCACAAATTAACTTCGATTTCAGAGCTCCAACTTCTTGATGTTTACACTCTGCGTGCCAGAAGTGAACCCATCTGTGTTGTGTGTGTGTGTGTGTGTGTGTGTGTGTGTGTGTGTGTGTGTGTGTGTGTGTGTGTGTGTGTGTGTGTGTGTGTGTACATTTAGAATGTAACTCCCAGCTACCTTTAAATGCCCATCTTGCGCCAAAGTGGATGAAGATAAGTGATTGCTAGTTCATTTTCGTTGCTAGTTCAGTGTTTTGTATCTTGCTCGAAGAAGACCTAAGAGGTCGAAACGCATCGTGCTTTGTCTTTTGATTCGTTTGTCTACGTTTTTTGGCGGTGCGTTTTCACTAACATTTATAATTTGTTTAGATTTCCGCCTGCAGTCGCCTCACTTTGCAACTAGATCTACCTTTAAACGTTTCACTGTAGTTTACCCCTCACCTTCATCTTAAACTTTACTTTCAACGTAACTTTTTTTTCTGTAATATACTGCAATACAACACAATACAACACAACACAGTGCACTACTGCATATTCCGGTACAATACAACTCAGCTCTGTGCATACAAGACAGTGCAATACGACAAAACACAACATAACAGAGTGCAATAAAACACAACACAATGCAATATAATGCAATACAATGTAATATTTTGCAACACAACACACTTCCGTGCAGTAAAACGTTATAATATGCAATACAATGCAATACAGCACAATACAGTGCAATAAAACATAAAACAGCGCGATACAGTGCAATACAACACAATACAGCACAAGACATCACGATAGAACGCAACGTGACACAAAATAGTGCAATACAACACAGTACAACACGGTACAGCACGAGACATCACGATAGAAGGCAACGTGACACAAAATAGTGCAATACAACACAAAGTACTACACAATACAACACAACATAGTACAATACAAGACAGTACTGCAAAATGCAGCGCAATACAACACAACACTGCAATACAATACAATACAACAAAATGTAGTGAAAGACAATACAATGTAAAAAAAAATGACAGCGGAACACAGCACAGTGCAGTGCAATACAATACAATACAGAGCAATACAAAAATAACAGTGCAATGTAACACAAAATCGTTTAATACATCACAATACAAAATACTAAAACATAACACGGTGCAGTGTAATACAACACCATGCATACAGCACACTATAGTGCAATAAAACATAACACGGTGCAGTGTAACACAACACCATGCATACAGCACACTATAGTGCAATAAAACATAACACGGCGCAGTGTAACACAACACCATGCATACAGCACACTATAGTGCAATAAAACATAACACGGTGCAGTGTAACACAACACCATGCATACAGCACACTACAGTGCAATAAAACATAACGCGGTGCAACGTAACACAACACCATGCATACAGCACACTATAGTGCAATAAAACATAACACGGTGCAACGTAACACAACACCGTGCAATACATCACAATACAGTGCAATACATCACAATACAGTGCAATACAGCACAATACAGTGCAATACAGCACAATACAGTGTAAAACAACACAACACAATGCAATGCACACGACAAAGTTCATTTTTTAGAAGAGAGGGGGTTAATTACCGTCAAGGACAAGGACAAACAAAGTACAGGACAAAACACAATGCATTTTGACCTATTGGGTCTTCTTCAGGCAAAAATAAACAACATTGAGGACAGTGAAAACGAAGAACGAGAAACCACTTATCTTCTCATATTCGGCGCAAAATCAAAATGGCTGTTGGATGAAACACTGGGGTTTGTAGTTTGTTTTGTAATTATTTTTCAATGGTATGATATATTAGTGACGGTAGTGATTATGGTATATTAATAATAGTGCTTAGTGATAAGGCATAGAAATGATGAAAAAACCTCAATGGGTGGTGATTGTAATGATAATAGTTATATGAGGGAGTGTGGGTAATGCTAATATATGGTTGGAAAGGAATGGAAGTGATCAATGGGTGAGAAGCTATCGTTGTTGAGGGAAAAAAAAGGGGGGGGGGGGGGCAATTGGGGAGGGAGAGCGCATATATCTGTCCGCCCACACATACGTATGTACAGGGAGGGGGGATGGGACACTCATGCACACAGTATTGTTGGAAAGGTAAACAGTACTGTTGGATGGTGTTCATTGTAGTAGGTGAAATAATGTGTTGGTTTTCATGTGATCGTGTTGGTTAAGAAGAAATAGAAATGATCAATGAGAAAAGGGGTATCATGCATTGAGGGGGGGGGGGGGGGGGGGGGGGGGGGGGGGGGGGGGGAGGGGGGGGGGAGGGGGGGGGAGGGGGGGGGGAGGGGGCTCACACAAGAAAAGGGGGGGAGGGCATGTAAACAGTATTGTAGGTGAATGATGATCATAATGGACTAACTGGGAGAAATGAAATAGTGATGGTATTAGGATAATAGTATAACATTACTGGTTGGAAAGGAAAAAGTGAAATAGTGATGGTATTAGGATAATAGTATAACATTACTGGTTGGAAAGGAAATGAATGGAAACGATCAATGGGAAAAGTGTTGACATGCCAATAAGAACAACAACAACAACTCACACACACGAACACACAGACACAGACACAGACACAGACAGACAGACAGACACACACACACACACACACACACACACACACACACACACACACACACACACACACACACACACACACGTGCGCGCGCGCGCATGAGCATGCACACACACACACAACACACACACACACACACACACACACACACACACCATTTACTGATGCATGATGATCATTTGCTCCAGGGGAGAAACTTGTCTCCTATGATGTATGTGCTTTATTCACGAGCATCCCTGTACACAAGGCTCTCCAAGTCATTTGGGGGAAGATTGAGGATGACTACCACCTTCGTCACCGGTGTGAACTCACTATAGAACAGGTACTAGAACTGTTGAAACTGTGCCTCGCTAGCACCTACTTTTCGTTCAACCATGAGTTCTACCAGCAGAAACAAAGAGCTGCCATGGGTTCGCCAGTATCTCCAGTGGTAGCCAACCTGTACATGGAACATTTTGAGAAAGTAGCCCTTGAGACCGCTGCCAACCCTCCCAGCATGTGGTGCCGCTATGTGGATGACACTATCACCCGCATACAGGAGACGGGGGTTGACAGCTTCACCACTCACCTGAATTCCATCGACGACAGTATCCAGTTCACCTCGGAAACTGAAGCAGAGGGGAAGATCCCGTTCCTGGACACTCTCATCACCCGAACCCATGACGACAGGGTGGAGACCAGCGTCTATAGGAAACCCACCCACACTGACCAATATCTGAACTTTCATTCAATCCACTCCCTCCAGCACAAGAGATCTGTTGTCAACACCCTCATGCACAGAGCCTCTGTACTGTGTTCCACTAAGGAGGACGAGCTGAAAGAAGAACACATCAAGACTGCCCTTTCCGCTAATGGATGCCCTGCATGGATGTGGGACAACCCTCGAGTTCCCTACCCTTCTTCTACAGATACAGACAGTGTGAAAGTGGGGATCCTTTACATTAAAAGGAATCTCAGAGCGTCTAGCCAGGACCTTCCAACAACATGGATGCAAAGTGTTCCACAAACCCACCAACTCCCTACGCCGGCAACTGACTCATGTCAAAGACAAAACGAACCCCTCAAGCAGTGTGGTGTAGTGTACCAGGTAGGTTGTCAAGACTGTGCCCATACCTACATTGGCGAGACAGCAAGACCACTCACCACCCGTCTACAGGAACACCAAAACCGATCTACTTCTGCCATACACGAACACCTACAAGCCACAGGCCACAGTTTCAGCCCCCAAGAAACCAAGATCTTATATACAGAGCCCTTCCTCAAAAAAAGAAAAGTTAAAGAAGCCATCGAAATCAAGACCAGACGCCCAGCCTGAACAGAGATCAAGGCTTTGAACTTCCCCTTATCTACACTCAGATCCTGACAACCGTTCCACCCACACAACAGTCGCCCCACCAGGCCTCGCTGCCACAACAGCAACAGTGAGCTGAAGAAGACATGGCGACCCTGTCGAAATATTCTCCTAGTAAGTTTTTGATTCTAAGTCTTAAACTACTTTTCTAATGTTGAATCCAGAATCCAGAAACCTATATTCTTATTTGACCCGTACATGCTCCTCCTCGCCACACCCATCACTACGACACTCGTAACTCCCACGTGCTGCAGTATGCCATGGAATCCTACTACAGGAAGAATTGTTTCTTCCCGCGCACTGGGAGGGAATGGAACGACCTTTCAGTCGAGGCAGTAACATCAGCATCGCCGGAGGGCTTCAAATCCTGGATATAACCCCTCCCCTCCCCCTTCCCCACCCTCTCCTGTACCCCCCTCACCCCTCTCCCGCACCTGTTGTCCTTCCCACCCTTAAGGAGAAGGGTCTACCTTTGCCCCTCCTAGAGGCCTGAACATATTAGTGGGTGGCCCCAAGCCTTTGTTCCCTTCATCACCCACTTCAAGCTGTTGATCCAGGCAGCATCTTCATATATTTTTTTTATTATTACCGGAAACCCTTTGTTAGTGTCAGAATCTTCAACTGGTTGATGGTGGACAGCTAAAAAAGAAGATGGTAATTTTTATTTTAAGTTTAATAGGCTACTGTGCACATTGATTTGACGAGTTGTGATACGGTTCTTCTTCTTCTGTTATGTGGCCACAATCAACACTGATTAATTTTGCCACAGAATAGGTTTCCATGAACCGGCTGCCCGACTTAAAAAAAATCCTTTTCTTTTCTTTTTCCTATGTAGTCTTGAGTGTACATTTACTAGTTTTCGTAAAATGTCATCGGCCAATTCATATGGGGCTTTGGCCTTTGTTGGATAAAACATCTTAATCCGCATCTCTCTTGGGGCAGCATTTTTATGCACTAGAAAACCGGAACCCTACCTAATTCAGGAATGCATGTTACCGACTCCAACCCTAACCAGACCCCTAATTCTAATTCAGACCCGAACACAACCAAATCATTACTGTAATTTAGCCAATATAAAACATGGCACAAAATCCACCATAGGTATGTGATGTTCTTGTTGTTCTGTGCGTGAGTGTGTGTGTGTGTGTGGGATGGGGGAGGTTGGGGTGGGCAGAGGAATTGTCTTTTCCTTTTTGCATCGGTGAAGGCCACAAAGTTATTGCCGTAATCAAACATAGTGACAAAACATAAGGTCGTTGGTTCTATTTCTTACTGGTTTCATGTCACAAATCTTCAAACAACTGAAACAACTCATTTGTGTGTGTGTGTGTGTGTGTGTGTGTGTATGTGTGTGTGTGTGTGTGGTTTGTGTGTGCTCCGTTGTCGCAAAATCTACCGTCAACCGTTTCACTGTACCGTACCCTACCCAAATACTTCAGGTGAGGGAAGCAAGCGTTTTAACAAACTACACGTAAATGTTGGGTTGTAGGTGCAGATCGATCAGCAGTGAATTAGTGTGCATTTTGTTGAAGAAGAAAAAGGTAAGTAGATGTTTAAATGCATCATGTACAAAAGTCTTCTTTTTCTTCCTTTTTATTTAAGTTGCTGTCAAAACAAAGCGAGTAAAACCGTAAAAACAAAAAGTGAAAACGGGCTTTTCAAGTAAAACACAGTGGGCAGTAGGCTAGGGCTAGGCCTACTTTTAATTTGTTCTTCGGCATATCGCTTGTAAGCTCCTTGAAACACATTGTTAAGGAAATCGGAGAAAAGATTTCCGAATCATGTGCCCCATTAACACGGAAAGTGCGTAATGTTACTGACTTAATACTAAGACTTTAAAATTTGCAGTTACTTTAGGGAAAACTTTTACTAGCAGTCATAATGATGTATTTTTATGACATAAAAGCTAGATCCACTGAGAACGAGTTCGATCTATAGATCAACACACTTGACATGCACATATTCAGTGTGTGTGTATGTGTTTATGTGTAACCACATACTACATGTTTGCATTTATAAGTTAAATGTTTTCTCTTGAGGCACCTTTTGAAGTAATTTTTTGAGTGTCTAGTGTCGAAGTTGAGTGCCTTTATAGACAATTATTGCTGTCCACATCCATAGAATCTAATTTGAATCATGATCTTTTGCATAAAAAACCCCTCTCTTGAATGAGTTGAACTAGAATTAGAACTCATAAGAGTCAGTGTTAGAAACATCTTTAGTGTGGAAATATATAAATGAAAGATCTGGCACAGTGATGTCTTTAGAACATGAATTTTATGCAAAATTAGAATATACTTGATATCGAGTTAATAGCAACACCCCCCCCCCCCCCTATTATTTTTTGTTACACATATGGTATAAGTTGAGAGAAATTCCAAGGGTCCCAACAGAGGACAGAGATCAGAGCAAACAGTTGTATATAAGTACTGTAAGACACTCCTGTAAATATTCTCAGTAATGGAGGCATAAATTTTCCCAGTAAAATTACAATATTTTCTGAGAAAAGGTAACACAAACAAATATTTAACTCTTATACATTTAGAATTATAAAAGTGTCAAGTTACCTTACCTAACACCATCCCAAGTTCCCACTCTCCCCCCACCCCACCCCACCCTCTCTCTCTCTCACTCTTTCTGTCACATGTACACACATCCACACACCTGGGCACACTCACACACACACACACACACACACACCACACACACACAATGTTCTGAGCATTAAGTCATTTGATAATGCCAAGTTTCACCCCGTCGGCCCCCTCCTTCTCCCCTCCTTCTCGCACTCCCTTCCATCTGGCTGACTTCATTCCACGCTGACACGATGACATGCAACTTTGATGACAAAGTTATGGACAGTTGTGATGTAGCTGTAGTTGGGGGGGGGGGGGGGGGGGGGGGGGGGGGGGGGGGGGGGGGGACTCTCTTTTCTTTCATCATGTTATCTGATAATGCTGTGATGCTCATGAAATTGAACTGGATGTGTCTGCTACCACACAAGCCATTGCAAAGCCAGTAGTTGCGACACTTCTCCACTTGTTTCCTGAGACCACATGTGTCATGCTTGTGGTGGACTCTGTAAATTCACACATTATGCAAAGGCTGAAAACTGCCATTTTAAGTTAGAGATTGTCATGTTTGCTCCAAACATATAAACATACAGGATTGTATCACACTGAAGGGCCTCCATCACCAAATAAGATGATTTGGATCCCCTCTCATAATAAATTACATTATATGTCATGTTCCCCAGACAAGCTGTTAATCAGACGGACATAAGAAACATTATGTTAAGCTTAACCATCTAAAAGGGGAGATCAAGTCCCACCAGTTCACTGATCTACCGTTGGCCATAAGACCGAACACAGTCATGTTCAGAGTATAAGTCTCAACACCTAGTGTATGCCACAGAGTTGTATGGTTATCTCACCAACTCTTAGATCATATGTCAAGTTTAACTGATTGTTCAGGAAGAAATAAAAGTTGAATCAAGTTTCTGAGTCTTAAGATTATGTGATTGTATTTATGCATCATGAAATTATTGGTTATCTCACCAACCCTGAGATCCTGTGTCAAGTTTAACTGATTGTTCTGGAAGAATTGAAAGTTGAATCAAGTTTCTAAGTCTTAAGATTATGTGTTTGTAATTTATGCATCATGAAATTGTATAATAGGATAACTTGATTCTAATACTTTGTAAAATCTGTGAAGATGTTTTATGAATACTGATTATTGTGTATATATGCTTTATAGTAGGTGACTCTGAATCTGATTAAACTATGTACTTGGACAAAGTGTACTCTTGTGGCTTGTTATAGTTTTATACCATCTTGAGTATTACTGATGATGTTGAAGAGTTATTCCCACAATTGTTTATCAGTTTCTTACTGTCTGACACCACTTGTTAAAATCCACTCAAAACCTCCACTCAAAATTTGAATGAAGAAACTAAAGTGGAGGCAGAAAGTTAAAGGTAATACATAGCCTCACTTTAGCCGGCTGGACCTCACAGTCACACTTTCTAAAAGTTCAGAGGGCAAGTGCGTGGACTTGTCAAGCCGAAATCCTGGCCACACATCTACAAATCAGATTGTGTAATCTCCACAGACCTAAGGGAGGGATCGTGTCTTCCATCTGGGCACAGGAACCATGCTACTACATGGCCGTTTAGATAACTTAAAAACCAGCAGACCTACAAGAAGCGGCAAGGTTAACAAAACAAAACAAAGAATAAACACACAAACAAAAAAGAACTGGAGAGAGATCTGTACCTCTCCCCTTTTATATTAGCTAAATCCTTTTGTACCCACTGGACTTCAACTCAGATTTATGGAATAGTCCTTCTCGTTATGAGGAGGTAAAATGAAAAGAGGATAGCCATGTGAGGCTAGACTGTATATTTTAGAGCATTCTGGATATTTTGCATATTTTCACCATGTATACAGAAATGAAGTATTTTGTGTCATTCATATATATAAATTCATGTATGAACCTATATCTAAATCTGTCAGTCACTTGGATCAGAAGCATTTGTTATTTTGTAAATGCACAAGCCGAAGATAATTACACCTGAGCCATTCTTGAGTATTTTTAGCAGTCCCGAGAAATTAACTTTTCTTGCAGTGACTAATACTGGAAAGTTGCACCTTCTACGCTAGGAAGCAAGATAGTGAAGGTTAATTTAGATATGAAAGTACTTTATAGTTTTAAGAGATGACAGCCTGAGTCCTTCCCAAGAGGACCACATTTCCCAGCCCGACTTGTCACAAAAAGAAATATTGTTACAATGGAAAGAGTATTTTTTCGATGCTTATTTACAGTAACACAAGATCATACTGTACTGGGTTATTATTCAAGGCACATATCAATGAAATATAATATCTAATGAGCAGTGTATGTTTCATACCTTTTAAGTTTAGTATTGCATTTAAAAAATCACATAGTTCATAGAAATGATGAAAACAAATACTTTGTTTAGTTTCTTTTGTGCAGTGTTGGAAAGAAATGTATATCATATGTCTTACAGTGTATGGCTCTCACTTAGGATAAATGGTTTTATGCCAGCTGCACACTGGCCATTTGTTTTTAACTCATTCGTGCCTTGTAAAGAGTGAAGAAGCTTTATGTCATGTACCACTCACGATAAAACATATTCTCTTGAAGTGTTGGGACTTGCATGATGTGGGACATGTATACATTTTACAGCAGACTCCATGAAAACTTTGTTCAAAGATGTTCCACCTAATGTTCTCTTTGAATTCCTGAAAGAGATTTTAATGTTTTTCATCTGGTCCGAGATTTTACGGCAGAAAGATTTTTAACAAAATTTCGGGTGTGTTTTTAGAAGGTATATTTCAAAGGGTTGTGTGAATGAATGACTTGTGAGTTGACTTGAACGCGGTAATATGATCTTTTGCGGTCGGCTGGGCTATAACTATAAGCAACTTCACTTTACCTTACCTTACCCTCACAACAAGACACATGATCAGGAGCGGGAATATCCTGGCTAACTCCCTCTGCAGGTCCCCCATGGTCCTTTAGTTGTAAAGGATACTCAACAAGGCTGCCCTGCAGTCTGTACGGGATTTATGATTTCATGCCCATGACAGACATGTTTGTGACATGCTTCACCAAGCATCTCCCAGTCCATGTCTTTCCAATTCCGGACCTGGAGACAAGGGTGATGTATTCTCCATTCGTGTCCAGGACAAGCCATGTGCTGTGCATTTTTTCCTTCTTCCCGATCTTCCATATATACTGATCAGGGCAGGACTTGAGAGATCTTGCCTCATTCTCATTATAACATGGTGGCTGATCCAGTCCTGGTCCCCTAATCTAAAGTTGAGTTTGCTATAGGCTCAAGTTGGGAAGACTGGGACCACACAGTCGAGTTTCATCCACTTAATGGATGCGCCTTTGAGAGTGTTGCTCAAATTTCCTGACCAACACTGCAGGTTTCTGTATGTCTTGGGCCTGGTTGATGCCAGGATATATTACGAAAGTAAGTGTAGAGTACAGCCCTGTCATGCAGTGTCAGACGGGAATGGAAATCTGTAGCATCATCTTCATCATCCTCATTCTCATCTATCAGCATAAGAAAAAGTCCCAAATTCTGTGGCCCTTCATGCCCTGCTGTCATGGTGAACTCAGTTTCGATGTCCTCTCCATGTCTGTGGCCTTGGTCAGATTCCGTCGGGGTCACTAGTAAAGTAGTATTGGTGAGTCCATGGGGGCTGTCGTTGGACGGATGTGGTGGTGCCCTCTGGAGGGAGAGCTCACTCATGCTGGCTCCGCGACTAAGCAATTATTGTCGTCAGTAGGGGGCTTAGTAGGTGGTACCATGGTGTCCTGCATATGTTGGATCAGAATAGGGGCCACTAAACACCACTGAAGTGACTCAGCAGCAGGGCAATGTCTCCTTTGGTGGGTTGCCTCTTGACAACTTGACATGGACTGCTCCATGTGAAGTGCTGGGGCTTCGGCCAGCCGGGCCGGGCTGTGGCTGTGGCTGTGGACGAGGTGTCAGAATGAGCGGATGGGTGCACTGCCACTGAAGTGGCACGGAAGAGGGCACAGCAAAAAAAGAAAAAAAAAGAAAAAAAAAATTGAAGTCCAACATTCCACTCCTGCTACTGCCACCACATAGGGGCCTCCATAACTTAAGTAGCCTTGCTCAGGTATTCTCCATGCCAGTCCTCAGTTTCTGCAACTTCAAGTGCCTGAGCTTTGGTGTCCCTCCCAACACCTTTTAATCTTCCTCACTGTCAACAATAGGAAGGACATAGGTATAATCATTTTGTAATTCACCAACACTGTTCACTGGGCATATTCCCAGTCCTGATCAAGTTAATACTTTTGATCTCAGCTTGAGAGCTCATGAGGTTTGACTGCCACTTCAGCTGCATTCTAAAATTAGGTTTCCCTCCAGTTACTGGAGGCAGCTTTCTGGTGCTCAAAGAATCTCTTATTGCAGGGATATATATGTGTATGACCAAAACAGATGGTTTCAAGAGGATCTCCTTCATAAGGGCTGATTCAGCCGTGTCCACACCTACTTCTCACTCTGAGTACTATTAGGGCAATTTGCCTTCCTGTCACTTTAAATTCTGCAAGATTTTGACATGGTACAAAATGGGGAATTTTTCTCATAGTCCTGATAGCTAATTATACTTCCCATGTCAAACATGTCTTTCCTTTTAGTTCAAGTATTGCTATGATCCTCGAGGGTAGTTTGGTTTGGCGACAGAATGAGAAAAAAGACGGTGGGTAGGACATCTTATTGCAGCATTAGCCATGGAAATGTATCTATAGAAAGCTGTTCAATTGCTGTAGCTTGCAAGAGTTTAAGATGAGAAACATATTTAGCCAAAGAAAATGAAAAGAACTCCCTACATTTCGCTGCCCGGAAATACAACTGCGATAACTCGAATTTTTGCATTTTTGAGATTTTTCATATGCTATAAGAACGGGCCAAGCCGCATAAAGTAGCCAAGTCCCAATTACATTCTCCAAAAAATAAACATGATGTAATCAAACTACTTGTACCGTAACGTAGCTCGCAGTATATCTTGTGGGGATAAGACTGCCGTAAGTTGAATTTCCTCAAATGTATCTGTGTTCTTTCTGATGTGCTATAGAGATACAAGTGCCCTATGTCAGGTTACGGTTTTTATATTGAAGATTTTGTTTTCTTCCATCAGCACATGCGACGTCATCTCCACTTACGCTTGTATTATTCTGAACTCGTGAGAATAAAACATGTGCATAGAATGCGTTTTCTTTGCTCACATACGACTAGTGTGTCAAAATAGCAGTCGATAAAGCATTCATGCTTAATCCACTACCCTCTTAAAATAAAATTTGTTTGTTCATTCGTTCGTTCAAGGGAGCAAAACCTGTTACAAAGGGCCTTATGTGTGTTAGAGGAAAAGAATGCTGTGCATGGTGGGGAAATAGGTAATGGGCCGATTAGCAGTAGCGCCCCCACTTAGCACATAAGGTCAAGCTGTGTCAAGGAGGTTGAAGTGGCCAGGTAATTAATCGTCACGTGAAAGATGGCACCTAAGGTAGTTCTATCATGTAAGGTACTAGGTAGTCAGAGGACACTGCTGAGCTCCAACCTTCCTGATAGAGAAAGGGAGGGAAAATGTAACCACTAGGACCTCGGAACATCGAGTGGGCGTTAATTACTCAGTCAGCTGAAGTTGATGGTTTTTATTTATTACTTGCCAACTACATTATTTTCAGATATGTTGCTGTTGTTTTTAATCTGAAATTCCTTTGTCAATTAGCACCTGCTGTATGCTCATCAAGTGAATGATTTTGTCTTCCATTTTGTTCTTGTGAGTTGACTTTGACACAGTGACAGCCCTGATATGGCCCTTTGCGGTTGGCTGGGCTATAAGCAACATTATCTAATCTGCTGCAGTTTTTGACAGATTTTTTGTTCTCTTAGTATATAGCTTGTCAGACCTGTACTGGCATTTTGTAATCAATATTTAACTGGGAGAACATGAGTTGTTTGAAACTTAATAATAATAATAATAATGGTTTCTTATATAGCGCCTAATCAAACAAATTTCTCTAAGCGCTTTACAAAATCATACTACATTCACCCTTCTCATATACAATAGTACACCTTACACCCAACTACAAATACTATTACTACAAAATCTAACAAATCCTATGAGTACAACATTCACTTATTTTCAAGTATCACTACAAAAACTAAATCCTATAACGTTCAATTACACAACAAATACATGTAATAGAGAACATACACATGCACTACATTTGAAAAGGCCCAGACGGCTGTGAGTTAGGTTGTAACCCCCCCCCCCCCCCCCCCCCTGCCCCGCAGCATTGACTAATTATGAGAAAATAGTTTAGACTTGAAAGAAGAGATAGAATCTGAATGTCTGAGAGAGTCTGGCAGTCTGTTCCACGTCGCTCAGGAGCTTGAAAAGAGAAAGATCTTTCACCAGTTGTAGTCCTGAAGCGAGTCACTCGTAGAAGGCGGTCGTCAGCACAGGAGCGTAGTTGCCGAGAGGGAGTGTAGATTTGAAGGAGATCTGAGAGATAAGAAGGTCCATTTTCAAAGAGAGCAGAGAAAGTGAGGGTTGAGATTTTGTACGAGATACGGTTTGAGACAGATAGCCAGTGAAGAAAGTGAAGTAGAGGCGAAATGTGATCATATTTTCCTGCTCTACAGACGACTCGGCTGCATGATTTTGGATTCGCTGTAATCTTTCTATCAGGTATTTTGGAAGGCCGGCCAAAAGTGAGTTGCAGTAATCTATTCTAGATAAGACAAAGGCACAAATGAGAGTTTTTGTAGCATCTGTAGAGAGAAGGTGATGTCCGGAGCTGATTCTTCTTAGTTCTAAGTAAGCAATCTTGCAAATATTTGAAACCTGTTTCTCAAAGGAGAGGGATTGGTCAAGAATGACCCCTAGACTGCGGACAGAGGTGGAGACAGAGACAGTACAGTCATTGATAGTGACAGTTGAAGGCAGAGAAGGATGGTTAGGCTATTTTGTCACGAACATGAGTTCCGTCTTGTCGTCGTTTAGTTGAAGTTTGTTGGTTGTCATCCAGTCCTTCAGGTCTGCAATGCAGCCCCGCGTCCGAGAAATCAGTGAGTCAATTTCAGCAATGGGAGCCAACTGATGAAGCTGAGTATCGTCAGCAAAGCTCTCATGCGACATGGCGTGACCACTGATGACGTCAGACAGTCAGTACTAGCATACAGCACAAAAAGAACTGGCCCCAGTACAGAACCCTGAGGCACACCGTACCTAAGAGGAGAACTGTCTGAATATCTGCCCTGTACACACACTGTCTGAGTCCGTCCAGTTAAGTAAGAGATAATCCAGTCAAGAACTGTGTCTTTGAATCCGAAGGAAGTTTGAATTCTTGAGAACAAAATATTATGATCAATAGTGTCAAATGCTGTGGAGAGGTCTACCATCACTAATAAGGAAACATTCCCATTGTCAAGCCCACAGAGGAGGTCATTGACTATACGGAGGAGTGCTTTCTCACAACTATGGCCTTGTCTGTAAGCAGATTGATGAGGATTCAAAAGGTGATTCTTTTCGAGATGTTCTAGAATTTGTTCCAAAACAATCTTTTCCAATAATTTTGATAGAAATGACAAATTTGATACAGGCCGATAATTCTTTAAAACATTTTTATCTAATGAAGGTTTCTTGATCAATGGACGTACCACTGCGGACTGGAAGATTTCAGGAACGTGACCAGAGGACAAAGAGGTATTGATAACATGAGTAAGATGGGGTAGAACGTCATCAATGCACTGAAAGAGCAAGTGAGTAGGAATGGCATCAAGTTCACATGATTTAGGGCTGCATCGCAAACAAAGTTTTTTGACATAGTCTTGACTAACAGGGCTAAAACAAGCCAAAGGAGGTCCACAGTAAACTTTGTCATTCAGAGAACTTACCATAACTTTTTGTACTTCGTGTTTTTGCAATGTATGAAATGCAATTCTTTTGTTATAACTTTCAGTATCTTCAAATTTTAAATGTGAATACATGTTTTTTTGGACAATCCCAAAACTGTTAATAAATTTTCAAGCTTTCTTTGAATTGTATAACTTCATCTCTTCACAGTAAGTTGATCAAAAGTTCACAAATTTTCCTAACATATTTAGTTTTGTTGATTGGAGATTATTCTTTTAATTCATTAATCTATCAGTCATTTTCATCATTCATGTTTGAATATTGTTTTGATTCTTCTACATGTATCCAGAAGCCTATTTTCTGGCTTGTTTTGTTAAAGTGAATGAAAACCTACCCATCTCCCCAGAGTTTGAGTTTAATATGAGTTGATATATAATTTGTTCACATGTGGTGATATTAGCTCCCCAGAATTGTGTAGTTGTTTGTACATTTTTATGCGGAAACAGTGTTGTCAAACATTCATAAATACCAGATTCTTGTTGTACCATTACATCTGAATGGAAATAACACCTCAACTCCATGTATCAAAAGTTGTGTTATTTTGCTTTCTAAGAACTGCTTTATGATTATGTTAGGTTTTATTTTTTGCCTATAAACTCCTCTGAAATCATGAAAGATCATACTATGTCTATGTACATGTTTTTGGGAGCAAATAAATTTAAGGAATTGGTGGAAAACAGGTCCTAAACTGAATTGAATTGATTTTGTACATAGTAGTTGTATTTTTGTTCATTTCTAGTTCCTGACATGAACAGAACTCCTTTAAATTCTCAGTGAAGTTTTCCTGTTTGATAATCTGTGTGATTATATGTCTCCAGTGACATCTATACTAACCATCTGGTAAACTACATTTTTTATAAGAACGTTCAGTTACATACTATGTGACATACT
Source organism: Conus ventricosus (assembly GCA_018398815.1). Taxonomy (NCBI): domain Eukaryota; kingdom Metazoa; phylum Mollusca; class Gastropoda; order Neogastropoda; family Conidae; genus Conus; species Conus ventricosus. Next base: position 29,124,260 of record CM031614.1, on the reverse strand, counting down.
GTATGGCCTTAGTATACTGAACACTTGTAATTTAAATTTCTTCTGACTCTCTGTCATGAATTTTTGTGCGAACTGTTTCATTGTTCTACATATTTTCAGTCATGTGAAAAGCTTTTGCTATTAATCCTGTGTTCCCATATGCTGTTGTTGAACGGTTCATAGCCCCTTCTTCATCCATTTCTCCCTTCCACCTATCCTCTGGCTATCCACTTCCAAAAAGAAAACCTTTGCTGTGTCGTCATAATATCTGAGAAATTCTTTTGCCAGCACAGTTGATTTGTTCCCCACCAGCTGCATGTGGATTAAATCATGAATGACGGAGGCGCTATTTGTAGAAAAAAAAAAGACATACTCTTAACTGGAAAACCAGATGTTGAACCTCTTCCTTCTCTTTTATAGGAAAGTTCTTTATGTTGACTTGATGTATGTCGAGCAGAATGGCTGTGCATGCTGCCCTCCTGGCAAGAGGAAGGAGATCTACAAGTATGAGGCCCCATGGACAGTGTACAGCATGAACTGGAGCATTCGCCCAGACAAACGATTTCGTCTGGCCCTGGGCAGTTTTGTGGAGGAGTACAATAACAAGGTTTGTTTTAACATGTTACACCACAGAAGATAATGATTCATCGAATACACCATTTAACAATTTGGTTCTGTTAGACTTAGAGTTGTGTCTACAATAACAAGGTTTGTTTTAACAACATGTTACACCACAAAAGATAATGATTCATCGAATACACCATTTAACAATTTGGTTCTGTTAGACAGAGTTGTGTCCTCCTGTTTTTGCATGATATTCCTTTGTTTTCTTTTTCTGTTCTTTTTTGCTGTCTCATCTTCCATGCCACCTCAGTTGCTTTGCATCCACACTGCTCATTCCAGCTCCTCATTCTCAGTCATAGCCTGGCAATATTTCCTTCATAGCCAGGTTCCAAACTCAAGCCTTATGGTACATTTTGACTTTGCAGACTTTTTTTTTTTTTTTTTTTTTTTTTGCTGTCCCAACCTCTGCGCTACCTCAGAGGCAGTGCACCCACGCCGCTCATTCCGACACCCCGTCCACAGCCATAGCCCGGCCGGCCCCGCCGCAGCCCGGCACCAGCAATCCACAGGGAGCAGTCAATGTCAAGTCGTCATGAGGCAACCCACCGGAGGAGACACTGCACTGCTGCCGAGTCACTTCGGTGGTGTTCAGTGGCGCCTGTTCTGATCTAACATACGCAGGACACCACCTACTAAGCCCCCTACTGACGACAATAATTGCTTAGTCGCGGAGCCGGCGTGAGTGAGCTCTCCCTCCGGAGGGCGCCACCACGTCCGTCCAACGACAGCCCCCATGGACTCGCCGATACCGGTGACCCGATGGAACCAAACCAAGACCACAGACGCGGAGAGGACATCGAAACTGAGGTCACCATGAGAGCAGGGCATGAAGGGCCACAGAATTTGAGACTTTTTTTTTATGCTGATCAATGGGAATGAGGATGATTAAGATGATGCTACGGATTTCCATTTCGGTCTGAGACTACATGACAGGGCTGTACTCTACGCTTCCTTTCATAATATATCCTGGCGTCAACCAGGCCCGAGAGATGCAGGCACCTGCAGTGTTGGTCATGAAATTTGAGCAACACTCTCAGAAACGCATCCATTAAGTGGATGAAACTCGACTGTGTGGTCCCAGTCTTCCCAACTGAGTCCACAGCAAACTCAACTCTGGGTAGGAGCCGGTCGGGGCAGAAAAAACCCACATGCCTCTGATGGGATTCGAACCCACGACCTCCCAGCCGGGAGTCCGCGACGCTAACCACTTCGCCACGGCGGCTGGTTCTTTGCAGACTTTTAAAAGCTCTCTATAAAGTTTTAAACTTTGTGTGAATTCTTCAAAATGTCTTTTCTAAGGTGAGAAAGGTCTTTGAATTGTGTGTACTACATCAGTGCAGGTGGTCAGCCCCCAAAACTGTATCACCATTACCACCTTCAAGTAGATTTATGGAGATTTTTCACATTCAGTAAGTAAAATAATAAGTTTGAAAAGGAACATGATAATACATGAGTTAGAAATTGGCGTTATGAAGGAATACAAGTAACAAATGGTATTTCATAGGTGTTCAGTGCTGCTTACTTTATTGTTACCGAAGTTAACTCTTTCTTTGATGCTACCTCTGGAGCTTGATAATTCTAGTGGAATGAGACATGCATTCTTGGAAAAAGTGGCAGACAACATCTTGATCTTCTGAATTATTACATGACAGAATGTTTTTTTTTTGCTATTTACATAAGCAAAATTTGCTTCTTCTTTTTTGAAGTGGGTATTATATATATGGCACAGGTCAACAACCTAGGGATCATCCAATATATGCCACTGATCAGATGATTGTGCGTATGTGGTAGCTTTTGATCTCTATGTTGTTAAGGCAGCTGCACTGTGTCCTTGGAAGATTTTGTCTCCTCTCTGGAGAAAGGTGCAAAGATAAGAAGGTGGGCATGGCTTAAAGCAATCCCTATGTAACAAGACAACAGCGTGATATAAATTTCATGGTCCAGCTTTTTGCAGACTGAGAAAACCGTCTTAGTCTTGAGTCCAATAAGTGGACATGGCAAAGCCAGTTCCTTGACAGTACAAAAGGAAATAGAAAACTGTTATTACATTATAACTTAGTTATACATGAATGAAAACATTCCAGCAAAAAAGTTGAGGATGCATTTGTGAAGGAAGCAATGCACATGCAGTGTACAAATCACATGGTCTTTCTATTAGATACATAGAGCAAGATCAAAGATATAGATGTGCAGTTTTCCAAATCCCTCCCTTGATCATCTCCATGCTCTACTCCTTACATTAGGGGCTTCTAGCAACACTGAAAATCTGTATAGCGGATGTTTGTTGGCTTCTTTGTTTGTTTATTTCTTTTCTTTTCAATTTTTTTTTCTTTACAATTTTTTTTTTAACAAACAACTAGTCTGAAAAGTAGATAACATGATTACCTTTCATGGTCAGTGCCACACAGACATGGTTTGGGTGAGTCGGAGGTGTGCTGATTTGGTAACTGTGTGTGTGTGTGTGTGTGTGTGTGTGTGTGTGTGTGTGTGTGTGTGTGTGTGAGCGTGCGCACGCAAGGGCACACAACTGCAAATTACTTTTTTTTAGCACACTAAACTGAATCCAGTTCAGCAGTTCACAAAATTAGTGGAAGAAAAAAAAGGCAAGATAGAGTAAGGTTAGAGTGAACAAGGTACAGGTGAACAGTGAGTGGGAAAGGGTGAACAAGCGTAAGATGTGCGGTAGTTTACTTGATAAAAACATGTCACAAAGAGAAGGTTTGGAATTGAAGAGACTAGGATTGGATTTGTGGCGTGCTTGGAAATAATTTTGTAAACTTTGGTCTTCATATTTGACTGATTGGTTGACTTGGGCCGTTTGTAATTTGAGAAAGCATACTTTCAATGTTAATACACACAAACGCACAACACACTCAGACACACACGCTCACACACTCACACACACAACACACACCTGTGGGTTTTAGGAAGGGGCTGGAAGGGGTGAAAAAAATCCAAGATTTGGTCAGTTATGCAATTTCACATATTCTGAGCTCAGACCTCAAGATATTGATGATAGTCATGCTATGCATTAGGACATGTGCGTGTGATCTTTTTTGCCCCTAAAGTGAAGAAACAAAGCTGATCTACATTTTTCAATCAAGTCTTTTCACTTTTTCTGTCATTCTGAAATGAATTACATCTGTATGATTGGTGTTGTGCAGGTTCAGATTGTGTCTCTTGATGAAGATACATCTGAGTTTTCCCCCAAGAGTACTTTTGACCACCCCTACCCCACCACCAAGATCATGTGGATACCAGATTCAGTAAGTGATGATTTGTTCTTGTTATTTCTTTAAGAGTCAGGAACAGATTAGGGATAGTTTGTTGTGTTATTGGTATGCAAAATGTGTTCATGTGAGGCTTGTCAACTGAACAAGAATTTCATATTCTTTGAAGGTCTCAGAATATTTTTGAAATCGAGTGTCATGTATTTTTTTTATTGACTTTTAAGTAGCTACATACATCGATCATTCACTAAGGATTCTGGTTGTAACTGTGTAGTTATCATATAGACGTTTTTGCCAAACAGTAACAACGTATTTTTGAGAATCATATAACTTTTAAGGTATGTCAAACAAACAACAGTCAAGCTTATATCCTGAAGTGTTATTAGTACAGCTTTTTTTGCCTTGTTCACCACATCTTAACATAAAAACATGAGACTGTCAGGTTGAAAACAATATACACAGACATTTCATATTGATGTTTTGGACAAACAGTAACAGCATATTTTTGAGAATTGGACAATCAAGCCTAGTGCAGCTTTGCTTTGTTCACCACATCTTAACATGTGAATGTGAAACTGTGTCTCGTTGAAAACAATATACTCAGACATTTATTTATCTTTACTACTCATACCATTTGATTTCCTTATGTGCTTTGCTTGTGTGTCAAGCTAGACCTTGTGAAAAACAAAAATATTTTTTTTTACTCGGGGTTCCACTGACTTTTTAGTTTTTGCGTCAAGAAACGCACGCCTCCGCAAAAATTGCATCAGCGCTGAAAAAAATGCGTAACAAAGTAAACTGTACTCACTCCCGTCAAAACAGCTCTGAATCACGCGCCTTAACACCGCTGAAGTGCAGAGCAGCTCGCTGCAGGAAAGCGTTTTCTGTGCCACACGAGTCCGGACGTATTCCGATGGCACCATCGCAGACGCGGGAAAGATTCCATTTTATTTCGAGGGGAGAAAGGATGAGGCGTTTTGGAACATTCTTGATCCAGCAAAAAGTCAGCGAGTGCCACAGAGTAAAATGTGCATGCACTATCACTAATTGGCGGTGTCAAGCAGTCTGCTGTAGGTCTGTGCCGTGTTTTGCCCCTCTGACATAGGCTTGTGGTTGAGAACAGGGTCCTGGGAAAATTGCGTCGCTAAACGTACGGCCGCGAAAAAAATGCGTAGGAAGGCAGAAAAACGCAATAATTACGCAAAATTTTGCAATAAATGGAACCCCTGTTTACTTTTAACTCCAATTTCATTGCAGCTGTATACAAAATTATAAGCTGTCTTTCAAAGCCTGCCAGTCATTTAAATGACAATGATAAAATCATTTGCAAATATCAATATTAAACAATGAAATCAAAGGATACCCCAGTTCACCATTTTCAATAATTTCTAAGGCAAGTTCTTTAATAGCAGTGAAAAAAGAATCAGAGTGTTGCACACATCACCTTGTTTCACTACACTTCTATTTTTTACAAAACCTGGTAATGTTGTTTCACTTCTTACCCATGCCATTACCTTTCTGTATATATAATGGAATACATCAGTATAATTTACAGTTGACTCTGTCTTTTTATCAGATAGGCCTTAGCAGCTTCAGAGAAATGAAATTGAAACCTTTTTCAAACTCGCAAAATGCAACATACAGCTTTTAATGAATATCAGGTAGTTAGTAAATGGCAGCTTGCAACTTAAATGTGTAATCCATTGTGCAGTAATCTTTTTTGAGACAATCTTGGCTTTCATCATGTCAGTTTACACACTCCTCTAATTTATTATTTGCTAGTGAATAGTACAATTTATACTGTTTATTACACAGCGATAAGACACATGCAAATATTCATGTCATTGATTAAAACAACAGTAAAATAATCACTGCCAACATAACTTCTTCCCAAAATGTTGGTCTGTCGAATAGTTCTTCAGATTCATCTACAGTATTGTCATCTACAAAAACATCTGTTTCCTATTCTAATAAAGTTCTTAATGATAAAACCAGCAATCAACTTGAGTACCATTTTGCAGATATGATTTTCCCCAATTCATCTGTCCAAACAAACCCCTTAATCCCACCTTGTGTGCCAAAACAGATGCCTTTAAACCAGGAACCTCACTTTCATAAAATTTTGGGGGAACATGGGAGCTAACCATGCCTTTAGATTCAAACCATCCCAAGAGTAGTTGTCCCTGAACGACATATTGCACAGATTTAGTGAACAGTTTCAGTTTTCGTCTTTCCTTGGTGATGAACAATGTTCATTACGGAGGAGCATTTGCAAGTTCAATCTTTCGGTAAAATCAGTGTTTCTAGGGTTCCTGACAGTTCACATGTTTTAGCCAAAGAGCAGTCAAACACTTGGCTGCACCAAATGCAGGTGTATAGAGTTTGGTCAGTGCGTTGCCTTCTCCCAGCCTGTGCTCTTGTCCTCCCAGCACCTTGAAATTCATATGGGAAAGAAGACCAACTTGTTCGGGATGTGCTGGACTGCTTTCCCTCAGTATGGCTCAGGGTTGGGCCATTTCTTAAAAAGAAGAGATCCAGAGGTGGACTGAAGGGTAAAAGAGCAAGCCTTAGGTTACTTCGGCTGGGAGGACAGGGTGTCCTCTGTCTGTCAAGAGCAAGAGGAGTGCAATACAGATATTTTTAGTGTGACTGAAGGCAATCATGATGATGAACATGGATAGGAGAAGGAAGATTTTGATCATGAGAATGATGGAATTCCCATTCCCAATACCAAATCGGCCTATACTTGTTCTGTGTTTCGAATGTATGGCCCCATGTTCAGGAGTATTTGTCACCTTTCTTTGTTAGCCCTGTGCTCATGTTTTGCAGGAATTTCAGGTTAGATCTGCATTTTTGTTGAGAGAGCCTTTGGTGAAGAGAATTTGTGGTGCTTGCTTGCATCACAGAATGTCACTCAGTTTTGTAGTGCTTTATTCAGGCTCTAACAAATGGTTGTTTTGCATGTTCTAGAAATGTTCAGGTCATTTACTGTGAGCAGTTATGTTTTATATGAGTTGTCTTCTTTGGATCTGCTGTCTTCTTTTTGTTTGTTTGGGATATTTTTTTTGTTTTTGTGACTAAGCCTTAGTCTAGCAAAATTCAGTGATAAACTTTTGCTGGGATGTCAAGACAAGCTGATACACAAATCTTTCCTTGGTCATTCTTGGAGTTTTCGTTTTGCTCCCTGTTCACTGTCCTGGATAATGAATGGGTCAGTCCACGTTGAGGAAATTTAAGTGGATTCTGTGTGTTTGATGGCTTCTCTTTAAGACTCTTCTTGCCTTTTGTTCATTGGTAGAGATAGTCTTTTGGTCTCAGCTCACCTGTCTAACAGTCTTAGGGCTACTCCGAAACAGGCTTCTCTTTAGGACTGTTCCCATTCGGGGACACCTTCCCAAAGTTTGTGGGCAAACCTTCCTGTGAAGGCCTTTTTCTGTCTCAGTGGTGTGCTTCCTGTCCATGTCCTCAATCTTATCTTCCTTTCATGGCCACCAGGCTCATCGGTAAGCTCTTTCCCTCCTTCCCTACCTGTCACACTTGATCTCTAGGTAGAGGGTGTGCAAAAGGCAGGAGACATAAGAATGAAGCACTCTGCTGGCTCAGAGTCTATTCCAGTAAGGAGGGTTGGCACTTTCTTCTCTCTAGCAGTAGGGAGGACCTTATCTTGAACAAGTTAGTCCTCTCATTGGATAAGGAAAGCCTCAGAATCTCCCCTTTGCCTCTCCCCTGCTATTTTCAAAGCCAATTTAGACCAAGATTTCCTTCATATCAGACCATGAATCAAAAAAGGTATGGTCACAAAGGTCCATGTTCCATGTCTTCTTTGCCAAACTTTTTCTGCTACTGAAAAAGAATGGCAAGTGGAAACCAGTTATTGCAGGTCAAGTGTGTATGTGCTCCTCCCCCAAAAGCACAGAATGATTTAAGTGTCATCAAACATGATGTTGACAAGACCACTGCTAAAGCTAATTCCATTGTCACAGTCATGGGTAGAACAATATTGTGAATTTTAAGGGAGCAAATATGCTCAAAGAAATTGAATATTTTTAATAAAATTGGACGAATTCTTTATCTGTAGGAAGAAACTCTATGAGAGCTTGACAGCAGATGGTTGTCAGAGAAGAACCCCCCATCAGACGAGCATTTTGGCCCAGAACTCCTTACACTGTGAGGGGGCCAGGCCACATCCAGGTCATGACTCCCAGATGCCCTTCTAATGCCAACTTTTTTTTTTTGCACTGCCGGGATTCAAACCCGCAACTTTTGGATGGGTGGTGTCTCAAGGCTTGCATTTTTAGACGGATGTCTTACCCCACTGCTAACGGACACCTGTTCTAAGTTGGGAAAATTTAGGCCTTGTGAAGTGCACTTTTGTTTCTACTCAACCAGATTGAGTTGCAACTCTTTTCAGCTGCTTCTGCCATTGCCTTCAGGATTCTGTTCCTGTTCTTACCTGAATCTAAGCTGTATCATGAGATCATGGGCAGATGAACCTACAAATCCCATTGCTCCAACCTCTGTGGCAAGAACCTGGGCCTGGAAGCCAGATTCCCTCAAGCTGCCAGTTAGACAGGCCTACTTCTCAGGCTCCGTTTTGCTTTCATATGGCACAGTAAATTCAATCAGAATAATTCATTTTGATGCATCTGAACGTCAGCATAGTCCACTGGAAAAGTATGTGATCATGTGATTTCACACTATGCAAAGTGATATATATGTATAATAAATGTCTTTAAGGATTCTCAGAAGATTTTGAAAAATGAAAAACAGAACAAGTATCAACAACGTTTCGGTCATAGACCATCTTCAGGACTTGTGACTTTAAAAGAAAAACAAATAATACGTATAGGAAGTGACGTATGAAAACATACGTAAACGGATGATGATGTGCTTAAAGGTGTGTGTGTGTGTGTGTGTGTGTGTGTGTATGTGTGTGTGTGTGTAATTTATATGTGTATTTCTTTCTTTTCTTTTTTTTTGTCTACAAATAAAAACTAGAAAGAATAAAAGAAAGACGGTGAAAAGAAAACTAGAAAACATACTGAAAGAAAGAGTGAAAGATAGTGAAGGATAGACAAAGAAACACAAAACAGATAGAGACATACACTTGTGCATGTGTGCGCATGCGCACTCATGCGAAACACACACACACACACACACACACACACACACACACACACACACACACACACACACACACACACGCACACATACATGTAACTTGTGTTTAAAAACAGTACATCGATGTGCAAAGACGTTACAGAAAAGAACAAGGAAACATGAATGAAGTTGTGTTTTTTTTTAAATTTAAATTTAAAAGAAAGATTGGAGAAGAGCCAAGACAGACTGACAATACTCCATAGAGAAACAAAGTGGAGATGTTTGTATAGCAGTCGCTGAAGGTCTGCCTCGTACGGTGAAAACCAAAGAAATAGGTTTCTAAAAAGATTGCTTATCATTCCACAGTAGATTTTTATGCTTTAAAGAGAAAATAGATTAATGGTGATAAGCTGAAAATAATATCACATGATATTGGCTGTTTGTTTGGCGAAGTGACTAAAAACTTCAGTTTACAGCATTGTACAGCACTGTATAGTAGCAGTTGACAGTGATATTCTGGTTTGCACAGCCGTAACTCTGTTGACAGCGGATTAGGTATGTGACATGCCTGTTATGCAGGGAAGTGTCAGTACTTTCTTAAGAATAATCTGAGTGATTATTTATTGCTGGATGAAACAACCATGATTCTTTTATTGTTTTTAAAGGTTTTGATTTTTTAAATGAATTATTTCCATAGTGAAGAGCTAATTCATTGTATTTATTCAGACTGGGATTACCTGTATGCAAGATCTGTATGATAGATGCACTAATTGTTCTCTGAGAATGGCTTGGAGAGAAGTACTCTCCTGACCTGCCGAACCAACAAGCCAGGGGAGGGTTGATTCGGTAGTTTAGGACTGTACTTCTGTGGGTCCCACTTGCACTTTTGGGTGCATCTTTTTCTTTTCTTTTTACTTAAAGTTCTGATCATCAATGACTGAATTATTTGTACACAAATTTTTATTATTTAATGAGGAAGGTGCAGTGTTTTGGAAGGTTGAATTTGTAGATAGTAAGAGCAGTGTTTGGAAGGTTGAATTTGTAGTAGTAAGCAGTCAGTCAAATACTCATCACACACCAGTTCTGTTCCCTGTTTTTGTTATTGTTAATCAGGTACAAACATTTTTTATTCTGAATATCATCATCAAATACTATCAACAGAGACATTATATTTCTTTTACAAAAGTTAGTTTTTTTTTTCTTTTTTATATTCAGTCCTGCTAAGTGTATTTCACTTTTTTCAGTAAGGGGGTTATAAAGCTAACCTTACTTCTTTAAAATAATGTTCAAACTCTGACGATTAACTAAAGAAAAAAACATGCAAGGCATTGTGATTTTATGTGCAGAAAGGGGTATTCCCTGACCTCATGGCGACCAGTGGAGACTACTTGCGAGTGTGGAGAGTGGGAGACACTGAGACCAGGTTGGAGTGCCTTCTGAACAATGTGAGGACCCATCCTTGAAACAACATGGTCTCCCTGACTGCTGTTTGTCACATGTTACTTTATTCTGTGTACTACTGTATCAGAGAGTTACATGAACTTGAAGAAGATTGCGACATGTAGGCTTGTTGGAGTGCCTTCAGAACGAGAAGCTACTGCACTGTTTGAACACACCTCAGTATGCTGGACTTGTTAGAGATATGGAATATGGATACTCATTCTGAGTTTATTAGAGGCTGCAGCTTCTCACAAAAGGAGTGATGTTGACATTCACTATTGTGTATATCACATTTGTTGCATTCAAAATGAAATAAATGTAGAATGCGTAGTTTTTAGACTGTCATGTCATATATGAATATTCTGCAGATACGTAGACAACTTCATTAATAAGTGATTGGTAATGCAAGCTAGAATACAAAAATTTCAGAAAAAAAGAGATTTTATTAGAACACAAAAATTTCAGAGAAAAAGAGAAGATTTTATGGAGGATAGGAAAGACAGATTGAAGATTGGATTGGATTCTTTTTATTTCAGCCAGTTGCGCTGATTACTGTGCTTTTTGATTGTCTATTTATTACATGGAAGTGTTTAAGTAGTGATAGAATGAAAAAGATTAAAAAAGATATAAAGACATTGAAAAGAAAACCCAGTGAAAAGTAAATACTCATTTATTGAATGAAACAATATGCACAGTTTTCTTTTTTTTTTTAAATATCTTTTCCATGAAAATTACAGTCATTATATAGGTTTGTAATCACCTTTGATTTTGTAATGAAATTTAATGATTGCCAGAAACAAACACAATCAAACAAAATTAAAAACAACCCACATGCCCATTTGAATAGGTAAGTACATTTATTTGGATCTCAGAGTGTCAAATGTTAAGTATTTGATACTGGATGTCTTCGTTTTAACCATGTAACTATCCTTTTTTTTTTTTAACATAACATTATTGGAACTACAATTTTTTTGGTTGAAACATCAAACAAACCTAAACTTTTGAAACTTAAGTTCTTTTTCTGAACATCTGGAGTCTGTCTGTAATTTTGAAGCCAACTCTGCACGTGTTGCTCATCTCCTACACTACCAAATAAAGTTTGTAGTGAGTACAAGTGCACATGTACAGTCTGCATGACTTTCTGACATGCTGTTATCAATTCAGAGGTGCTTGGGCCACTAAACTATTCGCATTCTTGTTGAATGGACAGCATCTTGTCGCTTTCACTGATAGTCACTCTCAACAGAAGCTGATAGTTTTGTTTTGGGAAGCAAATAAAAGCACTTTCCAAATGGTAGCTAATTTTTTTAAGTATTTGTAATAACTATGCCGAATAACGTCGACAAATGTATCACAAAACAAAACACAACGTGTTTCGACTTCATAGATCTTTTTCAGGCAAGACGAACAACTCTCAAGACAACGAAAATGAAGAACGAGCAATCACTTATCTTTGTCAAATTCAATGCAAGATAGGCGTTGAATGAAAACAAGGGGTCGGGAAGGAGACAGTGCAAGTTGAAATAGTGAAGATGATAATAATAATACTGATAGCAAAAATAACAGTGATAATGATGATGATGAAGTATTGAAAAAATAATAAAAAGAGAATTACTATCACTTTTGGTGATAATATGACAATAGTAGTTGTAGTATGGGAGAATGAAGAGGGGTTAGAGGATTGTTGAACAGCATGTTTGTCATGGCGAGGATGATGGTGATGATACTGTTAATGATGGTAATATCAATAATACTACTACTAATAAATGTAATGGTACAAAAATATACTAAAAAATGATATCAATTATGGTAATGATAATGATAGTAATAATACTAATACTGATAATAAGAAGGGATGAGAGGAAGAAGGAGGAGGAGGACAGGAAGAACAAAGAGGAGAAGGAGGGTACAAATTTTGGGAAGGATGGAGTCTAATAGGTATAGTTATGGTAGGTATATTGATAATTTTAATAATAATCATGATTGTAATCATATAGTAATGATAGTGATGATATAGGAGGCTGGAAAAGTGATGGGTTGAAAAGTCAGAAATATTGTAAAATATAATGATAATATTAATAATGGTAGTAAATATGATATTTGTAACAGTTAAGAAGTTGTAACAGCAGTTATACTGATGATAATACTAAAAAGAATACAGAACTGGTAATGATAATAATGATAGTAATCATAGTAGTGATGATGATAATGGTGATGTTAATACTAATTGAGGTAGTAAGAATAATAAAGTTGGTAGTTTTTTTCTCTCGTTATTTAAAAAAAATATTAATGTTAATAGTGATAATAGTGCTGATAACGATGATGTAATGACAGTGATACTGATAGCAATAATGATAAAATTGATATTGGTAATAGTAGAAGTTGGTGGAAAGGAATATAGATGGTCCAATAGTAAAAGTTAACAGTGCTACTGGAGCAGGGAGAAGATGGTGAGGATCAATATAGTAATGTTAACAATGGTAACGGTAGGTGAAAAGAAATAGAGATGATTAGTGAGTGAAACAATCAGTTAGATCTTGCAACCAAATACAAAAGATTGCTGCCTAACCCTAGTAACAGTTAACACACTGAGAACACAGGTAATGTCAAATAAATATGATAATGACAGTGTGCAAAAGATGACCATGTAACAGGGCCAATACATATGTCATCAAAAAGTGAATGGGCCGCACCACTAGTTGCCCCAAACTAAGTGGCTTTGAAAGGTATACACATGAAATCTGACCTCCTGGCACTTGCCCAGGACAAATATGCTTCCGAACAGGCAGGGGCCGCACACACTAAGAACACAGGTATTGTCAAACAAATATGATAGTGGCTGTGGGCAAAAGATGACAATAATACAACAGATGTACTGTGAACACCAAACTAATGTGGTTAAAGGGCCAATACTAATGTTATCAATTAACCTCTTCAGTGCCGATGATGTGTATATGGGTCATTCTTCTGCAATACGCCCAGAATTGTGACATGGACACTGAAAAATTAACTTTTCTATTCTAAATAGCTAATGACTGTAAAAGATTGCCAAGTGTGTCTAGTGTCTAGTCCAAGTGTGACTAACATCAGCATTTCAGTTTTATGTTTCCCAATAATGAATATCATGTGACACGTGTAACCTAGGACTACCAACATGGAAAGCTAGTTTTTTTTTTTATAGTTTTGCACCTTTAAACAAGTGTAGATATATATATATATATCACGGCGGCGCCCGCACACTCACAGCGACTGCATTTAGTTCGCCCAATGCTTTGCCTTGTGACTCGGGCTAGGCCCTTAACTAGTCAGCCACCACACGGCCAGACGCTCTGTGTGTTTTTGGACGCTTCGAGACTGGTGCAACATCTTTAAGTTATATTTACTGTACAGAGGTTTTTTAACTATAATTTCTGTATGACAGCAATGGCGCAGTGAGTACTTGAGAGTGTGACAAAAGCTGGCATTTCAGTCTTCTCTGTGAGTACCATAATTAAGTTCGTGTTTAAAACTTTCTGACAGAACTTTGCGACCGGCGCAACCTGTGCTGCACGCGCGCGCCGTGCGTCGTTGGCCGGCCTGGCACTTGACGCCACTATAACCTTCGCAGAAAATAGCTCACAGGGTGTTGTGGACAGAGACAATTCCGCTTTTCTCGGTTTACCCACGCCTAGCTGTGTGTAGTCGTTGGTCAGCTATAGGCGCGATACAGACAGCAAAGCAGTGTGTGGTTCGCTATTCTCCACGCTTTCAGTACAAGCGCGAGAAGGCCCCCTTCGGCCCTTATCTCCTGACACTCTAGGGTGTCAGATACAAGACCGCTTCTTCTGCTTTTCCGTCTCACGCTTTTGAAGACTTTGACTCAAGCGACTCAATGCAGCAGTCAGAACTGCCATGATATATATATATATATATTATATATATATATATATATATATATATATGATCAGTATATTTAAAATGCCTAAAACAATTTTTTAAGTGCTCAACCCCTTGGGGAGCAACATTAGTTAAAACAAGTTAAAAGAGGAATCTTAAAACTATCTACAAATTTGTTTCAAGCGTGTTGCGCTGTCATCAGGATGGTTTTTGGTTTGCCCACCGCCGATGTTATATAGCGTGTGGGCTCCCGTTTGCGGTTGTTTGCACGTGCGGGTTGGCTGCACGTGTTTTTTGGGGGCTTTCAGGTTTTTGTTTTGGGTGTGTTCACTAACAACGATTTCCATTTATGCCTGCAGTTGTTTACTATTTCTGTTTTGGTGTTTAAAGTTGCTAAGTGTGGTTTGCATAGTATTAACCATTTTTCAGTTAAACATAGGTTGCACCTTTTTGAAACATTGCTGTATGGTGATGCTCTTTTTATGATTTTCCAGGATATATTGTAGCTTGTTTTTGCGTCTTTAAGTTTCCAGATATATTTGCTCAGTTCTGTTTGGTTTTTATATTTTTCTTTATTAAATGACTGTTTGTGGTTTGCATATCTGGTTTTGAAGTGGTTTTCAGTGATCCCTATGTATGTTTCTTTTTCATTTTCTGATGTCACAGTAGCCTGGTATACAATGTTGTTGTGAAGACATTTATTGTTTAGTGGGCACTGACATCAGAAAATGAAAAAGAAACATACATAGGGATCACTGAAAACCACTTCAAAACCAGATATGCAAACCACAAACAGTCATTTAATAAAGAAAAATATAAAAACCAAACAGAACTGAGCAAATATATCTGGAAACTTAAAGACGCAAAAACAAGCTACAATATATCCTGGAAAATCATAAAAAGAGCATCACCATACAGCAATGTTTCAAAAAGGTGCAACCTATGTTTAACTGAAAAATGGTTAATACTATGCAAACCACACTTAGCAACTTTAAACACCAAAACAGAAATAGTAAACAACTGCAGGCATAAATGGAAATCGTTGTTAGTGAACACACCCAAAACAAAAACCTGAAAGCCCCCAAAAAACACGTGCAGCCAACCCGCATGTGCAAACAACCGCAAACGGAGAGCCCACACGCTATATAACATCGGCGGTGGGCAAACCAAAAACCATCCTGAT
Source organism: Conus ventricosus (assembly GCA_018398815.1). Lineage (NCBI taxonomy): Eukaryota > Metazoa > Mollusca > Gastropoda > Neogastropoda > Conidae > Conus > Conus ventricosus. The sequence goes on along the minus strand of CM031614.1, from coordinate 29,108,828 downwards.
GACAGCGCAACACGCTTGAAACAAATTTGTAGATAGTTTTAAGATTCCTCTTTTAACTTGTTTTAAATATATATATATATATATATATATATATATATATATATATATATATATATATATATATATATGTATGTTAAGGACTTTGTAACATTATTTTGTACTTTCAGTCATTTTCATTTGGTTATGGGAATAAAACCAAATAATGTATCCATGCACACATTTTTTGCACTCAAACAAATTTACCTCCTAAAACACGTGGCATCAAAAATATATTTTAGTATCAGTTTTCATAGAAAGCAATACACAAGCATTCATAATACAGCAGTTTCATGAATAATTCTGTTTTTGCTTGGATGATGTGATGAGTTAAATGAAAATGTGACACATGTAAGGCACTAACGCTTGGCACTAAACTTACAAATCAACTTAAAATGTCAAAACAAAAACCCAGTGATATTCCTTTTTTCACTCTCTTAACTCTTTCTACTCATAACTAACTCCCCTACCCATGCCCTGTGAACATATTAAGTCCACAACACAGAAACACCTTGGGTCACTATTTCATTTTTTTTTTTTTTTTACATATTGTAGATCATCAATTCTCTTGGAAATGTTGACAAAGATTTTTTTATCTACATACTAAGATAGAGTAAACTTTTTTCTTTTCAAGATACATGTTTCATAAACCCAAATGTTTTTTTTTTCCATATCTAAAGGTTTTTGAAACATCTACTTTGAGGTCAAAAGTAAAAAAAATCCTACTAGTTCAGTGACCACTAACATAAATAAATTTACATCAAACCTGCTTCTTTGAAATCAATGACAGATGCACACTGCTGTTTCTTTCTTTTTTTGGTGCCCAAATGGGGATTTTTTTTGAGGGGTGGGAGGTGGGGCTGTTATACTTGCTCTTTGGCTTTAAATAGTTACCTTGTCAAAATCAGATTTCTGCCCAATCTTTCCTCATTTTATTGCAATGATCTGCATGGGTTTACCTTTGTCAACCATAGAATGTGCTGAAAGTGTATGAAGATTTGCTGATTAGCTAGTAAAATGGCAGTAGATGGCAAGATTTAACGTAGTTAATTTACCTAGCCAAACTGTCAGCGTAATCAAAACCATGATAATGTGTGGGCATGAATGTGTTTTCTTCATTTAGAAACCAACAAACAATTCTTTTATGTTTATCAGGGAATGAAGGATGGGTCATGGTTCTCCAAGTTAAAATGTCCTATATTTCAATTTGAGTGTTATGCATAAATTGCAGAACAAAAATTCAGACTTTTGTGCACCCCTGACATCATTTGACTGGAATGAAGTAGATCCCAACCTTCTGGGCACATCCTCCATCGATACCACGTGCACAATCTGGGGGCTGGAGGTGAGAGCATCATGTGTATCAAGAATTTTACTCAGACTTTATGCTACTTTGGTTTTTCTTTGTGTGTTTTCTTTTGTTATTAGAAAATCCTGAACGTGAATTATTGAACTTCAAACAGAAATACAATCCAGTTGACACAAACAGTGTGGACTTTTCTAAGAAACGTAATGTACAAGTACCTGAAGTTGTCGTGATTTTGATTCTGATTCTGAGAAACACAGCATGCAAGGAAAAAGAAAATGGTGGGGAAAAAAGTGTTCCCTTATATACATGATGTCATGAAGGTCACAGAGTGTGTGTGAGAGAACCGTCTGTGAGTTGTATGAAAATGGTCTGTTCAGACAGGACAAGTGATGGGGCGGGTCAACATGGTGTCAGGTCATGTCAAGACTCAGCTCATCGCACATGACAAGGAGGTGTATGACATCGCTTTCAGTCGTGCTGGTGGGGGCCGGGACATGTTTGCTAGTGTTGGTCAGTAGCTGTTTCTGTGTATATTTGTTGATCTGAAGGAATGAAGAAAGACACCATTATCAAGTTGTTGACTGGGCTCCCTCTGTCAGAATGTTTGAGGACAACAGAACATGTTGAGAGCAAAGTTTTTTGTTGACACAGTCAGATACAATTTAAACCAAAAATGAATAAAAGGGATGGAGAGAGGGGATGCAGGTGATGGGGACAGATGAGAGGTAGGGATGAATGACACTTTTGTCTATCGCTCTGTGCCAAAGCTGTCCTATTTTGTGACCATGATCTTGATAAACACTATATGGCCAGACACATGATCTCCCCACTCTCCCTCTTCCCTCCACCCTACTTCCCTCTCCATTTGTGACACCCCCCCCCCCCCCCCCCCCCCTCCAAATATAATAGCCAGAATGGAGTGATTGGTCCTAAGTGTTAATTGACCTGACAAGGAGGGTTAAAAGTTGTTTTCTCATTCCTTTAAAATAGCTGCTAAGTGTTACACTTTTGGTCTAGCATTCTTCTGTTTTGTTGACAATGTTACAGGACTATACTTTGTGACAAAATGCTACATTGAAAGACAAAATTGAAAAAAAAAGAAAAGCTTCATGGACTAAGCAGTAGCTTGCTGTGTCAAAGAATGGCCAAGTTCAGTAAGGAGAGGATGAAAAAAAATGCTAAAAGCAAGGATGATAATGTGACCTTATAGATTAGTTTCATTGTTGGCCATTTGATTGTTTATAGGCAAATTCAAAACCAAGTGATCACTTGAAGATTTTTTTTTTCGTTAGTTACAAAGTGAGGCGACTGCAGGTGGAAATTTAATACAAATCTTAAAAAGTTTAAGTACTATATCCACCAAACATGAACAAACGAATCACAAAACAAAACACAACTTTGATTCATACTAACTGAGCACTACCCTTCGTTTTTTTGTATTTCGCTTTACATCAGCAATTTTAGGTGCTCGTTCTTCATTTTTGTTGTCCTGAGTGTTGTTTATCTTGCCTGAAGAAGACAAAAGAGGTCGAAATGCTTCATGTTTTGTCTTGTGATTAGTTTGTATATGTTTGGTGGATATAGTCCTTAAATCATTTAAGATTTGTTTAGATTTTTACCTGCAGTCACCTCACTTTGCAACTAACTTTGATTCATACTGGCTGCTACCCTTCGTTGTTTTATATTTCGCTTTATGTTATCAATTTTAGGAGCTTTTTCTTCATTTTCGTTGTCCTGAGTGTTGTTTATCTTGCCTGAAGAAGACATAAGAGGTCAAAACACATCATATTTTGTCTTGTGATTCGTTTGTTTATGTTTGGCGGATATAGTATTAAACTTTAAGATTTGGAGATTTTCATCATCTTAGTCCACCACCATGTCATGTGCAAAATGAAGTGCAATTGAAAGTGCTGTTGTGTGTGACTTATCAGGGCATTAAGGATGCTACAGTGAGTTTTAAAGAACAAACCAAAGAAAAACAAATCCCCATTATAGCTTCAGTGATATTGCATCTCCAGAACCATCCAAGACTGGAATACCTTGCCCCCAGAGATTGCTACATTCCCTTCCCACAGTATGTTCATCATGAGAGTGTGTAGACAAAACTAATAAACTCAACTTTTTTTTCCAAAGCTGTGCAGTTTCAGAACACCTGCTTGTCAGTAACAGTAGCTGTCTACAGCTGGAAGTTAACAGAACACTTGAATTTGGAATGCTACACTCAAAATGTTAAAATGCTCCACTGATGGCTTTGAGGCCATCGCAGCTCTGCTGTTGGCCTTGAAGGTGCCTCCCCACTCACGTCACTCTCCCTCGCTTGGGCTGTGACAGAATTCCTGACCAGGAACATGGGAATGATATTTCTTCTTTTTTCTGCTTCTGCTTGGCCAACTTGAGCAGATTTTCTTGTGACTCTAAAGGGTTGCAGTTCCAGTTACTGTGCTTTTGTTTGGATGACTGTTGAGTACACTTGGTTGTTATAATATGTAGTGGAAGCATGATAAATTGTTCTTCACTCACTAATTTTATTGACTCACATGTGTAAACAAGTGAGTCTATGTAATCACACTCTTTCGATATGTGTGTGTGTGTGTGTGTGCGTGTGTGTGTGTGTGTGTGTGTGTGGTGTGTGTGTGTGTGTGTGTGTGTGTGTGTGTGTGCACGTGCGCATGTGTGTATGTGTGTGTGGTGTGGAGGACATGCAGAGGGACATCTGAAATTGCACCTTTCTGAAGGAGACAGTTCTGTTTGATCAGAATCGAAGCCTTGGTTGGATCTGCTGGAACATTGGTCCAAACAGGGACGTCAGCGGAAGGGGCAATGAAGAAGGAAATCCTTAGATCTTTTTTTCTCACAGACAGGGCCCATTCATCTTAGATGAGAACCTGCCACTAGGGAAAGATGGTCAAGAGATGACTGCCACCAGAATTGTCACTAGAGAGGGTGAATAGTCACTGTTTGTGCCTCGGTCTCAGGAATGGCCCCCATTGGAGGAGCAGGAGTGGGAGGATCAGAATGAGATGGACTTGTTTTGAGAGGACTTCTGGCAATGACTAAGTGGTCACTATTGGAGCTAAAGGACAACAAAAAAAACAGTGTCTCCAAGCCATGGATAAGTGGAATGAATGACACAAGGAAAACAAAGCGTCCAGCAGAAGCAGCTGAAGCTGAGCTCTCAGCAGGAAACAAAATTTTCTTCCAGTCCTCTTTGCCAGCTGTGCCCTGTTTTAATGGTCTAAGCAAGACAGACTTCAGAATTTGCAATAGGAACACCAGAATCATCTTCTGTTTGTCCAAGTCTTGTTTTGTCGCAGTCTCACTGAACATACCTGAGTGTTGATGGAGAGAGGAGTTCCTAGCCTCCCAGCAGAAGTAAGCCAAGCTCAGCTCTTTTGCTTCAGGGGCCCAGTTGAAACTCCTCTGCTGTGGAAACTGCTCAACCCTGAGTCTTGTTGGGGGGTAAGCGAGATAGTACATCCTCACCGAATTTCCCAAACGATCCTCTTTTCTCAGGCGCTGAGGGGTCAAGAGCATGGAGCAGGAAGGGAGAATGCTGGCCTGTCCCCACTGACCTTGGGACCACTGAAGTTTGGGTGTGGCTGGGAGAGGTGGTCAACTTTCATGTCAAAACAAGCCAACCATTGTGCAGATTGACACCAACATTGAACTTGTGTAATGAATGCCACATTGCGCCAGATCAGCTTTCACTTAAGTTACAAGGCAAAAAAGAGGAACATCTTGCCTAAGTGTTGTGTTTCAGCGCAAAGACACCATTAGAGGCATGAAGAGCAGACAGGAGAGGAAGGCAAGGTAACAGAAGGAGTCAGTGATGACTGGGGGTATGTCAAGGTGAATGATGATGGAGCCAACTGTTGAAGAGAAACGGCAACAGAACAAAGTTTTAGAGAATTATTGGCTGAAATTCCCTGAATAGTCACAGAAGAAAAGGCTGCTTCTCCCTCTGAGGTGAAGGCGAACGTAAACAAGCATTTATGTAATCTGTTCTGTCCAAGAAATGACAAGGTGAAGTTAGAAATGACAGAGGCTTGTTCCTCTACCAAGGAGAAAACTGAACTAGTTTGAAGAGAAAGGAAGTGAAGTCACTATGGACCATTGCTCTAGCTGCCTACTGGGAATAGAGATGAGGTTAGCTCTGTGCTCTCCCAATTTTTTTTTCTTATCTGATAATATGGTAATGGTGAAGTGGGGATAAGGCATTTGTTTGGACAGGCAAGTATGAGAAAAAGAAAGAAAAAAAGACAATAAATTGGCATTTCAGAAGAAGAGGAAGGGGTTTATAAGAAAACAACAAAAAAAAAGCATACACATGAGTACTTATCTCTCTGTATCGATATATCTATCTATCCATCCATCTGTCTGTTTGTTTGTTTGTCTGTCTATCTTGGATGAAAAAAACTATCTGTCTATCTATCTGTCTATCAACCTATCTGTCTATCTTCCTACCGATCTGTCTGTCTGTGTAATATGAAAAAAAACACCCCGCAAATGTATGAAAATACATGTATGAGCATATGTATGTCTACATATGAAAAAGAGTAGTAATTATGATAATAAGAACAACAACACATAATTACACAGATGCATAAATACATAGATAACCGCAGTCTCGCTTACATACACAGATGCTTGTACACACATGCACACATGTATGGGAGTGAGCACGCACACACATGAACATATGCGCATACACACACACACACATACAAGCACACACATACACACATACACAGCTCTTTCAGTCTTAAGTTCACATTAGCCTTGTCACACACACATACATGCAAGGTCACTCTTACGTATGCAGATACACACACACACGCACACACATACATCTCTCTCTCTCTCTCTCTCTCTCTCTCTCTCTCTTCTCTCTCTCTCTCTCTCTCTCTCTCTCTCTCTCTCTCTCTCTCTCTCTCTCTCACACATTTACGCATCCACACAGAAACACACTCCCACATGCTTTCAGTCGTAAATTTTCAGTAGGCATTGTACGAAGGAAGGTCAGAGCCATCATTTTGGATTCACACTGATGGTGGAAAGGTGAATACTTCCAGACAGTTGTTGTGACCCCTTGGTGGAGGAATTCCAAGTTTACCGATGTTGTAGGATACCATGAACTTTCTGTGGAGACCACAGAAGAAATTTTACCACACAGCTTTGAGTAGCACATGAGACAAAGGTTGTCCCGAAGAGATGGAATGTTCAGCAGCTGGGGGGTTGTGCTGTTGTCTGATGTCTGTTTAATGCTATTTGAAATGTACACTCAAGGTACAGTAAGTTTCTCCCACATACAATCCTGATCCTGCGTCACATTTCAGTGATTGTCCCAGAAGAAAAGTAAGTTAGATCTAGTTTCTAGTAACTCTAGGCCTTTTATCTTAAAACTATAAATTTATTAGAAAAAATACTTTGAGTCCTTCCCTAGAGGATTACACATTAACCCATACTTGTCACATCGAAAAAAGAATGGACAATACTGATCATGTTTGTTTCTGAACTGTTTGTTATTTTAGATTTTTTTTTTAGATTGACTTAGTTTCCCTGATTGTTTACACAGTATCACTGTGAAGATGTACCCATTCGCATGTATATCAAGTTATCAGGTTTTTACACTGTTTCCTTAATTTCTATTAACAGTTGGCAGAGACACAAAATCTTCCAGTTTGAAGAGGTCATAGTGATTTCAAGTTTTGGAAGATGACCCTTGGAAGTATTTCATCTTCATAGGAAAGGATCAGATATTCTTTGCCTTCAGGACAGTTGTGTGCATTAATGCACTAGCCTTGGATGCTCAAGAATAGTTTTTTTTAAAAGATTTATTTTGTATTTGCTGGTTGTGAACGAATAATGTTTAAAGGGAAGTTTTGCATTTTCTGTTTAGGTGGTCTCCTAGATATTACTTTTTAAAGACTTCTTTCACATGTCCTTTTCTTTCCATTATTTATTTAGATTCATTTATTTATTTATTTATTCATTATTTTAGTTGTTTCTCATAATCTGTGTATTTCAGCTACACACTTTTTACTCTGTCTCTCGGTCTCTCTCTATCAAGTGTGTGTGTGTGTGTGTTTTAGCACAAATGTTACTAAAGTTTTGGTATTTTTTATGATTTATAGAGAACAGTTTGTCTCACAAAATGTAAACTTGTGTCAGTCTTCTTTTTTCACAAGAATCCTATCTAAAAAAAACAGTACCACAGTGTTTTCCTGATCTCGCTATATCAGACTTTTTCTTTTGAAAGTTTTGTGTGTTGTCGCGTGGAACACAGTTCAACGTTCAGAAACAGAATGGTATTTTCATGAAAAATTTTAATTATCCTTATGAACCATGATCATTTAGTTTTATGGATCAACACTTGTGTATTTAGTTCTCATTTGTTCTTAGATGAGCATGTGAGAAATTGTAATGACTGAGGTGTAATTGCATTAAGTGTCAGCCAAATCAAAATGAATGAATGCTGACACCACAACCAGAGGGTTGCTACCATCAAGTATACTCGTGTGCATTAGTCGGTGAAAGTCACCACAGTGTCAGTGGTGTCACTGTGTAACTCAACAGCCGTTCCAGCACTTCACCACAGTGTCAGTGGTGTCACTGTGTAACTCAACAGCCGTTCCAGCACTTACCCTCTTTCCAGTCACATATATTATAAAAGATAATACCTCTGAAAAGATAATACCTCTGAATTAACTTTTTTTTTAAGCAAATGGATGAGCTTATCTTCAAGTAAGTAATAACTTGAAATCAGGGCTGATGGGTGCACAAGTGTGACATCAACTTGATGTCACACTTGTGCACCCATCAGCCCTGATGTGGCCCTTTGCGGTCGGCTGGGTTCTAAGCAACATTATCTTATCTTTGTGCACCCATTGTAAAATTTGGACACCTGGTCCTGCTTTTTATTGAACAAAAGCAAAGAATGATTTCAAGATGCTTTTCTTCCTCCCTTCACTGGAACAGTTCTAAAACTTTAATGTCATTACCTCATGCCTTTCTGCAGCATTGTGAGAGTGTCTGAGGTATGCTGACGTAGTGTGTATGTGTGTGTGTTTGTGTGGATGTGAGGGGGAGAGATGATGTGGTTAGCAGAGATGTGGAAATTTGATGTGTTGGTGTATGAATGAGTGTGCATTTTGGGGGTGGTGGTGAATATAAACACATGATAGAATGTTTTTTTGTGCGTTTGAGTTTTTTTTTTATTTATTTAGGTGGCGGGGTAGGTGTGTGTGTGTGTGTGTGTGTGTGTGTGTGTGTGTGGGGGGGGGGGGGGGGGGGGGGGGGGTTGTAAGTTCTTTAAGCTCAGCAAAGATCAGGTGCATATAAATTTTCACAATTGTCCATCTGTTTGATAGGGGCTGATGGGTCAGTTCGAATGTTTGACCTTCGGCATCTGGAGCACTCTACCATTATCTATGAAGACCCATCCCATGTTCCCTTGTTGAGGTTGGCCTGGAACAAGCAGGATCCCAACTACCTGGCTACCATGGCCATGGATGCTTTGGAGGTAGGATTCTTCTGTTGTATTTTGTTGTTTGTATGTTTGTTTTTGTTTGCTGTTTTACTGACCCTGGTCTTCCTTGTCCACTTAGTAGCCTCGCTATGGTACTACTCATTCCAACCTTCCTGTGCACAGCCACATCCACACATTGTCTTCTCATGGTCCCACAATTAGCAGTCTGTCAAGAGGTACAATATGGAGTCACAGTGAGACCCGCTTGTCGAGGAAACTGGTTTCTGCATGTACTGGAGCTGGGTCACTTTGGTGGTGTTGGGTGCTGGGTCACTTTGGTGGTGTTGGGTGCTGGTCACTTTGGTGGTGTTGGGTGCTGGGTCACTTTGGTGGTGTTGGGTGCTGGGCCACTTTGGTGGTGTTGGGTGCTGGGTCACTTTGGTGGTGTTGGGTGCTGGTCACTTTGGTGGTGTTGGGTGCTGGGCCACTTTGGTGGTGTTGGGTGCTGGGTCACTTTGGGGGTGTTGAGTAGTGCTTGTTTGTCCCATTACTAAAAACTGTGTGCAAAGAAAATTAATTGGAAAAGAAAGACAGAAAAAAAACTGTTTTCCATGCAATAGTCATTCAGCAGAACTGACAATCTTTTTTGTGTGTTATTTTATGCTCAACTGAATTTTGTGTGTGTGTTTGGCAGCACCATGTCTTTGACAATATGCTAACATGTTGGAACAATTGAGCAGGGACTACAGGCTCTGAAAAATATATTAAAAAAAAAAAAGGTTGGCAAGAGAGCCTGAATTTGTGCCAGAGTATGCTGATGAATCATGTTTGAAAGCAGTTTGTATTGAGAGAAACTATGTTTTATGACTGATTCATGGTGCAACACCATTGTCTTTCGAAACAGATGGATGCCAACAAGGTATGCCTCTACCCTCCAGCAAACCCTCCCTCCCCCTCCTAACTTTCTAGCACTTTTACAAAAATTTGGAAGATGTGTACACACTTTGTAGACAATACACTCATTTTAGTTGAAAAGTACACCAAAAGCAGTTTTAGGGGAAACAGATCTGATCTTTGGTTGTGTCTTGAGAAGTAATGCTCACATAACAGGCCAATTTTTGGCAACAGCCATATTCTTGGCAAAGAGGTGCTTGTGATTATCAGCAAATACAGGCTGCTCTTTCAATCACAAAACATTACTAGAAAATAGTTTACTTTCAAACAAGGTATTTTGGTACTCTTCAGCATCAATAATTCCAAAAGGACACAAAAATTAGATATTTGTCACTGTTGAAACAAGTGGAAAGTGAAAAGCCATTGTCTATTATGCTAAGTATTCAAAAATGCTAATTCAATCCATTCTTCACTGCTAAAATTTCACAGATTTTAAATTTCATTTGTATTTGGGACACGTGAAAAGATGTTGATGTAGTTGTTGCAGAAATCATTCTCTGGAAACAAAGACAACCTTAACCCATTAATGTCAGCCCGTAGAACCTCTTTAAAATTTTTTAGCTTTTTGGTGGTTTTGAGTTTGAAACACATCACCTTTTACAAAAAATAACATGATTTGATGAAAAAGATGATTTTGTAGATTTTACAGATGTGCACTCTCCCAGAGTGCATGGGCACAAGTGACTACGTCAAGATTACAGTTAGGTGCACTCTACAGGAGTGCATGGGCACAGAAGAGGGCGGTGTTTTCTTGCTGAAATAATAACAAAAGATGAAGGTGAGCTCAATACTGCCTTTATTTGGCAATATGTAGGCAAACATAAAGACTGACTGACTTAGTAAATAAAGAAAATGCCAGATGGTCTTCAAATCTGGCACGGGTCATGGCACTGCACACAGCTTCATTTCAGACATCAGAGCCCCTCTCCCAAAACATGCGGCGCCTTGGCAATGGGTTGTATCCAGAAACAGGAGGATTGCCAAGAATGTTCTCATGTCCTGCCTGCTTGTCTGGAAGATGTGGTCTCCTTTGTCTCGGCTGGCATGATAAAGTTGTGTTTGATCGATGAGGTAGTATAGTACATCATCACCGAAGAACAGCTCAGACATGTCTTGTTGGGGTAGGTTTTGTTCAAGGATTCATAGAGGAGAAACATATGGCCATGGCTGCTGGGTAGGCAGGCTGTTCTGAGGTAAATCCTGTCGTCTCCAGTCTCTATTCACCTGATACAGACGAACGCGATTTCTGACAATCTGTGCAGCTTGTAGCTGACGTGAAGCACCTGGTGCTGGTTGTTGCTGAGCTGCAGGAGGTGGTGCCTGGTTGTTGGCTGGTGGTTCTTCCTGTTGAACAGGATCGTTGTCAGCGGCTACATTGTCTGGAGCTACATGTTGATGAGCTTGAACTTCAGGCTGGTCATCAAAGAGGTCTTCAACAAAGTCTGCTCTGACAGCTTCACCTCTGCAATCAGCAAGAAGCTGTTGCCAATTCAAATTTTGAAAGGTTCCCTCGTCTTCATCTCCACTGTCTTCATCATTTGCTGCTCCATTGCCTGGAGGGTTTATGTAGACATTTCCCGTGATCATGTTGTCATCTCTTCAAGAATGGTAAGTACTTCATGCACTGTGTACCTCCTACGCATCTTAAAACAAAATCAAATACGTGATCACTTGGGATTGCGAAAAACAGTTTTTTAAAAAGTCATCATTTTTCTTGATGTCATCCAAAGTCATATGGTTTACATTCACATGCCCCCACCCGCCTCCCCATTTCCCTCTTCCTTCCACCGTCAGAACGAAAATGGAACACAGGTGCCAAAGATCAAAGATGGAAACCGAAAGAGACAGCCACTGTGAAAATAAAGCAACACTTGGTATAATTTATATAAAAGTACCACTAAAAAATCACGTAGGCTCTCGTGCCCACGCACTTCACAGGAGTGCAAGCGTTGTGTAACTTGGCGTTGCCGCTCATGACCATGCACTCTGGGAGAGTGCAATTTATATGAAAAAAAGTTCAATGGAACTTTCTATCTTAGCAGAAGCTATCATTATCACTGGCTTCTCAATATGCTAAATTTCATAAATAAACATCATTATGGAGGGTAAAACAATTTTAGCAAGTTATTTTACTCACTGGTTTGAAGATGAAGTTGACGCGGCCATCTTCTTTCAATGAAGCAGAAGCTCAGGAATGTAGCCAAGGGAGTCAACTCTCACTGTGTTTAGATACATACAAAAACATGTCTTGAGGTGATCTGAAACAATTGAAACGCTTTCACATGAAAGGCGGGTCTACCAGATAAAAAATACCCATGCACTCTGGGAGAGTGCAATGTCGTTAATGGGTTAATGATTATATTGAAAAGTGTTCATCTCACCTGGTTTTGAAGTTGAGGTAATCCATCCAGCTTCTATTTGAATTCACTATTTCACTAACACAAGAGTAGAATCTTTGTATACAAAACATGATAGTCTAAAAAAAAAAAAGTCTAAAAAATAAAAACAAAACAGTTTGAAAACAAATGTCACCAATTGCAAAAAAAACAAAATAAAATAACCATCTAGAATGTGTCCTCTATGCCAAACGTACAACACAATAGTTTTGCCATATATTTTTTTTTCTTCTCATCACATTTGAGATGCTTACCATTACTCAGCATACAAAGAATGTTCTATTCATTTGTCATTCAGGTAGTACTTGTGAATCAGTGGTGTGATTCTGTCCAGTTTTGTGCACACACAGCAGTGTTTTGTCTTTTTCTTGACGACTGGTCAGCAGACATTAACACAATCTTTAGGTATAGACTGGATGGGTGAGAGCAACTTCCCTTTCCATTCTCATATCAAAGTACAAGATTAGTTACAGTTCCACACAGTTTAGCAGCAATTTAATCTTCTTCTGCAGTCTCTGTTTCCTCCATAACATCAGGCTTAGGGAGATGATCATAATCGAAGACCTTGCAGGGAATTTGTTTGTAGAGACTGGTGGTAGACAAGCATAACTCCAAGCTGTCAGAGGTCAGTCAGGTTGGCTTTCTTTTTGAAGACACAGGCAAGTGGCTGGTGTAGCGTGATGATAGATCTTGAGATTTATTGCAGATGTCCTCATTGCCCACTTGATGCCTTGGTCTTCTTCAGCAGGTTGAATGGGTCTCTCATCCAATACTTGAAGGAGAGAGTGCATGTTTTTACCTTCCATTTGCCTTCAGAGTGTATGGCAGTGATGGCCTCATTGGTTGTGTCTATATTTTCTGGGAAGAAATCTTCATTTCAAGATGGTCACACAGAGCCTGTCTTAGTTCTTGGTCATCATAGCTGCTGATGCACAGTGCTGCTGCTTTGAATAACAATTGCTGTATGCAGGGACCTGTTTCCTATTCATGCTGTCAGCCTGTCCTCAAGCTTCTTGATGTGTAGGATAATAGTCAGTTGCTGAAATGTGTGCTCTTGAAGACCGGCTGTGAGAGCTGCCTCCAAATTGAGATCTGTAAGCAAACGTCTGGGTTTTTTTTGTGATTTATATAAGAGGCAGCCTATTTTGTTAAACGAGTCTCAAATATTTCAGGTAACTTTTTAGAAAATATCATCATGATGAATACAAAAATCATGGACGGTCAAAGCTTTCAGAATAATAGAGGAGCCATTGAAAAAAAGATCACTAAAAGATACTGTGAGATGCTTTGAAAAAGTGTGATCACAGTTGATAACAAATACATTACAATATTTGAAACATAAGACAGAGAACAGAAGTTAAAAGTAACTTTTACAATGCTAGTAATGAATACACAACAGCTTAGAAAGATTTCAAGCCAAAGTGTGAAGGGGTGTGGAGAAGAGAAGGGGAGCAAGTCATAAAGCTGAGGAAGTAGGGTGGTAAAGGTAAGGCTTCCAACAAAAAAGATCATTCTTTTATGAAAGAAAAAAAAAAAGCTGGAAAATTATTTAGAAGTAACTATGCTCATAGTCTGTCCAAACAACTGTGAAAGGGGAAGGGGTGAGGATGTCCCAACTGAGGCTGGCTACAGAGGCCATTTAGGCCCAGTTGAGGTCCAGCAGCAAGTTAGGGGGTGTGAAGGCAGTGTCTGTTTTGGATGAGACAGAGGTCCTTCCTGGAAGATTGCCATGTCTGTTCACTAAATACGCATGTGTTAACCTATCCCTGTTTCAAAAAAAAAAAATTGGGAGGGGTGGGGGCTAGAGGGAGTGTGTGTGTGTCTTGATATCTTGGACATCTCATCCTTCTCCCTTTTTGCTCCCATCCCACACCTTCCCCCCACTTTATCTCCTTGTGCTGAAAGAACATCTTGACATGGACCTAAATGTTATTTGTTAAAAGCCAGTTTCTTGTTGAAACACGTAGGGTGGCATGTCATGCTTGAGTCTCTCCTGTCAGTGCAGCTAGGTTTTTATTCTGCTAAACTTGGCATTTGCCCTATCCTTTCTGTGGTTGCATGGTGAGATACAGCTTGAGCACTTTATCCAGCGAGGCAAGGACTTGTTAAAGGTCTACTTTAGAGATTTTCGATAATTTGTTAAAAACAGGTCTACATATCATATAACTTCAGAGTGGTATTCATTTTTTTTTTTAAATTGCCGGAAGAATTTAATTGATAAAAAACGACTTTTGCACACCTGTTCAAACCCCGCGCAGTACACCGAAAACCGTGACGTCAACTGATGGACTGGCCGTCAGCCGCGACCTACACAACATGGCAACGCCAAGTGAAATCAACGTGAGTTGCAATCCCCCACAGCCCAAGAAGTCACGAAAGTGTGGCAGATATTGTGCTGTAGGCGAGTGCAACAGCTCAGCAGGAGATGGATATTCTTTGCACACATTTCCATCTGATCCAGATACTCGAAAGAAGTGGATTCAGTTCGTGCAAACATGCCGGGCCAACTTCGGACCTTCCTTTGGCACACCAAACAAGAACTCGGCCGTGTGTCATCTTCATTTTGAGCCTGATTGCTACCCTGCCAGCTATGCGCTGCTAGGTAGCTTTCAGATGAAAAGAAAAGAATGTTACTCCCAGGGGCTGTGCCCACAATCCACAAACCGCACCGCTTGGCAGTCACAACCCAGTTTTCAACAGTTGTTACCACAACAGCCACTGTATCAAACTGCCAGTCTGCATCAGCAACATGTACCACGACCACAGCAGCTCTCACAGCACCTGTGTGCTCAACGAGTGTACTGAAAGGTGTGAACAGCGTGAGAGGAGCTTATCAGAAAAGGGAACGTCAAAGAGTAAGTCCTTGTTTTATTGAACAGTATCACATGTGTAGTGTGTACATAGTTGATAGTGAAACAGTATCACATGTGTAGTGTGTAGAGAATGTAAATATGTTCGTTCACGACCACCCATGTGATTCTGCCCGAAAACCCCCTTTTTCACATACAAATCACGTCCATCACATGTCAGTTTTGACCAAAATTAACACCTGTTTTACAAAAAAATTAACACCTCAAAACCTCTAAAATTGACGTATTTAGCAAATTAAAAACGGGGGTTTCTGTGCAGAATAACATGGGTGATCGTGAACAAACATATTTACATTCTCTTACAGGGACATGAAAAATCTAATGGTTTACAGTACGCTCTGACTGACTTAGCCTGTACTTAACTTAAGAACCTAACTAGTACTTACTTAAGAACATAACAAGAGCCCAACTAGTACTTAACAAGAACTTATAATTTGCTTACACTTTACTTGTAATTTACTTGCACTTAACTTAAAAAGTACTTTCTATAACTAACTTAACTTGAACTTATCTAGTTCTTAACTTGTACTTTATCTAGTTCTTAAAAACTATTCCATAGAAAATGGATCTACTGCAGGAGGTTGCACTTTTTTTTGCAGAAGGCGGTTCTTCTTCTTTTACTGTGGGGACTTGCGGCTTTGTTGTTAGGTATGGTGTTAGGTATTTGTATGCTAAAAACCCACCCCCAGCAACAACAGCAGCTCCCAATACATAATGATACATCTTATCGTTTGATTGTGTTGTTGTTAATTGGGCTGTTGTTGGCGGTGGCGATGCTGTATTACTATCTAACAATTTTTGTTTTGCTGATTGGTTTGCTTTTTGCAGTCTGTTCCATTCAGCTAGTTTACGCCCGGCCTCAACACGTCCAGGACTTTTAGACTTAGTAACATTACTCACTTGTGGTGCATTCACTTGTGGTGCATTATTCACTTGCTCCTGCGGATTGTCCTGCGACGTCTTCTTCTCCTGATCGCTCATTTTTTTATTGCGATTAAATTTAATATGATCAAAATTAATATGATTAAAAGTAATTAATCCCATGATGAATGGGCATAACATCGTCCCAAATCTGTAATACATGTCACATGCAAGAGTTTCTAGGGACTTGTTTAAAACCGGATCTTGTGATAAGTCGTATTTTAAATCTTCTTCTGAATCAACCGGCGCCATCTTACTTACTAACTTAGCATATAGGCTAATCATTGTCTGACCACCGATCTAACCATTTTTGACCCTAGCTGTGCTTCGTACCTAGCGTAGTACTTTTCAATGTCTGATGTAGACAGTTGTTGGATCTGTTCAATACTTAGTTCAACGCCTAAATACTGTCTAGTTTTTCCACACGCAGCCAGAGAATATAATCTTTCTTTATGGCAGCGGTCTACGGAGTAGTCTGCTTGCTCCTCACACTTTAATAGTTCGTCACAATCCATTTTTAAAACAATAAAATATAATATAATACTTTTAAAACCATGAGTTTAACGCTGGTTAATTATGCAGCGCCTATCGCTGGTGTTATAGTTTATTCAACCTTGCAAAATGTTTGTTAGGAATAAAACCGCCCAACATGGGAAAGATAGAAGATTCGCCAAAACTAGTTGCAACTTTATTTTTAGCTTTAACAACAAAAGATTATCTGATTAAAAAGCACATAGACAGTCTTTCGTATTATGATTATTTTATTATTTTTTTAGTTAATAAAAAGATGAGTAGAGAACAGGAAAACACGGATTCTGGCTCAACCGGTCTCAACCAGTTTCGACCGGTTGACTCCAGAATCCGTGTTTTCTGTTCTCTGACAAGTAAGACTTCAATAACCAAAAAAATAACGATTTTCTACAAACAAACATACTGTGTAGGATTATCCGTTTTTAATACTAATTTACTAAACTTTTCAGATTTCAGTTTTTGCTTAATCCTGTGTTTTTCCTGGTCATTTTCAATAACATCATTTTCGCGCATACAGTCATCAAATGCGTCTCTGTCTTTCATGTGAAATAAAACTACAGTCTTTAACTGTTCTCTAAAGTCTTTTAAAACCGAGTTATATTTCTGACATAAAATCCACACACTTATCCCAGCATGTCTTCCACTGAAAGCTAGTTTCGACAAAGCGTTTCTTTTTTTAACTATGTCTTTTTCTGCCGAGCAGTCATCTATAATAAATAGTGTCTGCGTTTTCTCAAACAATCTAAAAAAGGCTTCTAAACATCACTCAATTTATTGCTGGATCAACTAAAAATATGGCATCATCCGTCCATATAAACCTTCTATCATAATATGCTTTGTTCCATTTAAGTGTTGTGCAGAAAATCACAATATGAGCAAAATATAACGATAAACTGTTTGTAACAGGTCGAGGATAAATATTGTTTTCCCACAACCAGTCTGTCCACAAATCAATGAACAATGAGGGGTTTTTGTCATAAAGTTTAACTGCTCCATAGTTTTATAACAGAATTTAATCTAATCCAGTTATTATTTTTATCATGCTCTCCGTCAAAACCTGTTCAGTATAATAAAATCCTATGAGGTCTAAATGCGTAAGATTAATCCAATTTAGTTCTGTAAGATTGTTTCTATTTAGACTAATATTGATTTTGTTGCTTGTTGTTATGACCTTAATATCCTCACCATTGTGAAGAATGACGACGGTAACTTTAAGTTTTTCAACGTCTAAGTTTTGCCAGCTAATTAGAATTCCTTTTAGAAGGACGTCACTAACGCCCACAACCCCCATCCCTCCCCTTATCTTTTAAGACAGAAATTTCAAATATCATTGTGAACGCATCTCCTAATTTCATTTGTGGAATGAACTGTAATTTTGTAGAAGCATCCTTTAAAACCGTTTCTCTTCTGTGGAGGATGTACTGTTTATTCCCATACGGCTTTATTTCAATCTCTTTCCGACTATTGTCGTCTGGCATAAGACTTACATGTAAAGGGCCAGAGTTGAATGCTTTTCTGAAACTTTTTGACGGCTAAAAAATGTAAATGGGCTTATGAATTCAAATTTTATGTCCCATTCTAAATATGGTTCCAAGTGCCATTTGAGGTCAGGTTTTCGAACTATTTTATATTCATACTGACCAACATTATTTGCTTCAAGATTGCGCAGCTGTTCTAGTTTAGGAAACTTTTTGCTGTCGCCAACCTCTTTGCGTTTATAATCACCATCTTTAGTGTACTCAAAACCATACAAAGCGCCTATCTCACCATTCTGTTCAAAGTCCGCAACGTCTGCAAGGTCTTTTAATTCTAAGGTTATACACCTTACAGGTGCTAATGTAACTCCCGGTTCTTCTGGCCCCGCGACATTTTTTAGTACAGTTTATTATTTTATTTCCAAAACAATGTGTAGGTTATCACATTTTACGACTTTTCCTGTTTTGTCTGTGATCTTTATATTAAATGATCCGACCTCCCACAAGCTAATTTTTTAAACTGTAAATTAGGGAATTGTATAATTTCATAATCGCAATATGCAGCTTTCCCTGACGGAAGAGCTCTTAAAACAGTTGAGGGCCTTCCATCATGTAAGTTTTCATCAGTGCTCAGCTCATCCAAATGAACATAGAGTAATGAATGTAATGCAAGATCGAGCAGATTTTCTCCCTCATAAGTAGTTTTGCTCGGTGTAACTCTAAATCTATGATTGTCAGCTGCAAAGCCTAACATTTTAGCTAGCTCTTTATCAAAATAGTAACCTGCTTCTTCTTCAGGCTTGAATAATAACATTGTTTTCAGATTCGCATTGTTAAGTTTGGAGTAATGTCAAAGTTACTCATTGCTTCTTTTAGTGAGCAAAACCCGTAATAACCATCAGGTATTGTTAACTGGCTAACTTTGGCCCCTGTTTTGTCAACTTTTAGAATCTTATTATTATTTAGGGATTTAGTAATATTAAACCATACGACTTTGTAAAAAATTTCATGGAGTGCGACCATTTTGGTTCGGCAATCGTTCTTAACAGCATGTTCTAAAAACGAAGGACGGTCTTGGGTTGTTATTGTTACAAACATTTTTTAAACAAAATAAAAATGAGTGTGTTTAAATATACTGATGCAAAATATTCTGTGGGCGCACTACAATCTTAAAAAATAACAACTGATACTCTTGACATTTCTGTGACCCAGACTGACACCTTTCAAGTAAAGGTTAGTACTCCATTAAGCAGATATCTTAACCCCCTATTAAAAACGACCACATCCCAAAAGTGTGGTTCAGTCATCCGATGCAGTTTTATCAGAACCAGTTAAACTTTGTTGTGTTTTGTGCATCAACTGGGTGTGGAGTATCGTATGCTGATCATTTAAATCATCCTGATCCTTTGGTGAGGTCAGTATATAGATTTCATTTTTATTACACCTTCAGACGTATTTTGACTGAACTGCAAGCACCATTGCCAAATGACAAACGTTTAATCCATTTAGCACAGAATAGACATGAAGGCTTTTGAAAGGATTTGTAACGAATTTAATATTAATGTTAAGACAGACTTTAGACAAAAGTCGGATCTTAATCATGGCTTAGGCACCCTTATTTTTGGGGCGTGCACAGAAAGTATAACTATGACTGGAATCCTCCTTATACATCTTTCTATTCAGGCACAACTGTTCATCTTGGTCCATAGAGCAAGAGCATAAAACAGCGTGGAAACATTTATTTTAGACACTTCTAAGGGCCTAACTAGAGCGGGGATAGAACGAATAAACGATTCTATTCGTACTTACGTTTGGTGTTTGCTAGGTTCGCAAGCACAGACAAGGTCGAGCATAACTAATCCTTCTACTGGCTTGATGCACAAAAACAATACTTAGCAAATTTAGAGGACGCCATTAATTCTACAGTTGATTTACCTTCAAGTATTAAAAGGTACCAACATGTTTTACAATACGCAAGATCGAAAGTAGACTTTGCTGTTGGCACTGGTTTATACATGCTACCTTCTGACCTCAGACTCCAGGTAGGAACAATAATAAACTACAACAATGAAATCCTTGTGGCAGGCAATGAACAGAAGGTCGGAAAAAACGATATAAATTCTGAGCCAGTAATATTGCAAACAATAAAAAAAACAAGATGACCCCCAAGATTAAGTCATCCAATCCCTGAGGTCCAAAGCCTAAAGACCGTTGAAGACCGCAAAAAAAGTAATGACCATGAATATGAAAAGACAACACTTGTTGTTGGATTAACTGGCCTAGGATTACTCGGTCTTTATCTTACTAAATATTAACCAAACTATTAAGAGAACTAATGCCCATAAGTGCCAGCCATAAAGCCAACTACTTTGCTGCAGTAGACAAAAGCCAGCTAACGATACTCCCCAATATACCTGGCAAAGAGTCTATAGCTTTACCAGCTAATTTTTTTAATAAACTCGCAAGATGATCAAGCTGTTTTTTTACCCATGATTTATCAGGCGATGGTGGTGGAGGCACTGAACTTTGACCACCGCCGCCTGTAATAGCCAACACCAGTGTACTTATTGCAACCCTAAGGCCGTTATAACGCTTGCTAATGTGACGCCTTGCTCTCTAAACAGTGTTCGTATTCGTTCTGCTAGCGTCGCGTCTTCATATAAAATTTTTTCGATAGTTTCTCTTATTCTGTTCACTTGAGTTCGTTAATTGGTCTCGGTTAGTAGTCGTTTACTTCTAGTCTTGCTGATCTTTCTTGTTCAAGATTTTTTAGTCTTTGTTTTATTCTTTCTTTAATATCAGGTCCTAAGTTGGCGTCGTCAGCCTCAACGATTTTTTCTTTTTCTCTTTTTATATGCTTATCTAGTTCACCCAGTTTTGCTAAATTGTTTAATAATTCCCCTCGGATGGTTCTTAAAGCACGATCAAGGGCTAATAAGTCTCTCTCAGGTAGCCGTGGTTCGTGTATAGTATTTAATGCTGTTTCTTCTTCTTCAGTGAGTTCTGCTCCTATTGTATTTATTACTTCGTCCACTGTTTGAATTAAATCTTCAGGTTTTGTGTTTTGTATTTGGCTACCTGTTGGGAGTTTTTGTAGTGTGTTTTGATGTTTAGCAATTTCATCCCTATTTAATTCTGGTTTAGTAAAGCCAAGGCGATCCGCTCGCTCGCACTGAGCTTTTGTTTAATTGTACCCATGCCTACAAACCTTGATGGGTTTCGTTTATGCGTAAGCTGAATAAGTTCTCCTTGATTGTTTTTCACATACAAATGGTTATCTTTTAGTTTAAAATCATCAGGGTATATAGTTTTGGGTTGTTCTAGTTCTAAACTTTGGTATAATGCTCTAGCCTTACTTTCTGTTAATTTACGCCTTTGCTCCCCTTCGACTAATTCATCATGCAATGAGAGCCCTGAGTGATGCCGCTCCCAAGGGGAATCACTCATATCGTCTCCAAGATCAGGAATAATATAATTTTCTTCATCTTCAATGCCCGCCATGTTTTTAAATAATTAACTTTTATTTTGTTTTGTAAAAAATGTCACAAATATATGGCTCGATTCTCAACCCGTATAGAAGACTGAAAGAGCCCCATGGCGTGAAGGGAAATAAACGGAATATTACTGTTCCAAAATAATCCATCTACTATTGATGCGGATCAAATTCTTACTGTTAGATTTCCAGACTTAGGAGCGGGTGATGTGATTGTGCCAGGCTCTGCGCGTCTTACTTTCAAAATAGAACTCAAATCAGAAACAGACCCAAACAGGACAGTTGTCCAAAATCTGGGACGGGCAATCGTTAAGAAAATTTCTGTAAAACTTGAGGGGCAAGAAGTATTTTCTTTACACAATGCAGACATATTTTATAACCTATTCTGATCTATGGCTAACCGGGGACGAAAGGGCTGATCTTGCGTTTCAAGGAATTGAAAATGATGATGCACTAAAACATAGAATAGGCGCCGCAGATGTTAAAGACAACAAAAAGCATGCAGCTGTAAGTTATGCGTATGGAAAATCGCTTTTTCATTACCCCTAGATTTTGAGTTGTTAAAAGCGCATGCCCCATACTTTCAAGGAGCGTTTAAAGACAGATTGTCATATGAACTAACTTTTAATGACTACAAACATGTTATTCTATCTACAGACACTGAAGCAAAGTACAGCATTTCTGACATCTCGTTAGAGTTTGACGTTGTTAGCAACACTGACTTAGCGAGGCTGATTGGGCTACAATATCAGTCACAATTAGTAATATATTACGAAAGAGTGCATCATCATTCAACATATCCCAAAAGCAGGGCAGACACTATATGGAATTTTAGTTTTCGCACCACAGCAAGATCACTTAAAGGTATTTTATTGCTGTGTGAAGATGAAGAACCATTCAAAAGACAAACTGAAAAGTTTTTTAATCCTAAAATAACAAAAGTGCAATGTACAATTGAGGGTAGTCCTAACCAAATCTACGCTAGCGGGCTTAAACCTTATCAACATTT
Source organism: Conus ventricosus (assembly GCA_018398815.1). Classification (NCBI taxonomy): domain Eukaryota; kingdom Metazoa; phylum Mollusca; class Gastropoda; order Neogastropoda; family Conidae; genus Conus; species Conus ventricosus. Next base: position 29,086,366 of record CM031614.1, on the reverse strand, counting down.
TGATGAAATAAGAAAATTGTTCGGGGGTGGGAGGTGTAGAAATCCAACAGTTGACCTTGTGTCTAAAGATCTACATCTTCACAGTGTTAGACTCGATGATTATTTAACAACGAAATACGGCTTATGGATTGACCTAAGGTCAACAGAGGATAATGAGTTGTATGGAAGTGGGAAAAGGTTAAAGACATAATAAACATTCAAATTGATAAAGAAAAAGAGGCCGACAAACCACTTAACGTGTATTTGTTTTTAATATATGATGCGCAGCTGAATATTGAAAAAAAACAGATTAAAAGAAATAAAATACTAAATTATTTTTATTTTTAAAAAAGCATGTCTGTTCAGCATTATCCAAAAGTACCTAAAGAAGAGATAGTAGGCAACTCTGCTGTTATAGAAGGCAACATTGACCCAGGGTCGTCTCTGCTGCTGCTGAAGTAAAAACCTTCAGATTAACAAACATTACACAAATGCAACAAAAAACTAGAGCAGGACCTTTCAAAATACAGCAGAGCCGAACGAAGGTATTCTGCTGCCTTTAATGCTGTTACCTATGTTAATACTGGAGCATCGACTATAAGCGCCGCATCAGCAGGAACGAGTGTTGGTCTCTTAGCAACAGGCATAGGCGCACCCGCAGCTTTACCTCTAGGTGGTTTGTCTTTAGCTCTCGGCCTGTGTTCATTAGCTGTAGGTGCTGCTAGCAAAAAAATAAAAACTAAACTCCAAAAGCACACAGCCATGGTTCAACTAATAACAGCTAAACTTAGTTCCTTTATCTGATAATAAATAAAGCACTAGCTGACTCAAACATCACGGATGAAGAATTTAGCCGTTTACAGGCTGATTTTAATGACTACAAAAGACAAAGTTTGATCTTCAAAGAAAGGCAAGGACAAGTTTTTCTCAACAGCCAGACACCGATCAGATAAAAAAGGAATGTTTAAAAAAAGTAGACGAGACATTAAACTCTGTTCTAAAACAGCTCACGTTAACAACACCAAAGGGTGTTTATACTTTAGTTTATGAGTCTAACACAAAAAGACCATTGATATTGATTAATTATTTTTTGATTTAAATAAATATTTTGAGTTAGAAAAGAAACTCAGCATGGATAAGATATATGAAGGTCCAGACGAATTGTTTGAAGCAATGCGTAAGGAAGAAGATTTATCAAGGCACTAAATGATATTGATTTAGAAGTCATTATCCAGCAAACGTACAGGCAAGTGTTGGTCATGCTATTTCTCAAGTTCCAAGTAAACTAACAATAGACCCGCCAGTTAAAGTAATGTTAGCTGTTTTAATCGACTATATAACAATAAATGAAGAAAATCTAGAAGTCTGGGTCTCGACTAAACAACAGACTATTCTTTCTCATAATGACTTAACACCCCGGTTGGGCAGATGAACTGCTTACACAGTTTGATGTGGCCGCCGAAGAGCCAAAATGAGAGGCTCTGGTTGGTCAGAGGGCGAAGTCTTAGAGATCAGATTAAAACAGGCTAAGTATGCGCCGATTGTAGGCAAGGCGTACATTCCACTACCTCCAGCATTGGTAGCGAAAAGAGCAGTTTTAAACATAAAGAATACAGACAACAAATGTTTTATGTGGTGTGTTCTCGCAAGGCTGCATTACGCCCGCAAAAACGCAGAGAGAGTGTCTAACTATTGGGATTACATTAATGATCTTAACTTCGATGGAATATCCTTTCCTGTTAGCGTAGATCAAATTGATCAGTTTGAAGAACAAAACAAACCAATAACTGTTAATATCTACACATGGGATGAGGAAAACAAATCTACAGCCCATTAAAGTGTCTAAGAACAGTCCATCGATTGGCGAGCCAGACAAAAATCATGTTGACTTACTACTGATGTTTTCGCCAGCAGGGCTACCGCATTACACATTGATACGAACAATGAGTAGATTATTGACGCATACTTCAAAGCAAAAAAAATAAACAAGAATTCTGTAGAAAATGTTTAACAAGAATTCCGTCTGTTCAAGCCGCGAGCGAACACAAGAAACATTGTATCGACCCAGTTGACTGTAATAACAGAACTAATTACGCCCCCAGAAGGCAGTAAAGTTAGTTTTAAGAACTGGAAACGGATGCAAACTAGTCCATATGTTGTTTACGCAGACTTTGAATCACTCATTGTTCCTTATGAGGGGCCAACCTCACAGAAACTTCCAAAAACAGCCTTTGTGAGTAATCATCAGATTTGTTCATTTGCTTTCATCGTTGTCAGGTCAGATGGCGCCCATTCAACGCCAGAATTATATAGAGGACCAAATGCGGCTAGAAGATTTTTACAGCGCATGCAAAAAGTGCGTAATGACTGTTCTAATAATCTGAATTTATCTGAAATCATAATGACGCCTGAAGACCAAGAACAGTATGACTCAGCCACACATTGTTGGATTTGTGGTTTAGAACTCAGTGAAGAAGCAACAAATCCGACAGTAAGAGACCATGATCACATTAGTGGAAAGTTTAGAGGAGCAGCACACAGTAAATGCAATCTTCAACTAAAGTTTGAACCAAAGACATGGAAGCTGCCTATATTCTTTCACAACTTGCGAGGTTACGACTCTCACCTTATAATGCAAGCAGTAGACAACGCCTTTAGGGTGTCATGCATTGCACAGTCATCGGAAAAGTACATGTGTTTCACTTTAAATAACATGTCTTTTTATGACTCTATGCAACACATGATGGGTTCATTAGAGTCACTAGCTATGTCCTTAAAATCCTGCCCAATAACGGAAGAATATTTTGACTCAACTTCGTTAGAAAGGGCGTTTACCCTTATGAGTACATGAACAGTTGGCAAAGGTTTGACGAAGATACACTTCCTCCTAAAGGCGCGTTCTTTTCTAGTCTTAGAGGAAAGGACATCAGTGACTCCGATTACCAGCATGCTCAAGATGCGTGGCAGAAGTTAGAGTGTAAAACGATGGAGAACTATCATGATGCATACTTGATGGCTGATGTATGTTTGTTGGCGGACGTCTTTGAAAATTACAGAAAGACCTGCATGAAACATTATAGCCTGGATCCCGCGCATTATATTTCTGCGCCTGGGATGAGCTGGGACGCTTTCTTAAAGTTTACTGGAGTACAGATTGATTTATTGTCTGACCTGCCAATGATTCAGATGATTGAAAACGGATTGCGTGGAGGAATTAGTATGGCGTCGCATCATTACTGTAAAGCAAACAACAATACTTGGACGACTATGATCCAAGTAAAAGGTCTAACTATCTCATGTATTTAGATGCAAACAATCTGTATGGATGGGCAATGGCGCAATCGCTTCCATTACGCAACTTTAAAATGTACACAGGTGGCAGTACAAATAATATTCAAAAAGCATTAAAGTGGTTGAGCAGTTTGACGCCGGGTCAACAGCGTGGATACATTCTAGAAGTTGACTTAGAATATCCTCAGGAACTCCATGACCTGCATAATGACTATCCGTTAGCAGCAGAAAGTCTAAAGATGGCAAAAACAGAGCCGCCTAAACTTGTGCCTAATCTTCGAGGCAAAAAAAAATATGTCTGTCATTACAGACTTCTACAATTTTATTTAAGACATGGTTTGAAGTTGACAGCTGTTCATCGTATAATTGCTTTTGATCAAGAACAGTTCATGAAAACCATACATCATGAAGAACACTGATCTCAGAACTAAATCCACAGATGCTTCAGAAAAAGACTTTTCAAGCTGATGAACAACAGCTGTTTCGGAAAGACTATGGAGAATCCGCACAAGCGTAAAGATGTCAGATTGGTCACCAAAGAGAACGAAGCAATTAAGCTGACTTCTAAACCTAATTATCAGGACTTCAGAAGATTTCATGATCAGCTTTTTGGTATAATGATGAAAAAAAAAGAAAGTCAAATTGGACAAGCCCGTTTTTATTGGGTTTACTGTTTTAGAATTATCAAAGCTTTTGATGGTAGAATTTCTTTATGACTACTTTAAGCCCTCGTATCCTGAGTCCAGAGTGCTTTACACAGATACAGATAGTTTTGTTTAAGATATCCCTACTGAAGACTTCTAGAAGAAAAAGAAACACCCGAAGGTGCTGGGGAGGACCCAGAGAAGCACTGTCTTCGCCGCCTTTAGAGCAGTCCTGTACCACCCTTGGAGGCCTGCGCTTTTTGCGATGGGTACAGGCACGCACAGGAACTATTAAGATATCAGGGACAAACTGCTCCTGAGAGGTAAATTAGACTACAGGTTTGCAGTCTAACGGCTTAAAGTAGATCCCCATGGGTGTCCCACCCCGTATTTCATGACTGCAGAGCCCACCGGGGGAAAAAAAACACCCCAGCTCCCGAGCAAAACCCACGACCCAACCACCCTGCCACGGACAGATGAAGACAGTGCCATCCAGACAAGCAAGCTTTGCCATACGTTTTTATGTGCCCTAGAGAGAATCCAAAGTTGTTAGTCTTTCCCATGTCAACAGGACTTTCCCTGTGGTCAGGGGTCTTTCCTCCCCGCATGGACCTTTCTCCAGGTAGCCTATTTAAAGGGCAAAGAAGAAAAAGAAACCCCCGAAGGTGCTGGGGAGGACCAGAGAAGCACTGTCTTCGCCGCCTTTAGAGCAGTCCTGTACCCCCCTTGGAGGCCGCGCTGTGTTAAACGATGGGTACAGGCACGCAAAGGACACTCCATTAAGATATCAAGGGACATAACTGCTCTGAACAGAGGTAAATTAGACTACAGGATGCAGTCATAACGGCCTTAAAGTAGCATCCCCATGGGTGTACCAGCCGTATTTCATGACTGCAGAGCCCACTGGCGAAAAACACACCCCCTCCAGCTGCCGAGCCACCCCCAGACCCAACCACCCCTGCCACGGACAGATGAGACAGTGCCACTCCAGACACAGCCAAGCTTTCGCCATACGGTCTTATGTGCCCTCCCAAAAGAGAAACCAAAGTTGTAGTCTTTCCACTGTCAACAGGACTTTCCTGTGGTCAGTGGGGTCTTTCCTCACCGCCACTGGACCTTTCTCCCGGGTCAGCCTAGTTAAGGCCCAAAAAAGAAAAAAGAAACACCCGAAGGTGCGGGGAGGACCCAGAGAAGCACTGTCTTCGCCCGCCTTTAGAGCAGTCCTGTACCACCTTGGAGGCCTGGCTTTACACAGTACAGGATAGTTTTGGTTATATTAACCTACTGAAGACTTCTAAAAGACATGGGAAATAAAAAGTAGCTAAAGGGCATGCAGGATGGTACGGGCACATCGATTACCCCAAAGATTCGCCTTTTTCATTCAATTACTAATAAGAAGTTTAGGAAAGATGAAAGATGATTATCTGGAAAGGTGATCAAGGAGTTTGTTGGTTTTAAGGTCGAAAAATGTACAGTATTTCGAGCCCGGAGAAAACCATTAAGAAAGCAAGGGAATTCTCGCAGTGTTGTGCAGTCAAAAAAATATGCATGAAACTATAAAGAAGCATTGTTTGGAAAAATAAGACTTTTCATCATGACAACGTAAAACTGCGATTAATTACATGAGATTTAAACAACGGTTTAAACAAAGAGTCATTGGGTAGAAACCAAACACAAAAGTGTGTTTGTAATTCCCGAGTTTATATGCAATTGGCATTGGAGAACGGCAAAAATTATTACATTTTCGGGTTTATTTTTTCTTAATTTATCTTAAGATCAATAATAAAATCCTCCAATTCAGACAAATTTTTCTCATGGTTTGCTTGAAAGTGCCCGGACTTTTTTATTATTTCAAAGATATTCTTTCTCCATGTTGATAATCAAAATTTGGGATTTTGGGGTTTTGGTATCTGGAGCTTGCCATGTGCTGATGGAATCCTCGAAAAGTGGCACTAATAGCAGAACTCAAATCAGTAATTCTTCTGTCCATTCGTGGTCCTTTCATTTAACATTTGTTCATTCTGCGCTTCCTTCTGGCCTCCATTTTAGACTCAAATATTTTATGTAAATTAATTTTAAGGGAACTGGGTGGGTGGGATTATCTGCAGTTCTTCCCTTTTCAAAAGTTCTTTGAGGAGCGGTTGTTTTGTTGTTTTCAGGGTTTTCGTAAATAATACAGGGCGGATTATCTTTACAATTCTTTTTATTTGTATGGATCAACACTCCAAAATGGATCGGTTGCCCTGATGCGAGGGGTCCCCTTTTGCTTCCCTAAAAAAAAGGACCCTTTTTGTGGTAAAAGGTCTAACTATCTCATGTATTTAGATGCAAACAATCTGTATGGATGGGCACTGGCGCAATCGCTTTCCATTACTCAACTTTAAAATGTACACAGGTAGCGTACAAATAAATATTCAAAAGCATTAAAGTGTGTTTGGCATTTTGACTCCGGTCAACAGCGTGGATACATTCTAGAAGTTTGACTTAGAAATCCTCAGGACCACACCAAGACCTCTGCATAATGACTATCCTTAGCAGCAGAAAGTACAAAAGATGGCAAAACCAGAGCCGCCTAAACTTGTGCCTAATCTTCGAGGCATAAAAAAAATCGTCTGACATACAGACTTCTAACAATTTAATTTAAGACATTGTTTAAGTTGACAGCTGTTCATTCTTATAATTGCTTATGATACCAGAACAGATTCATGAAACCATACATCATGAGAAAACTGCTCCAGCACTAAATCCCCAGATGCATCAGAAAAATGACTTATTCAAGCTGATGAACAAAGCTGTTTCGGAAAGATATGAGAATCCCTCACAATCGTAAAGATGTCAGATTGTCACCAAGAGAACGAACAATTAATCTGACTCTTAACCTAATTATCAGGACTTCAGAAGATAATCATGATCAGCTTTTGGTTATAATGATGAAAAAAAGAAGTCAAATTAGGACAAGCCCGTTTTTATTGGGTTTACGTGTTTTAGAATTATCAAAGACTTTTGATGGTAGAATTTACTTTAAGAACTACTTTAACCCCTCGTATCCTGAGTCCAGAGTGCTTTACACAAAGATACAGAAGTCTATGTTATAGATTATCCCCCCCTAAAAAAACTGCAGACTTCAAGAAGAAAAAGAAACGCCAAGGTGCTGGGAGGACCCAGAAAGCACTGTCATCGCCCAGCCTTTAGAGCAGCCCCAGTACCACCCTTGAGGCCTGCCGCTGGGTTGACGATGGGTAACAGGCACGCACGGACACACCATTAAGATAACAAGGGACATAACTGTCCAGAACAGAGTAAATTAGACTACAGGATGCAGCTCATAACGGCCTTACAGTAGCGATCCCCCCATGGGTGTACCAGCCCGTATTCATGACTCAGAGCCCACCGCGAAAAACACCACCCTCCAGCGCCGCGCACACCCCCACAGACCAACCACCCCTGCCCAACAGGACAGCTGAAGACAGTGACCACTCCCATACCACAGCCAAGCTTTCGCCCTAACGGTTCTTAGTGCCCTCAAGAGATAATCCAAAGTTGTAGTCTTTCCCACTGGTCAACAGGACTTCCCTGTGGTCAGTGGGTCTTTCCTCACCGCCACTGGACCTTCTCCAGGGTCAGCCTGTTAAGGCAAAGAAGAAAAAGAAACAACACCCGAAGGTTGCTTGGTGAGGACCCAGAGAAGCACGTCTTCGCCCGCCTTTAGAGCAGGTCCTGTACCACCCTGGAGGCCTGCCGCTGTGTTGACGATGGGTACCGGCACGCACAGGACCCTCCATTAAGATATCAAGGGACATCAACTGCTCCAGAACAGAGGTAAATTAGACTACAGGATGCAGCTCATAACGGCCTTCAAGTAGCATCCCCCAGGTGTACCACCCGTAATTCATGACAGCAGAGCCCACTTGCGAAAAACAAACAACCACCCTCCAGCTGCCGAGCACACACCGCCACAGACCCAACCACCCCTTGCCCCACAGGACAATGAAGACAGTGCCACTCCAGACACAGCCAAGCTTTTCCGCCATACGGTTCTTATGTGCCCTCAAGAGAGAATCCAAGGTTTGTAGTCAATTCCCCACTGACAACAGGACATTCCCTGTGGACAGTGGGTCTTTTTTCCTCACCGCCACTGGACCTTTCTCCAGGGCAGCCTAGAATAAGGCAAAGAAAACAAGAAGACACCCGAAGGAGCTGTGATGACCCAGAGCACACTGTCTACGCACCGCCTTTAGAGCAGTCCAGGTACCACCACTTGGAGGCCCATGTGCTTTAACACAGAAACAGATAGTTTTGATAAATATATCCCTACATGAAGACTTCTATAAAGACATGGAAAAGCATGTAGCTACAGGGCAAGCAGGATGGTACGAGACACATCCGATTACCCTAAAGATTCGCTTTGCATTCAAATACTAATAAGAAAGGTTTTAGGAACGATGAAAGATGAATTCTCTGGAAAGGTGATCAAGGAGTTTGTTGTTTACGTCGAAAATGTACAGTATTATCCGAGCCAGGAGAAAACCATTAAGAAAGCAAAGGGAATATCTCGCAGTGTTGTGTCCAGGTCAAACATATCGCATGACAACTATAAAGAAGCCTTGTTATATGACAATAAAACCTTTTCATCATGACCAAACTTAAAACTGCTATCTAATCTACATGAATCAACACCACGGTTGTAACAAAAGAAGTCATTAGAAAGAACAAAACACAAAACGTGTTATATGTTAATCCAGAGTATTTTTTCATATGCCGACCATTGGACATTGAGAACGGCATAAATAGTATACATCCTTCGGGTTCATATTCTTTCCTTAACTTTATCTATAAGATCAATCATACATCCTCCAATTTCATACAAATTATTTTCTCATGTTATTGCATTGATGATGCCCGGACTTTTTTTATTATTTCAGATATTCATTCTCCATTTGATAATCAAAATTGGGATTTGGGTTGTAGGTGATCTGATGCATTTGCCATGTGCTGATGAATCCTCGCAAATGAGTTGCACTAATAGCTGAACCAAATCAGTAATTCTCTGTCCATTCGGTTGACCTTTTCATTTATCATCTTGTATCATTCTGCGCTTCCTTCTGAGCCACCATTTTAGCTCAAATATATTTATGTAAATAAATTTAAAGCGGAAACTGTGTCGGTGGGATTATCTGCAAGTTCTTCCTTTACAAAAGATCTTTGAGGAGCTTGTTGTTTTTGTTGTGTCAGTTTCTCGAAAATAATACACGGGCGAATCATCTTACAATTCCTTTTTATTTCTGTATGGATCAACACTCCAAACTGGATTCGTTGCCCTGATGCATGTCCCTTCGCTTCCCCCGTAAATAAAGGTACCTTAACTTTCAAGCCAAATGGGGAATAGTATTGCTGGGTGTACTGGAGTCTTCCGCAACATATATTGTTTGTATTTTTGATTGCCTGTACTGGTATTTTAACCCTTAATTAATCTTCATATTCATTGCACGTAAACAGAGGGCAGTCTTTTCTAACCCATTCTGTGTTGCGAGAATGGTCAGTAAGCCACTCTGTGAACTGGTAGGAGAAAAGTCTTTCGGCTAACTGATTGCATAAGTTTTCAACTAAACCTGTGATCTGTGAACACACGGAATGCCTCTTATTAATGTAACTCTAATGTTATAACAATAATATGATCACTCGCCTTTAAATTCTTATTCCATCATCGGACTTGAATCATGCGAGGTATAAGTTAAAGGCCCTCGTTGATAAATAATGTATAGCGACAGCAATCACAGAAGCACTCTTTTTGTGTAACGGTTCCGCATCTTTGTATCTTGAAGCTACGTCAATGACAGTAAGTGCGTACTAAATCTTTTTCGAGTCTACATGAATCATGGGGTAAATATAGAAGATCCATTTGATGGGTGTCGTTCGTTATAATGGTTCCACAAAGCGCGGTCTCTGTGTTCGTTTATGGCGCAGGTAAATAAATTTGCCAAATCGCTTGTTTGTGAGATAACCATTCTTCGCGTTTGTTCACTGACTCCCGCAGCTTGGCTTAGCTTTTTAATGCCGTAATTCCCTTCCAATAACCATTTGGCGAATAATTAGATTTTGTTCATTTTTTTATATTCACCCAATATTAAAGCGGCAACAAAATCCACCACGGACAAACCGGCAAAGACGATAAAACGCGCTTTCCTTGCATCTTTTGTTATTTCAGATGGATGATACAAGTCCGCTGAATTTTGGTGGGGCAATGTCTCAAATGGTTTGTCCTGTTACAAGATAATAATCTTTTTAAAATCGCTTGCTCAACATTCATTATATGTGTAAGCAGCATGTCCCTGTTTTTTCAGATTGTATAAATAAAATCTAACTGCCAATTCCTCTGCTTTTCCATAGCGACCTTGTGCTGCAGAGCAAGTTGCTCCCAGCTTTGTGTTATGTCATTTTTCTCTCGCCGTCCATCCCGCAGTTTGTCTAAACGCTAATTACTTCCGCAAAATGCAAGCGCATTACCCAAACAGAGCGCCCCTATCATCATTAAGAGTAAGCCATTTTTAATAAATGTTTTTTTTTTCTTTTTACATATTTATAATTCTCTGGAATTATTCCTTTGCTGTAACTAGAAAATCTTCTTGTAGCGAACGAAGCCTGCAATAATACAATCAGTATTGCGGGAATCCTCAAAGTCTAGTTTTGCCAAGATCTGCCGGTTTTATTTTTAACAGGCTTTTACCAAGCATTGTGTATCCTACACTTAGGCCTCCAATACCGGCAGAATGGTATACAAGAGTTGGCGACAGTTTTTTTCGGTGCTCATTTAATAAAATAAAATAATTATAAATCATAAAAAAACATGAACCACCGATATCTGCTAGAAGCTACAGAGCGGGCCTCAAACCGTCTTGGGCTAACAAATGAAGAAGTAGATGACCAAGCTATTATGTCCAAAAAGGAAAGGCTGTATTCATTGGAGCTACATGTGGAAAAACAAAACAAGTTCCTTGTGAACTGAATTCAGCAAAGAACAAATTCAACCGATGGTCCCCACAAGACATTATAAAGTAATCATACCAGGTATTAAGCGCAACTGGAATCAAGCATGGTAAAAAGTGTCGGGCAAACGGTTTCTTAGTTTGTACACTAAGCTAGATCAGTAGAGTTGCTCCCAATAGATACGAACAAGACTTTATGTATTGATTAACGCAGTGATCCAGTATTAAAACACAGTCATTAAGTCTCTAGGATTGATCTATATTAACAGATTTTGAACATTGTTATCGTCCAATTAATCATGGGATTAATTACTTTTAACATATAAGATTTTATTTCCCTTCAAAATGACCGAGCCAGAAAATCAGCAGAATCAAAAACACTGAATCAGGTGGAGAAAGTAACCAACCAGAAAATCAGCAGAATCAGAAAAACACTGGAATCATGGATGGAACCCTAGTGAAAAGCATCCTCCTCATCCTGGCGTGTTAAGCAGAAAAAAATTAGCAAGTGGAACAAACAACAAAAATTAAAAAAAACAATACAATCACAGAATAAAACTCATCATGAAAACATAACACCGCCAACGTCCAGATCAAGTTGATGCAATGCCAGCTATAAAAACTCATTGATTCAAGACCTACAAGCAGCCAAAGTCTTCATGGAATATTGTAACTTAAAACTGTGTTCATTTTTTTGCGCCCATTGCAGCTGCTTGGGTGGTTTTTACTGAAATAAAATATATAAACAATGGCAACACGAACCAAAGCAGTCAAGAATCAGAACGCACTAAATACAGAGGACAAAAGCAAGCCAAAAAACCGCCAAAACAAAATAACGTTTTGATCCATATTGAAATGTATAATAATTTAACTAACTTACTTTTAAATTTTTTTGAAAAAAAATAGGTCATGATGGATTATTATTTTGTTTAAAATGATGGAGTCAATAAACAAAGACATGAGTCATAAAAGACATTTCCATAGACCAGAATTGTAATCAATGCGGTGCTTCGGATGTAAGAACTTCATTAAAATCTATGCTAACCGATCTTGCGCAGAGAACCTGAGCAAAACATCCTCAACAATGACCCGTATTTGAGCGTGTGTGTACAATATTAGACTCTACTATGTAAGATAAAAACATATATATTTTATTATTTTTGAATTATAAGAAAACTTGAATTAAGAACTTGGTGTAACTATAGTGATGACTTAATTACAATCTTGAGGTGACTTGAGTACGAACTTGAGGATGACTTGAGGACAACTTGCGTAAGACTTCAAGTGACTTGGGGTGACTTGAGGATGACATGAGATAACTTTGGTACGAACTTAGAAGTGCCGTGATTAAGAACTTAGAAGTGACTTGGGTGATGACTTAAGTTAAGAATCTTAGAATTGACTTGAGTTAAGACCTAAGAAGTGAACTTGAGTGTGTGGCATGCGTGGGGTGGGGTGGGCGGGGTGGTGATTGTGGCTGGGGATGTAGTGGCGATGGGGGTGTGTGCGCGCACTATTTGATTTTAATAAGAACCAGATGTCCCAGAATATAATATAGATATTATCAGTAAAACAACAAAACCACAACAATAAAGCACACACGCACAAACATTTAAAAAATAGGGAAGTGCTTGCATAGGAAATGTGAAAGGGTTTTATGGTTTGCGCTTGAGCGCCGTAAATTCAAGACGGCTGTCAGTCTCTCTGTCAACTGAAGATTATTCAAAGCGGCCACCAAGTGCATTTATCAAAGCTTGATTTAATAAACAAGACAGTTGAATAAAGTACACTCTGTGGCGCTTGAAAAAGCAGCCAAAAAAGTTGAAGCAGGACGTTGAAGCGAAGCAGTGAAGCCAGTAATCACAGCAATATATACAAAGTCATGGAGTGCTTGGTGGAATTCAAGGCAGTCAACTCTAAACAAACCCGACGTTCATGCATGAACAGGTACTATAATTAGAGCCACGTCAGTGGTAGGCCTGCAGTGGTCTTACAGTCGGCGCACTGTTGCTATAAACGCCACACAACCCTGCCTCTAAACAAACCCGACCGTTCATGCATGAACGGTACTATATTTAGAGCCACGTCAGTGGTAGGCTGCGCCTCGCGGTGTTGTGCGCTTTCTAGGCCGATCAGGCAAAGGCTGCGTCTTGAAGACCCAGTATTGCTTGGGTGCTTTACTTGCCGGATCAATAGTGGCAAGAAGGCCAGGGTCAGGCTGTCAGTAAACAACTGCCGACTGTAGTGCTCAATTACCTCATACAAGTTACAAGCACGTCATGTGGTATCATACCAGAAAGCTTTAAAATTGGGGTGGATTGCGCGTATTTCAGAATGAGTTTTCTTTTGTTGTATAACATCATTGAAAGAAATCGCGAGTTTGTGAAATTTTGGATAAGAATAGAAACAAAATGACACTTCAATTAGTCTTCTTGCACAAGTTAGATCAACCAGCAAATCTTCTTTCAGATAAGACTCCAGTTTTTGTTTTTGGCCGTTTCAAAATTGTCTTTGCTTCAGACATTTCCTCAGAAATAGTTAGTGTCACTTCCAGCACTGGCAGAAAGCATTGAAACATCACTTCCTGACTCGCCATGTTTTAACACACACAAGTTCTAATGCTAGCCGTACAGCATTACGACCGCACAGCACGGCTGTCAAATGTAAAATGGCGGTTGCCACACAACACAAAGCGTCACGTGATTTAAGCTTCAGCACTTGATTTGATAAGACTGGCGTTGGTTCAAAATCGTCATGTTGGTTCACGTGGTACGTAATCAGGTGTCGACCTAATGACGGGTCTCTGCAGTATTCGGATAGTGCGGAGTCCTTAGGCAGGTCGACAATTAGCAATTAAAGCATTACCTGCTCCACCGTTTGTATATGGGGTGCGTTCAGCGGCTGCTGCTTTCCCCTACGTTACACTATGGGGTATGTTCAGCACACTGCTGTGGGAAGAATAATCTACACAGTATGTTTGTTTGTAAAAAATCGTTATTTTTTTGGTTATTGAAGTCTTACTTGTCAGAAAACTATAAAACACGGATTCTGGAGTCAACCGGTCGAAACTGGTTGAGACGGTTGAGCCAGAATCCGTGTTTTATAGTTCTCTGAGTGAAAAAAAAGATTATCAATACAATTTACCATTCTGCGGTAATTAGCGGCCTTAGTATAGGCTATAGCGTGTTAGCAAAAAACATGTTTAAAATGAAGCCGGCGGATCTAGGAAGGTTAGACATTGAGGACATTGTTAAGGTTATAGTTGTAATTACTGCAGGGATTGCGTCTAAAGACTTTCTTGTTACACAGGGATTATCCCAGATAATATTAGTTCATAGAAAGATTAATTCATAGAAAATATTGATTTATAAAAAGATGGCGGGAGTAGTTATGATGGTAGGAGGAGCTATTGTTAATGCCTTGGCCTTCTCTGGAAGCAATTATTTTAGTAAATTGCGGTCCGATGAAGAGAGAGAACTTCATAACAAGGCAATAGAAGATTTAGCTAAGGCAAGAGACGCTTACGAGAAAAGGCGAATTGCTCACTTAGACTTTATTAATAAAAAGTTAAGGGAACAGGGACATGCAGAGCACACATTTACAGACGTTGATGAGGCAATGAATGAATATTACTTAGTGACAGGAAAGAAGTTTCTAGCATCACCCCCGCCAGAACTGTCTGACTTTTATGAACCATCTGAGGAACAGAAAATAGCAGAAATTGGCTTTATTGTGGGTGCTATGGGAGCAATCTATATTCTTGCACAAACAATCTAAAAATTATAGTTAAAAATACAGTCCTTCTTATGGACAATACGAAGTACAAAATATATTATTCTCCTAAAGGTATTGGAAAGGAAAGACTGCTATTGACAAACTGAGTAAAGCCGCTAGAGTGTCTGGAATCAGATGCGAAAGACTGGCTTTCAAAACAAGCAATTTGGCAAATATATCTGCCTGCCCCAAAAAGAATAATAAGGCCTAGATTTGTTAATTCAGTTCCAAATGACACCCACCAGATGGACTTGCTGTATCTTCCACATGATAAAGTTAGAAGAAAAAAGTTTTAAGTATGCTCTGACAGTGTTGACATGGCTTCAAGATACAAAGACGCTGAACCTTTAACGGATAAAAGTCAACTGCTGTGGCTGTGGCTTTACAACAAATATACATGCGAGGTCCATTAAAGTATCCTAGGATGATCCAGGTTGATGATGGAAAAGAGTTTAAAGGCTCTGTAAACCAGCTGTTTTAAAACATCATGTTACAGTGAAAGAGAGGGATCCCAGCAACCATCGATCCCAAGCCCTAGTAGAAAACTTTAATAAGAATCTAGCTGAACCCTGTTACCTATCAATATCACAGAGAAATTATGGACACTACAAAGTACACTTCGAAGTACAGAGAACGCAACACAGAATGGGTTAGGAGATTGCCAGCAGTCTTACGTGCCATGAACAATGAAGAATTTAAAGCAACGGGGTTGAAGCCAGTAAATGCAATAAAATAAAAAAAATTAGCATTACTGAAGATGTGCAGGGGACTCAAAAAACTTCTTGACTT
>CM031614.1:29045452-29065687 GCA_018398815.1 Conus ventricosus | reverse complement strand
GTGTTTAATCATTTGCTTGTTGAAAAGAGGTGTGGCCGGGCCAGTAATCATAAGTATATTCTCTACGTTCACCCCACAAATACAATGTGCCTAACCCATGATTGCGGTCTAACTTTTGTTTAAAATCAGTTGAGGGTTTAATGTTAAATTCGTTGCAAATTCTTTCATATGCATTATTGTCCATTGGGCTGTTAAATGGATAAAACGCGTTGTCGTTAGGGAGGGGCACTTTTAGTTCAGTTAGTATTCGTCTGTACTGGTAATAAACATGAAAGTTATATACTGACCTTACCAAGAGATTAGGGTGGTTTAAATGGTTTGCATATGAAACACCGCAGCCAGTAGTTGCGCAGTAAACGGCAAAATTTAACTGATTCTGGAAAAAAGCCATAGGGTGGGATGACCATGCTGATGGCACTCTGTCGCTCTTTATTGGCGGATTTAAATATTTAGTTAGCGGGTTTGCAAGCCTAACTTGAAAGCCGTATGATCCATCTACTGCAATGGTTAAATTGCTGAAGTCTAAAGATTTGGGGTTATAAAACGCTCCTACATTGTAAGTAACATGTTCAATATATTGAAAAGCTACCATTTTTAAATTAGTTTTTTTAAAGGGTTTTTAAAATAGTTATAAAAAAGATGCGCATCTATATAAACCAACAAAACAAACGTGTGTTCTTAACGTACCCAATTGACAATAGGCGCAGTAATTATAGGGTTGCCCTTAGAGAAATTGGGTTTAAAGTTATGTGGGCTAACATATCTGAAAAGGCTCAAAATAACTGGATTAATGTTAATGTTAATAATAATCAAGTAAGTCATATAACAATACCTGATGGCTACTACAACTTTTGTTCTTTAAAAGAAGTACTTAGCGAATATGGTATATTATTAACAATTAACGAGGCAAACCTTAAAATTACTATGAATTTTCCACTAGAAGAAAAAAGAGAGTATACTTTCCCTAAAGGCCTTGCTAGAGTTTTAGGCTTTCACAATAGTGACAAATCTTATAAATTTAGCACAAAAGAAAATGTTTATCAATTTAAAGGTAATAAACCTTCTGATTTTCTCGTAAATCCCATTTTGTATGTTCATTTACAACAGTTAAAAACGTGTGCTAATTTGTTTGCTGGCTATCCATCTACAGTTTTAAAGGTTTTGCTGCCAACTAGGGCAGGGTTTTGCGATTATCAGTTATATACGTTTGACGGAGACAGCCAATTTAAAGAATTAATTAGCGAAGATATAAATTAATTGGATGTAACAATAACTAACCAAGATGGAAAGTCAGTTGTCTGTTCTGATTTATTAATAGAGCTGGAAGTAGAAGAGCGCATTAGAAAATTAGTAAGGGCTCAGTCCCCGGACGTTAATAACGCTGGAAGTAGCCGGACGTACTGTAAACCTTTAATTTTTTATGTCTCTGTAGAGAATGTAAATATCTTTGTTCACGATCACCCATGTTATTCTGCACGGAAACCCCCGTTTTTAATGTACTGATTACGTCAATATTTGGCAGTTTTGGGGTGTTAATTTTTTTGTAAAATAGGTGTTAATTTTGGCCAAAACTGATATGTGATGGATGTGATTTGTATGTGAAAAAGGGGGTTTTCGGGCAGAATCACATGGGTGGTCGTGAACGAAGATATTTACATTCTCTGCCCTTTACTGATATAAGGCTCTGTCAGAGCGACCGCGTATAATTCCCCAGCATTAAGAATTCCTTTTTCTGGATTCTCAAAGAACTTCATCTTGCTTGCACCTTGGTGATCATTGGGTGCAAGCTTTGGGACTTAAAAAACTGGATCCCCAGAAAACAACAGTCAGCGAAGAAAAAGAGGTGGGAGAAGAAGATAGGTAGGTTGGAAAATAACAAGAGCTGAAAGACTATCCAAGAACTTTTTCAGGATATATACTTGGAACTGCCGCAGTGCCAGAAAGAAGATCTCGACAATTGAAAAACCAGCATGTGACTTTGATGTTCTGTGTCTACAAGAACTAGACGTACCATCCACCATTACTTTTGGATGACTTCATAATCTTTCAAATGCATGATGGACGAGGACTATGATGATAACAAACAGCTTGAAAAAGAAACTGTCCAGGATAGACTTAGAAAAATGGTGTAGCAGCACACGTGAATGAATGGTGTGAGGCTGAAAAGACCTGATGGTAATAAAAAAAAAGCCTTATTGTATTCATCAATGCATACATACACCCAAGTACCCACACATCAAAAACGGCTTGGACCTTTGTGGAGGAAATAAAAGTTGAATGTGGAAACTCTGTAATACTGTGTAGAGGTCTTAATGCACGGTCAAAATTGTCGGATCAGCATGGTACCAATCCTCAAGGAATTGGGGTGGAAGATATGTTGGATGTATTACTTCTAAGCGCACTGACAAGATCATCTCCAATACATATAGGGTGGCAGGATGACTCTGACAGTGTCGTTGACTTTGCACTCACTGGACCAAACTTCACAGCAGGCATGAACGCAGAAGCATTTCTGCGTCATGGAATTGACCATTTTCCTGTCTTATTCAGTTTACAGAATATCAAAAGTAAAACAAACGAAACAAAAGCACCTTTTCAGTATGTCAACAAGGAAAAAAATCTCATTGGAAAGTTAAGGAGTAGCTGATGAAAAAAAAAAAAAACACACACACACACACACACCAAATAACAAAAACCAATTTTAAAAAACCCAAATCGTTCAACCCTTCTGGTGGATTAGAGACACAGAAACAGCCCGGAAATAGAAACGCAAGGTTGTGACCTGGCAGAGAGGAAAGAAAAAAAGAGAAAAAAAACTTGCCCTGATCCAGCTATTGAAACAGACATGAATCAGAAGACTGAACAACTCAAAGTAGCTGAAATGCAAGAGAAATTAAATGGCAACAATTTTGTGTCACTTAATTATGACACAACACTCAACTCAGTTCAGGCAGTTTCATCATCGCGTGGCTGCCACACTGCTATCATTTCTGCAGTCGGCCGTAACATAGGCTGCTATGCAGGCCCTAGCTGTTGTTTGGACTAGCTCGATCCGGTGAATTTGATCGACCGCGTGGGGATTACATACTCAACTGCAATATTCCAGATGTAGTTTTACTAGGGTGAAATAAGCCTTGGTTTTTCACTGGCAGTCATCAAGTTTTTCTTGAGGAAACCTATCATGCTGTTTGCCTTTTTGGCTAAGCGGTCCACATCGGTCTTCCAGTGGAAGTCAATGATGTCAACTCCAAGGTACTTGGTGCTGATGGAACGCTCAAACTTGAATCTCTTAGCTGGTAATCACAAAAGGTTGGTTTCCTTCATCTGCCAAGGGGATAGCACAATACGTTTCTGCGATGAAACTCCATTCCCCACGTTTTCTCCCAACTTTGTCAAGGCGCTCAGGTCACCCCATCAAAAGATTATTGTGAATTGCTCTATCGGCTTGTTCGATGCAGTCGTCAGTGAACAGTCGTAGTTATGGAGTGAGGAACTCGAATGAAGCGGGCATGGAAGATGAAACACACACATACACACACTATCATATTGCATTGAGATTCGCAAACACTCTCATAATTATTATTGTGCATGCACTTGATACGCACGCGCGCGCACAGGCACAGACACACATCGTGCGCGTGAGAAGTCAACACACACGTGCGCAAATAACTATACACACACATGCACTCAGCAGACAACACACCGCGCACACATACTTCGTGAATCTCTCCCTCTCTCTCTCTCACACACACACACACACACGTACACAGAGCTTATCACGTGACTCGATTTCGGCCGGTTTCGGCTTTGCCGTAGCCTAAAGCGCATCCTCGGTAAGAGCGAGTGGCTGACCAAACCAGCGAGGAGCAGGTTGAGCTCAGCCTCGTAGGGCGCTGTTAGATCTGTTCTTGGTATCAGGAAACTTCGGGCCGGACAGGTAAGGCCTTCATTGATATTCTTCCAAATCGTCGAATCTGTCCTGATGTCTGATTAGTTACTTACAGAGCACTTTCCTTGGTGTGTCCACCCGACAGAAATGTCGTCTGTTGATTGCTATGTCAGCTTGCTTTTCCAAACCTCTCCCCGCAGTTCGTAACAGCGATTGCGAAGGTCAGTGTTGTTCAGTTCGGCCCTCGTGGGAACTGCGTGTCAGGGCTGTAGGTGATTGGACGAGTTCCTCCTTTCAGAGTGCACCAACCAATCGAACAACAGAAAAGCTTGACCCAGATGTGCAGGAGAGTTGGGAGGGTGCCTAACAGCACATTAAAAGAAGGTTGTTCACAACAAAAGAACCGTTTAGATTTTTACTAGAATTTCCTTTGAAGAAAGTTGGTTCAAATCTTGCCTTTTTACTATTCCGGCTTTCTATTTTCCACACACACTGTACAATGCCACTGTCGTATGTTCCACAGCATGCTCACTCAGCCAGGCCTACGATTATGTGTCTCCACAGATCTATATTTCCAGAACGCTGTGTTCAGAAGTCCGAAGTTCGTACACAGCTACAGCTCTTTTTTCCAGCCCGATGCTTGCTCAGTGTTCTGTCAACTCTCACCCTGTATCTCTGTGTTCTTCAACTCTTTCCATTAGAAATGGACGGATTGTGATACTGAAGCAGAAGAAGGAAAACAAATTGGATCCAAAACGCAAACACCCAGCCCTAAGACAAGCGAATGATTCCGATGACGATGAAAATGCGAACCTGCTCAGAGCGGTGTCGGTTACACAGGGTAAGGAAAACAGGGAAAAGCCAAGGAAACAAAAAACGAGATGATGATTTGGATGATGACGGAGATGAGAACCTGCTTGGGGCGACTGGTGGGACTCCCCCACTCGGCTCTGCCGAGGAGGGGAACCGAGGCAATGACTCAATAGCCAATATGTACATAGTGTAAATAATGCAGATGGAAGTCAAAGACAAAGTGTAAATAGAAAGCTGCGAAAGAAAGAAAGAGCGAAAGAGAGAAGGAAATCAAAAAGGAAAATAAGGTGAGTAATTTCAAAGTCCCCTTTTTTCAAATTGTGATTATGGTATCCTTAATAAAAAAAATGAACTGAACAGTAGAATTGCTTTAGACCAACCATGTATTATAGCAATGACAGAGGTCATTCAAAAAAATGACCCCTAACATACCATTTTCTGATTACCTGTTGAATGACCAATATGATATGTTTATGAACAAAAAACCCCATCAAGGAGTAGCACTTTACCTTGATAAGAGACTAAATGCTAGGGAATGTGAGGAATTTGATACTCTGGGATACCGTGAAAGTGTGTGGTGACATTCCGCACAAAAAAAGATGGAAATGTCCTTATTTGGTTGTTTATATCGCAGCCCAAACACATCTGATGAGGATAATGACAAGAGACTTTTTGACATGCTTGAGTCGGATTTAATATTAAAGTATGATAAAGTATGCATCATGGGTGACTTCAACTTTCCGTTTGTAAGATGGGATGGAAACTTCTCAGGTGATAAAGGGGAGGAAATTAAATGAGGCTGACAAGATGCTTTCCTCATGCAACAGGTGAAGCAGTACACAAGGAGGAGAGTAAACCAGAACCCAACCTGGACGACTGGGTGCTAGTCAATGATGAAGCCTTGATTTCAGAGGTCGAACACCAAGACCCACTCGGCAACAGTGACCATGATGTCTTAGTTTTTGAGTTGAATGTGAACTGTGAATCGAATGAGAACAATGCAAGTGTGTACAATCTTAAGAGGGGGTGACTATAATAAATTGAGAGAGTTTTTAAGAGAAAAAGACTGGTCATCTTTGCCTGTGAATGAGGTAGAAGATATGTGGCAAAAATTCAAAAATGTCCTCCGGGAAGGAATGGAGAAATGCATACCTAAGGTGAAAAGAAGCAAAAAGAAAAGTTGATACCCATGTGGATGAGTAAGAAAACAATGAGAATAATTAAGAAAAAGCACAAGTTATTTAAACGATATTTGAAAACCAAATCTGGACAACAGTATCTCAGTTACATAAGGAGCGAATCTGTGTACAAAAATGCTAAAAAGAGACAGAAAAGGGTATGAAAAGGAAATTGCTAAAGAGTGCAAAACCATCCCAAGAAAATTTTGGAAATATATCCAGGAGAGGCTCAAAAGCAATACTGGTATCAGCACTTTGAAAAAGAAGATGGCTCCATGGCTACAGCTGATGCTGAAAAGGCTGATTTTTGATAAATTCTTTTCAAGTGTATTTACGCGTGAAGATGCGAGCATGTACCTAACCTAAGCGAATGTTCTTATTCACATGGTATATCAGTTAGTGACATTAGGGTTACCAACGAAGCGGTAAAACAGAAGCTGAAAGACCTTAAACCTGATAAAGCACAGGGTCCAGATGCTATTCCTCCACGAGTATTACGTGAAGTGTGCATGAAATAGCCAGCCCTCTCTGTCTTCTGTTCAACACATCTATCGAGACTGGAATTTTACCCAGGACTGAAGACGCTGAGGTGACGGCAATATTTAAAAAGGGAGGTAAATCAGATCCAGAAACTATCGCCCAGTTTCACTTACCTGTGTATTATGTAAAGTATTAGAAAGCCTAGTGAGAGATACTATTGTTTCACACTTCACTGATAATGGACTCTATGCTGATTGCCAGCACGGTTTTAGGAAGAAAAGGTCATGTGTGACGCAGTTATTACAAGTTATGGAAAGGCTTACATTTTATTGGATGAAGGGAACCTGTAGATATCATTTATCTTGACTTTAAAAAAGCTTTTGACTCAGTCCCCACACGAAAGGTTACTTACCAAACTCGCTGCTTACGAGTGTATGTGTTCCATTTTGAAATGGACTAGCAGTTTCCTTAAAAGACGCACACAGAGAGTGAGGGTAGGTGATGCTAAGTCCGAAAAAGCAGAAGTACTGAGTGGTATACCCAGGGTAGCATATTAGGTCCCATTCTCTTTACTGTTTTCATAAACGATATGCCCTCTACATTGCAAAGTATGTGCCACATCTTCGCTGACGATACCAAAATAATGAACACTGCAGGGAAAACTCCACCATCCAAAATGATATCAACAAATTACAAGAGTGGTCAGAGACCTGTGCTTATTTTTCAATGTGTCAAAGTGTCATGTTCTACATATGGGGAATAAAAATCCTGTAAATGAGTATGAAATGAAGCTGGGTAATAATGTTCAAAAGATTACAAGATGTAACGAGAAAAGGATTTGGGTGTTACGTTTGATGAAAGCCTTGATTTTGACCCGCACATAAACCGAATTGTTGGTAAGCAAACCAAGTATTGGGAATGGTAAAGAGAGCCTTCACTTTTTAGACAAAGATACTTTCACTACATTATATAAGTCCATTGTGAGACCGCATCTGGAATATGCAAATGTTATCTGGTGTCCTGCAAACCTAAAGAGCAATCCACCTGATCGAAAGAGTTCAGAGGCGTGCAACCAGACTGCTGAAGGAATGCAAAGAAATGAACTACTATGATCGATTAAAATTTTGAACCTACATTCACTAAAGGGTAGACGACTACGAGGTGATCTTATACAGATGTTTAAAATTTTCCACGGATATGATGATGTTGACTTGCACTCCTTGTTTTCCTATGCACCTGTGAATGTTACTAGGAACTCTGCAGGAAAACTCTTTGTATGCATGCCAGAACTAACAAGCGCAAATTCATCATTTTCTTTTAGAGTTGTTAACCCATGGAATGCATTACCTTCATCAGTTAAATTGCAAAATCTGTGAATGAGTTCAACAACCTGATCAACAAACTGCCCCAACTAGAAGATCTATTTTATGGCTATGACGAGTAGAAACCCCATTAGGTACGACCAATCTAGATAAAAATAACCAGAACCAAACCAGGAGGGGACAAATATTAGACCTCACGGTCTAGGCGTAATCAAAACGCCGTCCCTATTACACTACTACTACTACCTTCAACAACTTGATGTACCAAATGCTTCTGTCACCTGTGCTACAGCTCAACGCAGTTACCTCAGTTCCACAGCTCGATGTTTGTCACACAGCCCAGTGGTCTGTCACCTCGCAGAGTTCGAATAACTCAGCCATCATAAAGCTCCAGTTCTGTCATCACACTTTTACAGCTTTTAGCATCAGTTCCAGCGGTCAGTTCTGTCAGTTATTCCAGCGACATGGACGAAAGATTTTTTTAAGTCCCTGGATATTCCTTTAGCCTATGGTATGTCACCTATGTTTATACAACACTACCGTCGTATTTTGCCTGAGAGAGATTAATATTTTTCATCTGGTTTAAGATTTTACGCCGAAAGATTTTTAACAAAGTTTCTGGTGCGTTTGTAGACGATGTCATTTAATGAGATGTATGAAAGTGGTTTTTTTTTTTTCTTTTTTTGTTTTTTTTTATTTTTTTATGACTGGTGAGTTGATTTAACGTGGTGACAGCCCTGACATGGCCCTTTGCGGTCGCGGGCTATAAGCAACATTATCTTATCTTATCTTATCGTATTTTGCCATCTGTGTTCTTCTCTATTCTCAGCTTTATATTCCCACAGCACTGTACTTGGTCAGATGTATATTCCCAGAGTTGTGTATTTTCTCGGCTATGTTATTCTCACAGCTGTATGTTCCTTAGGCTGTCTGTTCTTACAACCCTGTATTCTCCCTGCTATATATTTCCACAGCTCTGTATCATCTGTTATGAATTCCCACCATTCTGTATTCTCTCAGCTATATATGCCCATAGCAATGTGTTCTCAGCTATATATTATCTTAGCTGTGTGTTCTTTCAGCTATATATTCCTACAGCATTGTAGTTTATCATATATATATATTATATATATATATATATATATATATATATATATATATATATATATATATTCCCACAGCTGTGTATTCTCTCAGCTATTATTGTAGGTCTGTGTTCTAACAGCTCTGCATTGTCAGAGGTCCATGTCCCCACACTCCAAGTCCAAGGTATTACAGCTCTGTTCTCCTGCAGTTCTAGCTGTCTTTTGCTAAAGGTGTCTACTCCCATAGCTGCAGATCCATACAGTTCAACATTCTAACAGCTATTTACCGTCATACTCAAAGTCTAATGTTCACACACCAACACAAAATTTATGTCATCTGCTACTCATAACTTGTACACTTACACTGGATCAGACACTGAAACAGCAATTGCATCATGCACATCATATTGATGGGACATCACCTTTGCACCATCAAAAACACAAGACAACAGACCAACAAACAATTGTTCAAATATAGTAAACACAGTAGTAGGCAACAGACCAAGAAACCATCTACACAAAGTGATACCGATCATCAGACATTGGATCAGCCCTGTTTACCTGACAACAAGCAACACATCACTGGATAATAGACCAACACTATTTACCTGACAATAAGCAACACATCACTGGATAATAGACCAACACTGTTTATGTGACAGTATGCAACACATCACTGGATAATAGACCAACACTATTTACGTGACAGTATGCAACACATCACTGGATAATAGACCAACACAATTTACGTGACAGTATGCAACACATCACCAGGTAATGGATCAACTCTTCATCTTCAATATGCAAAAGATCATTGGATAATGGACCAACACTCTTATCTTGCTGACAACATTCAACTCATCATCAGATAATGACCAACATTTAATCTTTCAGACAATATGCAACACATCACCAGATAAAGGACCAACTCTCTATTTTCCTGACAATATTCAACACATCACCAGATAATGGAACAAGTTGCCATCTTCCTGACAATAGGCAACATATCAGATACTGGACCAACTCGCCATCTTTCTGACAGTATGCAACACTTTACCAGATAATGGACTGACTGTTCATCTTCCTGACAGTATCAGCCCTGATGTGGCCCTTTGTGGTCGGCTGGGCTATAAGCAACATTATCTTATCCTGACAGTATGCATCATCCCAGATAATGGACCAACACTCCATCTTCCTAACAATACACTCTGCCTTCCAAACAATATGTAGCACATGACCAAGTAACACCAAACCACCCTATCTTCACAGCAACATGCAACACAACAGAACTCGGACCAACACACCATCTTTCCGACAAAAAAACCCCAGACCAGCACTTCGGTCTGTAGACAAGATGCTGCGCTTCACAAGATAATAGACCAGCACCCCTCCTTCCACACAATATGGAACACATAACCAGGTGACAAGCACTGACTTTGTACTCAGTATGCAACACATTAATAGACCAGTACCCCAACTTCTGCACAATTTGCAATACATCACCAGACAGAAAAACAATACCCAACTTTCCATACAATAATGCAATATATCACCAGATATGGATCAATATCCAATTTACCACATATGCAACCCATTACTAGATAACAGACCAACACCCCATTTTCCACACAGTATATGACACTTCACTAGATAACACTACAAACAGACCAACACCAACTTTTCACATAAAATACAACACCAGAAAACATACCAACACCCTACTTTCCACATGAGATATAACACATCACCAGATAACAGACCAACACCTCACTTTCCACGTAAAATATAACACATCACCAGATAACAGACCAACACCTCACTTTCCACATAAAATACAACATATCACCAGATAACAGACCAACACCCCACTTTCCACATAAAATACAACACATCACCAGATAACAGACCAACACCTCACTTTCCACATAAAATAAACATATCACCAGATAACATACCAACACCCCACTTTCCACATAAAATACAACATATCACCAGATAACAGACCAACACCTCACTTTCCACATAAAATACAACACATCACCAGATAACAGACCCAACACCTCACTTTCCACGTAAAATACAACACATCACCAGATAACATACCAACACCCTACTTTCCACGTAAAATACAACATATCACCAGATAACAGACCAACACCCCACTTTCCACATAAAATACAACACATCACCAGATAACAGACCAACACCTCACTTTCCACATAAAATAAACATATCACCAGATAACAGACCAACACCCTACTTTCTACATAAAATAAACACATCACCAGATAACAGACCAACATCCCACTTTCTACATGTGACGAGAGATATGGATGAGTGGTAGGTGGGTCCTCTAGGGGAAGGACTTGGAATAATTTCTCGATGAGAATTATCTTAACATTTCACCTACACCCTCTCTCTTACTAGTGGTGGAAGGAGCAACTTTCCGGTACTAGTCATCGAAAGAAATTTTTATTTGTTCTGGGTCTTGTTAAAATACTTGAGTGGCTCTGAGATAATTTTCCTTAGGCCTGTACTCTTAGAAGTACTTGTAGCTCCAAGAGACAGAATTGAAGAGAGAAGTTCAAACATTCAACATTTGATTGATGAACGGAGAACTGACACAAGTTGAGTGCAATTTCACACATCAGCTTTACTTGCTTACACCTAGGTAAGTATTTACATGTCCGTTCAATAGGCAAGATTTTAGTTGTCATTGAACCTCAACAATGAGGGGCCCTTCCTCACTCCTACTTTACTTGCTTACACCCCGTGCAGCGGCTTAAGTTGGAATACAGTGGGCCTGTCTCAGTTATTCTGAATGCATATTTTTTATTATACATCCACTTCGCTTGCATACACCCAGTGCAGTAGCCAGAGTGGTACTCGTAGACAGGTTCTCACTGTTTCATCATTAAGTGATTGTAAAGGTCTGATGGGTTTGAGTCCAGGGGAATTAATAGCTTAACTTGTATCGGAGAGAGTAGTTGATCTCTCCTGTGGCTGGCGATTGTCCCTCCTGTGTAGATTGGTTGTCTGGTGTCACCCCGGTTTAAAGTGTAGCCATGGTGTCTGGCATTCCCCGAGTTTCTGGCATAGCCCCAGAGTATGGTTTAGCCACAATGTGTAGCATGACCAGGATCCCAGTTCTGCGATAAAGAGAACTTGGTCTGTAGGCGAGAAGTTGATGGCTGGTTTGTCGAGTTCACACATTTACCCTTTTATCTTTCAGAAGAGGTGTGAGACTCAGCCAGCAATGTTTTCTCTATGGTAGAGTTTCTACTATAACTGTCAATCTCCACTTTTGTTTAAAGGCTGAGTTAAGCTTACAAAAGGGTAGGAGACAGTAATACAATGCTATCCAGTTTCAGTCAGACAACTCTTCCATGTTTCTTATGAATTAAATCACATTGACTTGGGCTACACTTAGTCCAAGTACACATGTGGTGTAGACTTAAAGTCCTACACTACATATCATTCCAACAATCACCAGTATTTATAAATCAGCTTAGCAGTTTTTAACCTAGCACAGGCATACTGTTTTTCTGATCAAATTTATCATTGAATTATCATCTTAACAGATAGAATTGCATACTGGCAAAAGTCAGGGTGAACACAAAGAATAGTGGTCAGATTGTTAACAAAGAATCATAACCATCGGGAGAGAGCTTTGGCCATATGATGGCAAGCAAACTACTACACAGAATAATCACTCATCAGTTTGATAAATGTCACCAAGTGTTTGTACAAAGTTTACAATGTTAACCCACATGGCATACATAAAATCAATACATAGATTCAAAAATGTAAAACATAGTTCCAGCTCACTTTTCCTGGAATGAACAGTGAATGACTTGAGATCAACAGGTAGGTTATCAGCCCTTCTCTCTGGTCTTCCTTCGTCTTTCACTGTTTGATCTACAGGCAGTCTTGAGGGGTCAGTGAAGTTGCGAAACTATGTGTCTGGTATATGTATTCTAAACTGCCAAATCAGGTTTCTGATCTGGCTGACAAGGTGTCAGACACCGGGATGAGAGGGGGGGGGGGGGGGGGGGGGGGGATCTATTCTTACCATCATTCGCCTCGGAAATTGTTTGAACTTAATCGGCGCTGGCTCACTGAGATCGGCGGTCGGCTAATTTATGTGTCCGTATAGATGAAATGCTAATTTAGACCATCACGGGGAAAACACAGTGACATCATTTACCAGAGGTCCGAGGCACATAGACAGTGAATATGAAAGGGGGGGGGGGGGGGGTTGGAGAAGGAGGGAGGTTTGCCAGTTACTCTTTGTATCAAACTAAGGCCGCATGCGGCCCAAGTGGGGGGGGGGGGCAGGGATCGCCAACATACCATCGTTTCACAGGAGAGGTGAGGGGGGGTGAAGATAGCACCGGAAAGGGCGGGGTGAGACGGGCCATTGTTACAATGCAATGTAAATTTTTCTGCGGCATCAGCTGCTCCGTGTGGGAGTGAAGGAGGGTTGAAAGGGGAAGGGAGGTAGGCTGATAAGAATGACATGGAGCGCGGCATGACATAATTTTCTCTTGTAACAGATAGTGTAAGTCGGGCGGCTGACACCATTCTAAGAGAGAGAGAGAGAGAGAGGGGGGGGGGAGTTTGAGAGGGGAGAGTGGGCATAGATTTGAAATCTATTCTTGGGGTTTGAGTGGGACCGATCGTATGGGTTTGTCAAGCGTTTCGTTACACAACATAAAATGCAACACATCACCAGACAACAGACCATCACCCCACTTTCTACATGAAATACAACACATCACAGACAACAGACCAACACCCCACTTTCTACATAAAATACAACACATCACCAGATAACAGACCAGCACCCCACTTTCCACATAGAATACAAGACATCACCAGACAACAGACCAACACTCACTTTCCACATAGAATACAACACATCACCAGACAACAGACCAACACTCACTTTCCACATAGAATATAACACATCACCAGATAACAGACCAACACCCCACTTTCTACATAAAATACAACACATCACCAGACAACAGACCAACACCTCACTTTCCACATAAAATACAACACATCACCAGACAACAGACCAACACCCCACTTTCCACATAGAATACAACACATCACCAGACAACAGACCAACACTCACTTTCCACATAGAATACAACACATCACCAGATAACAGACCAACACCCCACTTTCCACATAGAATACAACACATCACCAGATAACAGACCAACATCCCGCTTTCCACATACAAAGCAACACATCACCAGATAACACGGATCAACACCCACTGTGCAACAGATCAACACCCCACTTTCTACACAATGTGCAGCACATCACCAGATAACAGACCAACATCTCATTTTCCACAAAATATGCAACACATCGCAAATAACATGCCAACATCTCGCTTTT
Source organism: Conus ventricosus (assembly GCA_018398815.1). NCBI lineage: Eukaryota > Metazoa > Mollusca > Gastropoda > Neogastropoda > Conidae > Conus > Conus ventricosus. Next base: position 29,051,505 of record CM031614.1, on the reverse strand, counting down.
CACACAAAATGGAACGTTCATCAGATAACACATCAAAACCTCGTTTTCCACAAAACATGCAACACTTAGCAGATACTAGATCAACATGTCACTTTCCACACAATATGCAACACATCAGCAGATAAAAAAACCAAGCTTATTTTGCACACAGTGTGTAACACATAGTAGATAACAGATCCCCCCCCCCCCCCCTTTCCACACAATATGCACCACATCACCAGATAAAAGACATGTATTCTTTTGTACAGTATGGTACACATCACCAGATAACAGACCAATACTTGACCTACTTCACAATGTGCAATTTTGTTACAGATCACCCGATAAGAGCTCAACACTTCATCTACTGCACAATATGCAACACATCACCTGATAACAGATCAGCACTTCATCTACTGCACATTATGCAACACATCACCTGATAATAGATCAACACTTCATCTACTGCACAAGATTCAACACACATCACCTGATAACAGATCAACACTTCATCTACTGCACAATATGCAACACATCATCTGATAACACATCAACACTTTATCTACTGCACAATATGCAACACATCACCTGATCACAGATCAGCACATCATCTACTGCACAATATGCAACACATCACCTGATAACAGATAACACTTCATCTACTGCACAATATGCAACACATCACCTGATAACAGATCAGCAATTCATCTACTGCACAATATGCAACACATCATCTGATAACACATCAACACTTCATCTACTGCACAATATGCAACACATCACCTGATAACAGCAGCCCTGATGTGGCCCTTTGCGGTCGGCTGGGCTATAAGCAACATTATCTTATCTTATCTACCTGATAACAGATCAGCACTTCATCTACTGCACAATATGCAACACGCATCACCTGATAACAGATCAACACTTCATCTACTGCACAATATGCAACACATCACCTGATCACAGATCAACATTTCATCTACCGCACAATATGCAACACATCATCTAATAACAGATCAATCAATATCTCACTTTCCTACACAACATGCAGCACATCACCGTGATAACAGATCAACATTTCATCTGCTGCACAATATGCAACACGTCACCTGATAACAGACAAGCGCTTCACCCACTACATAGTATGCAACACATTGGTAGATAACACCCCAACCTTCACCTGCTGTGCAATACATTGTTAGATAACATCCCAACCTTCACCTACTGTGCAACACATTGCTAGATAACAGACCAGCCTTCACCTACTGTGCAATACATTGTTAGATAATAGACCAATGCTTCACCTACTGTGCAACACATTGCTAGATAACAGACCAACCTTCACCTACTGTGCAATACATTGTTAGATAATAGACCAATGCTTCATCTGCTGCACAGTATGCAACACAACACTAGATAACAGACCAACACACACTTTCTACATAATTTGCAGCATGTGCAGTTCATCGAGTGGGTAATTATAAGAATCGTAACTTTTCTGTTTCTGATATGGCTTGTCTTGCATGAACATGCTTTTCGCGATGGTTTGCAGTGTTTGTACTCCTGCTTTTGCAGTCAGGGGAACAAAATCATTGTGGAAAAAAAGTAGATAGTTCAGTTAGACGTATGCATGAGTTGGGAGGAGAAACAGTACAAACTAAATACAAGTCATATAAAAACTGCCTTGGTTTATGAGAGCGATACTCCATGTATTGCTAAATTTTTCATACACATAATAGCAGACACACATGCACATGTATATTTATTCATTTAACACACACAGCACACACACACACACACACACACACACACACCACACACACACACACACACACACACACACACACTCACTCACTCACTCACATGTTCACGCACACACATGCATGCATACTTCACTACTTGCATATGGGTATACACTTGTTCGCATTCATACATACATACATACATACAATGACATAAACACACACTCACATGTTCACACAGACCCATGCATGCATACTTGCATATGGATATACACTTGTTCGCATTCATACATACATGCTTACAATGACACAGATGTACACACACACACAAAAAAAAGCCTATGACAGTGTGGCCACATTTCAAATTTTAAAATGTTGGTATTTCTGGGAGAATGATTACAGTAAAAGCTTCCTAACAGAAAGAAGCATGTGTACACGGATTGGAAGAACTCATTCATCCTTTAGGAATGTAGATATGGATATTCCTCGGGGATCAGTTATTGCTCCCATGTTGTTCACAATCCTAATCCATGATCTTGCCAAATCTATGTCAAAAGCCATGCATGTAGTTAAATTTGTAGATGATACCGGTATGTGGATTAACTGTACATCAAGGAAGCATTCCAGTAGAAAAATGGTAAACTTTGTACAGAAGTTGTACCAAAAGGAATTGGATAAATTAACTATATATATAAAGAACAATGGATTAGAACTATCTGGAGAAAAAACATGTCTTATGTTGTTTAACAATGGTGAGAACCCAAAGATGCTACCCTCGCTTTTGCTAGATGGTCAGATTCTAGAATATGAACAAAAAGTTAAATTCCGGGGGGTATTTTTAACCCTAAGCTGAACTGGAAAACGTGTATTGAAAATTTGATTGATAAAATAAGAAAAAGATTAAATGTTCTTAAAATTATATGTTGTCAACCATGGGGTCAGGACTGTCATAGCCTTTTATATCTATACATCTCTTTATAGTCCGATCGAAATTGACATATGGGCAGGAAGTGTATTTCTCTGCACCTAATTCTCTCTTAAAGAGATTGGAAAGCTTGGATAGTAAGGTCATAAAATTAGCTCTGGGAGTTCCAGTTCATACGAACACTTATAGATGTTATAAAGAAACAAATATATTACCACTAAATGAGAAGCGAATGTTGGATGTGTCCAAATATATTGCCAGAAGTCATTCTGTTGAAAATTCAGTTACTGAAGAAATACTGATGGATTTCAGTATAGATTTTCCTAAGAGTTCTAAAAACATATATATCCAACCAATTAGAAACTACACATCTGACTATGTCACATTGTAATATTTATATCACTGCTATACCAGAATTTCCTGCAGTACCTCCAGTGCCTCCTTGGGAACACCTAAATACTTCCTTTTGATTATAAATACACTATGTTAAAAAAAAGTGATAAAGTAAATATTTTAACAACTGAAGTTTGTGAACATTTAGAAAACAGCTATCCAAATCATTTAAAAGTGTTTACAGATGGGTCGGTAATGGAATCCTCTGACAGTGGTGCTGGCTTTATAATACCAACTTTAAATGTCAGGAAATCATATCATTTAGGAAAGGGGTTTTCAATTTATACCTCAGAATTATATACAATACTGAAGGCTTTGATGTACATGTATGATACACCAATTGCTTTTTATAAATCTTACTGTGTAATGATTCCAAATCTGTTTTACAGTCACTAGAGCGTTGGGACTGCAAAGCTGGAAAAGATTTGCTTTTTGAAATAAAACATTTACTGCATTGTTTCATAACTCTAGGCATAAGAATTGATTTTTGTTGGGCCCCATCTCACTGTGGAATAAAGTAAAATGAAACAGCAGACAGTCTTGCAAAAGAAGGAGCAAATACAAACGCTGAAAATAGCAAGCACGCGTATGAAGCAGTATACACCACAGCAATCTAACCAACCATTTTCCATGAAATGGTTCCCGAACACAAAAGTAAAGTAAGGTATGGTAATGTTGCTTCTAGCCCAGATGACCGCAAAGGGCCATATCAGGGTTGCAAAGGGCCATATCAGGGCTGTCACCATGGTGAAGTCAACTCACAAGTCCAGAAATTAAAAATCTTTCTGATGTAAAATCTCATATCAGATGAAAAATGTTAATCTCTTTCAGAAATTCAAGATCACATCAGGTGGAACATCTCTGAACAAGGTTTTTGTGGAGTCTGCTGTAAAGTGTTTATGTCTCACATCATGCAAATCCCAGCACTCTAAAGGGATATGTTTCATTGTGAGTGTTACATGACATGGAATGCACCATTGAGTTTCTTCACTCTTTTAAAGAACAAATGAGTTAGAAATGAATGGCCAGTGTGCAAATGGCATAAAACCGTATCTTCATTGAGACCACAGAGGTAGATCAGAGGAACTCTTTTAGGTTTGGAGGGATCTGGAACAGTTTGATATCCGTTTGTGTATTCCAGTCCTCCTGCTAGAGGCCTCTGATATAACCAACACAAAAGTTGCCACTTCGTTATAGCCGGCTTGAACTCTTCACAGTGCCAAACACATTATTTGCTATAGGCAGCTGCTTCGTTATAACTAACTGGTACAATCGCCCACTGGGGACCCCAAAACCATTTCTTTAAAAGCAGCATTTCATTACATCCAAGTTCATTACACCCGACATATTTAGTCATATAAAGAAGGATTTTTGCTAGGACAAACCTTTTTGCTTTGTTATATCCAGCATTCGTTACATCAGACATTGTGATAAGCTGTATATGAGTTTTTTCTGTATTGTACAATCATCAGTACCGTCTTTTCAGATCATATTTTGCTTTCAGTATACAACCTGCCTGATCCAGTCATGGAAATAGGCTATCTGGGGACAATAAATTCAAAATCGCCCTAGGTTGGGGATTTTTATTTATGCTATGTTCAAAGACATTGCTATTGTTTAGTATTTGGTGTACCGAATTGCTGTCCAATACATTTGGCTCAGAATATTTTCTAAATATTTGTGTTTTGTCTTCCAGACTTAAGGTGTGTATGCTTTTTTATCAAGCTACTTAAATGTGGGAAGGATTTGAGAATGGGACCACTAGTGTTGACCATGTTTGATAATTAAGAACTGCCATTCTTCATAATGGTGCTAATATTCTCTTAGACCCTACTATTGATAAGCACCTACCCCATAGAGATTTGTTGGTTACATTAATTTCTGCTTATTTTATGAATTATTTTTAGACCACATCTGCAAATTGTGGATTGACTTAGATTCCAGTCTTTGATACGAGATCTTATCACTGTCAAACATAAAAATCTTTATCATCTGGAAATTGAGGTTTGTGAACTTTGTGTGATCTATTTGTATATATTTAACACCATGTTTCTTTCTTTATATTATATGTTAACATCTCAGCACACAGAATGAATAGATACAAGGAAATAGAACCCCTTTGGCCTGTACAAATCCTGAAAATACCTTTATTGTTTACTTTTTAAATTTCTGTGAATTAATGTGATTCAGTGAGCAATGTTTCAAAGCCATCAATTTTGTCTTGTGTTATGTTTCAGAATGCTGATCCCAAAGAGTCACCGCAAAACTGTGTATGAATATTTGTTCAAGGAGGGGGTGATGGTTGCTAATGTCAGAACAGATGGTGCCAAACACAGAGACACTGGCATTCCCAACCTGCATGTCATTAACCTGATGTCTGTAAGCTGAATGACACATTTATGCTAGATAATTTTGTTCTGTAGTACACAGAAATAAATTGTTCAGGTAAACGTTCAGCTTTGTCAGTTTGTACTTTGTTGACAAAGGGTACTGAACATTCAGCTTTGTCATTTTGCACTGTGTTGACAAAGGGTACTGAACATTCAGCTTTGTCAGTTTGCACTTTGTTGACAAAGGGTACTGAACATTCAGCTTTGTCAGTTTGCACTTTGTTGACAAAGGGTACTGAACATTCAGCTTTGTCAGTTTGCACTTTGTTGACAAAGGGTACTGAACATTCAGCTTTGTTATTTTGCACTTTGTTGACAAAGGGTACTGAACATTCAGCTTTGTCATTTTGCACTTTGTTGACAAAGGGTACTGAACATTCAGCTTTGTCATTTTGCACTTTGTTGACTAAGACTACTGGAACCCACGGGCAGTTTCTGACTGGTCAGATTCTGTGCAATCAGTTATTTGTTCTGCCTTGGTGTCTCCTCACTACTCTCTGCTTATTGTCCTCTTCTTTTCCTAAAAAACTGGTTCACTCAAAAATGAGTAGGTCCCAGCGCGCATGTAAAAAAGGTGCGATCAGCCTGTGGCCCTGGAGCAAATTGGCAACAAGGGTCGCTGAT